>JAIEZT010000198.1:19065942-19213387 GCA_019594935.1 Periophthalmus modestus | reverse complement strand
CAGGACTAACCGGTCTAAACCAGGGCTAAACCAGGACTGAACCATGACTAAACAGACTAAACCATAAACAAACCAGGACTAAACCGGACTAAACCAGGAAGCTAACCAGGTACTAACCAGGACTAAACCAGTACTAAACCTGTCACCGTCCTCAACCCGGGTCGAAACCGGAACTACACCGGTTACTACACCGGACTAAACCAGTACTAAACCAGGACTAAACGGACTAAACCGTACTAAACCAGTTCCTAAACCAGGACTAAACCAGGACTAAACCTGGTCTAAACCGGACTAAACCTGTCTAAACCAGGACTAAACTAAAAACCGGGTCTAAACCAGGACTAAACCGAGACTAAAACAGGACTCAACAGGACTAAACCAGGACTAAAACAGGACGAAACCATGATGCAGTTGGGACCCAACTAATTCCTCTGTTTGGTTTTATACGTCTCATCGTTCACTTTCCTGCTTCATGTTTTATAAAGTCCTCATGCTCACAAACTCACGGTTTTTTCACAGATTCAGAAGTCAAAATAAAAAACATCTACTTGTAACACTCGCGTAAAGTACAAATACCTCACACTTCTAGTATTACAGTATTAAGTATTAGTCACACCAGCCAAACCTGCAGAAGAGAATGAAGAGAACAAACACATTTATTTCACATATTTTCCACAAGACGACTGAAGTGTTGTAGTGGAGGAAAATCTGAAACAGCTCAACGGTCAAAGGTCAAAGAAAAACCAGAACCTAAAATAAAAAAGGCGTAGACCCCCGGCGCTGCGTTAACGGACCGAGGAAAAAGTCACGGACATGAAGTGTTTTAAATTTGCGGACGTTTTTAAAACTTGTGATGAAAGGGGTTTCTTCAGCTTGAATAATGAACCCAGACGAGAGATATTAACATTTATCTCGACCTGAGCAAGCAGTGGGTGCTAATTTAGCCGCCGTGAGCTACAGGAAGGTCACGTTTTCATCGAGGACAGAGTTTTAGTTTTCAAATTTCATTACTGGAATACATTCTGTGTAAGTTGTGTTTATCGTCTGAGCTCCACCTCAGTCGCAGCTTCCTGTTTCGGTGTGTGAACGGTGAAATAGTCAACACAGACGAAATAAATAAAATTACAGTTTAAGACGATTAAATCAGACGTGAGCAAACCTGTTCAGATGTTTCTCCAGGTTTCGTCTCCATTTCGTTTCCGTCTCGTTTCGTTCTTCTCGGTTCTCTGAATAACAAAGTTTTATTTTGGACCTGAGTTAAATTTTGAAGTTTATCTTTAATCCACTATTTTTCAAGACGACATTTTGTTTTTCAACCTCCACTGAGACACGGCCCCTGGAGTTACCGCCCAACTCTCGTCTCCTCTCTCGTCTCCTCGCTCGTTTTCCTCCTATCGGCTCCTCTCGGTATCGTCTCCTCTCTCGCTCGTCTCCTCTCTCGTCTCTCTCTCCCTCTTCCTCTCATCTCCTCTCCTCTCTCGTCTCGTCTACTCTCTCTCCTCGTCTCCTCTCTCGTACCATCCTCTCTCCTCGTCCTCGCTCCTCTCCTCTCTCGTCTCGTCTCCTCTCCCTCTCGGGTGCTACCTCTCTCTTCTGTGTCGTCTCCTCTCCTCTCTCATCCCTCTCTCGATCTCCTGCCTCTCTCGTCCTCCTCTCTCGTCTCCTCTCTCGTCTCATCTCTCGCTCCTCTCTCCACCTCTCCTCGTCTCCTCTCCTCCAGTCTCTTCTCGTCTCTCTGCTCTCTCCTCTCCTCTCGGTCTCCTCTCTCTCAATCTCCTCGTCTCCTATCTAGTCCCCTCACTCGTCCCTCTCTCCTCTCCTCTCGCTCGTCTCCTCTCTCCTCTGTCGCTCCCCATCTCTCACTCTCCGCGTTTCGTCTCTCTCCACTCCCTCTCCTCTCCTACTCTCCTCTCCTCATCGCGTCTCCTCATCTCTCCTCCTCTCTCCTCTCCTCTCCTCATCTCCTCTATCTCTCCTCCTCTCGTCTCCTCTCTCCTCTCACTCTGTTATCTTCCTCTCTGTTCTCCCTCTCCCTCATCTCGTCTCCTCTCACGCTCCTCCTCTCCTCTTTATTCCCTCTCTCATCTCCTCTCTCCTCTCCTCTCTCCTCTCTCGGTCTCCCTCTCCTCTCATCTTCCTATCCTCCCTCTCTATCCCGTCTCCTCTCTCGTCTCCTCTCCTCTCGTTCTCCTCTCCTCGTCGTCTCCTATGGGGTCTCCTCTCTCGTCCTCTCCTCTCATTCTCGTCTCCTCTCCCGTCTCCGCTCTCGCTTCGTCCCCTCTCTCGTCTCCTCTCCATCTCCTCTCTCGCTCGTCGTCTCTCTCGTCTCCTCTCTCTCGTCTCCTCTCTCTCGTCTCCTCTCTCTCAGTCTCCTCTCTCGTCTCTAGTGTTATGTGCTCTGTCCACCTCTCGGCGCTACAGCTAACACGCCTCCTCTTTATTGTCACGATGTTTAAGGCGTCGGCTCTCACTGGACACTCTGCAGTTTTCTAATGTGGAAGTCGGTCTGGGTTTGTGAATGGAGGACATGTCTGGGGTGAGGGAAGTCTGGATGTCCTTAGCCCGGGTTCAGAGGAGAAACATGGATGGATGGATTTTTCATCAGTGCGTCCGCTCACAGCTGCCTCTGGACTAGAAGTAAGACTCATGGAATCTCGGCTCGCAACTCTGCCACTCTCGACCCTCCAACCAGCACCAACGCTCACACGGCAGAAGTGCTTTGCTAAGGACACAACAGCAGTCACACCAGGCCTGTTTTGGTGGCTCTGACTCTGAGTTCATCTGCAGTTTTGAAGAGAGGATGTCCAAAATGGTGAAAGTGCAGAGGTTTTCTTGTCCTGGGGAGGCGCTACAGGACAAAGATATACTGCACATTAGCTTAGAGACTGTTAAGCTCCAATAGCATATAGTTAGCATGTAATTATGTCAGTGTTTAATTTCATTCTAACAAATTGGAGCTAACCCAGGTGCCCTCCCTCCTCTGTTTCTCATTACAGGCTTGTTTTATGGGCACCTCTGAGTCGAGTGTTTTCAGCTGCAGTAAAAGATGTGACTCTCTGTGTAAAATCACCTATAAAAACCTGCGCCAGTGTCAGCCGCCATTACACGTTCAGTCGAGCGCTGCGTCGCTGTCGGAGCCGCGTCGCAGAAGTCAAGTCCAAGAACAAACCTGCTGCTTTAAAAAACTTCTAATCAGAGAAAATGAGTTTGCACGTTTCATATGTTTCAGTGCTGGGTTCTGTTTGCAAATGTGGAGGGGAGAACATTAGTCTTGGTTATAAATGTTGTTTTTAGTTGGTATGGTTGTTGGTTTTGTATATTATTTTTAATATTTATTATTTTGTTATTGTATTTTATTTGTTTGTTTATTCTTATTATTTATGTTATGCATAGATTTTTTTTATGGCGTTTTATTTTTTTCTGTTATTCTAATTATTTATTTTACTTATTTATTAGTTATTATTATATTTGGTATTTTGTTTTGTTATTCAATTTTATTTGTCTATTATTTAGTTATTTCATTTTTGTATATTATTTCTTTATTTATGTTTTTTGTTAATCAAATTTTATTTATTATGTTATTCTTATTTTATTTTATTTGTTTTTTTTATATTTACTTATTTTCTTATGTTCTTTTATTTATTTGTTTGTTTTTTTATTCATTAATTTGTATTTATTTATTTTGTTTATTATATTTTTTTCTGATGCTAAATTACAGCAGTGATTCCGTCAAATTGCAAACCGCTGCCACCCAGTGGTCAAGTGAAGAACTACATTGAGACGACCAATTATGCAACACAAGATTAGAAATTAATAAAGTTTTGAATGAATTTTGCAGGTTTTTACAGTTAACTTTCATGTAATTTCAACCAATTTTAAAATCAAATTCTCTGTAACACGTCATAATTCGACGTTTTTCATATTAATCACTTAACATCTTATTTTACCTCGTACTAAACCCCTTGATGAAAGTCGTTTTGGGGCTGTAGCTCCAAATTGTGGGTCCTGGGCACAGATCACATCTTTGTGCCGTCGTTGTGAGTCGTTTAATTAAAAATGCACATTACAGACTTAAAAAGGGGCCCCTCCATGAAACTGGGCCCGGGTCAAAGTCCCATGTGGCCCCCTTCAGTGCGACGCCCCCCCTGGAAACAAAACCTGAATCTAAATAAACCAACGGATCTGTTTGTGTCAAAAAAACACCAAACCCCATAAAAAACCACCCATCCCCATCAAAAAAACACCCATCCCCAAAAAAAAACACCCATCTCCATAAAAAAAAAAAAACACCCATCCTCGTCAAAAAAACATCCATTCCCATAAAAAAACGCTCATCCACATCAAAAAAAACACCATCCTTATCAAAAAAAACAACCCATCCTCATCAAAAAAAACCACCCATCCCATCAAAAAAAAATACCCATCCCCATAAAAAAAAACACCATCCTCAGCATCAAAAACACCATCCACATCAAAAAACCCCCCCCCATCCATCACCCATAAAAAAACACCCATCCCCCACCCGATTTTCCAAAAAAAACACTCATCCTCATCAAAAACACACCATTTCCATAAAAAAAAACACCCATCCCCATCAAAAAAACACCCATCCTCATCAAAAAAAAAAACACCCATTCCCATCAAAAAAACACATCCATCCCGATCAAAAAAACACCATCCTCATCAAAAAAAACACCCATTCCCATCAAAAAACATCCATCCTCATCAAAAAAAACACACCCATTCCCATCAAAAAAATCAAACCATCATCATCAAAAAAAAACACCCATCCCCATAAAAAAAAACACCATCCCCATCAAAAAAACACCCACCCCTATCGAAAAAAACACCATCCCCATCAGAAACACCCATCCTCATAAAAAAACCCCACCAACCCCCATTGAAAAAAACCACAACCCTCAGAAACACCACCCTCCTCGTTCCCTCCGGTTGTGGCGTCTTTGATACATTTCTGGACCTGGTGCGTTGGAGTGGCAGCCTCATAAACACATACAGTCCGAGATCAGCTTCTGTGGGTTTTCCGTTCGTGTTCGTTCGGGGAGTCGTTCTCGGTATTCCCATCTGCACCGAGGGAAGAGGGGGAGGGGGAGTGAACGAGAGGAGGAGATGGAGGGGAGGTGAAAAAAAAACGGATGGTGGGAGAGAGAAAACAGCAGGAGAGGCATCACCGGGGGAGGAGGAAATGACAGGATTAATGCTCCACGCAACAGTGCCATCTAGTGGTCGTGTCACAGCCAGGTCTTCAGCAGAGGCAGGATCACGCGGCTCTCTGATCCTCTCAATCTGACATTTTTGTGGTATTTTCAATCCTTAAACGTGTTTTTTTCAGGCTGGGTGGATTTAATTTCAAGTATAAATCAGTGTTTATAAATGTAGAGGTCGTGGTTAGAGTCGAGTTTGGAGCCGTTCCAGATCTACTCCATTAATTCATCTGTTAAAAATCATAATAAAAAAGCATCTTTAAAAAAGCTTGAACGTGATTTTTTTACTCTGCTAATCGTGGAGACACCTGGTAAAACTGAGTGAGGAGGGGCATCTGACGTAAAAACCCATCACTTCTTATAAAAACCAGGGTAAAAAACAGTCGATTATAACTGCACCAATGTCACAGATTTGTAAAGTAACCTTCCCGTTGGGGGGCAAACGCTTAACCCACTACACCACCGTCTCCTGTTTATATAAAGTGCAGTATTTGCTGTATTTGCGCAAAAAGAATGTGTATTTTGGAACAGTTTATATATTTATTAGACAGGGCCCATATTACACTATTTAAAACACACTGTTCCACCTTGTGATGTCATCATGTGGTGATACAGGAAGTGCTCCGCTGTGTCTTTAAATCCCACACCTCATTTCTAGAATCATTTGGATCATTTCAGGAATCGTGGAGTTTTCGATCTTGACTGAAACTAAAGGTAAAAGGAGCTGTTAAAAACCCATTGAAAAACTACCACTTGATGACATCACACAGGTGGAGCAGAGCATTTTGAGGTTTGTAGATGTGACAGACGAATAATAAAGTGTGACTCAAACATGTGAATGAAACAAAACACAACTCCAGGTCTGATTTTGAGGAGGAAACATGAGAACATGGATTAAAGCCACAAGAGAGTCACTTTAGTGTCATAGAGGAGCTTTAATGTGACTCTGTACAAACACTGCCAAAGTAACAGCATTAAAGCTCCTGGTTTAACCTGGTTACTGCCTGGTTTTAGTTTGTTTTGTGCCCAGTTTTAGGTTGGTTTTTGCCTGATTTTAACCTGTTTTAGCCTGGTTTCAGTTTGATTTTGCCTGTATTTTTGCCTAGTTTCAGCCTGGTTTTTTACTTGGTTTTACCCTGGTTTTAGACGGGTTTTTAGCCCAGTTTTAGGCTGGTTTTTGTGCCTGGTTTTTGCCTGTATTTAGCCCAGATTTTGTCATGTTTTTTCCTGGTTTTTGCCTGGTTTCATCCTGGTTTTTGCCTAGTTTCAGCCTGGTTTTTGTCTGGTTTCAGCCTGGTTTTTTACCTGGTTTTACCCTGGTTTTAGCCTAATTTCAGCCTGATTTTAGCCCAGTTTTACTCTGGTTCAAGCCCAGTTTTAGGCTGGTTTTGTGCCTGGTTTTGCCTAGTTTTTCAGTCTAGTTTCAGCCTGGTTTTAGGCTGATTTTAGCCCAGTTTTTGCCTAGTTTCAGCCTGGTTTTTGTCTGGTTTCCGCCTGTTTTTTTGTTCTGGTTTTTTGTCTGGTTTTGCCTGGTTTTTGCCTGGTTTCAGCCCCTCGGTTTTTGCCTATTTCAGCCTAGTTTCAGCCTAGTTTCAGCCGGCTCTCCCCTGGGTTATGGTGCTGTATGTAAACAGAAATGATGGATCACTATTGCGTTGCTCTAGAAAAGGCAGTAAAAGCTTCACGTGGTCCATACCTGGTGTATGTAGGTTACTCAGTGTCCACTTATGTGAACACAGAATAACAGGGACATTTTGACCTCGTTGCAGATGCTGGAATGACTCGCTGTGTGTAATCTGCTCAAAAACAAGAGGAGGTAATACTGTGAAAAACATGTTTCGATAAAAAAAAACTCTGTAATTGTGTTTTTCATGTTGTTTTTTGGGTCGGGCGTCTTCATCGGACAAAAAGGAAAGTAGGTCAGCACTTTTCTTTTTATTCTTTCTGTTCTTGACCCTTTTCGGTTGACCACAGGGCTCGAGGTTTAGGTCCTACAGCTGACGACCAGTCCAGTCAAAATCCTGTTTATATCAATGGACCTAGCTAACCTGCTAGCCGCCGCCGCGCTCCAAACAGGAAGTGATCATGGCCGCACTTCCTGCTTCATCGATTCTGGCTCTGGCTGTGTGGGTGACGTCACACTTTTGTCTTTACACCGAGTCCAGTCCGTCGAAAACCAAATATAACCCTGGAGAACAAGAACCACTGAATTCTTTGGAAAATTATGAAAAATTGCATTAAATCACTGCCAAACATCAGAGCCAAATTTGACCCATTGGGCTCGCTAATTTATCCAAAAAGAATAAACGTACTTCTAGACATTCTGCAAGCTAATACTAAAAAGATCAACAACAACAAAAAAACCCAAAAAAACACTACCACTTGATGACATCACAAGGTGGAACAGAGCATTTTGAGGTTTTGGAGATGTTACAGACAAATAATAAAGTGTGACTCAAACATGTGAGCCTGGTTTTAGCTTGGTTTTAGCCTGGTTTTAGCCTGGTTTTAGCCTGGTTTTAGTCTGGTTTTAGCCTGGTTTTAGTTTGTTTTAGCCTGGCTTTAGTCTGGTTTTAGCCTGGGTGTAGCCTGGTTTTGGCCTAGTTTTAGCCAGAAGTGGCACTCTGGCTTTACAAATTTTTTGAATTGAAATTTGACCTTTTTTTTTGTTTGTTGATTTTCGGTAGCAGCAATGACCGCAGCCAAATTTGACCCTGTGGGTTCTCCAGGGTTAAGGCTCTTCGCTAAACACGCTGCGACCGTCACTTTCCACAGGATGAAACGACGCCGCAGCTTCACGATGCTTCAGGAGAGTTTTTCTCACCGACACACGGCCAATCAGCTCTCGCCCAGTGTTTTGTTATAAATGGATAATCGCTATGGCAACAGAGCTAGATTCTCGTCTCATGGAAAACGACGTGAAGGATCTTCACGTTTCACTTTTTCATATTGATTTGATTAAGTCATTTGGCATAATTTCTGTGAATGAAGGAGGTTGAGTTTTGTTCTTTATCCTGAGATTTTGCAGATTTCCTTGTACTTGACGAAGTGAAGCTAATCAAATAACTTGTATATTCTTAATGAAGTGGGCGTCGCTAACACACAGAACATGCTAGAAATAAAACCACCTGCAAAGAGTCACATGAAGCACCCGGAAATAATGAGACGACACTTCAGAAAAGAAACAAGTTCAAGTTAGAAAACTGCAGAGTCCAACAGACGTCGCCGTAAACGTCATGATAATAAAGATAATCACAAGTGTAGCTGTAGCGCCCCCTGTGACAGAGCACGTCACACTAGAGACGAGAGAGGAGACGAGAGAGAGGAGAGAGGAGACGAGAGAGGAGCGACAAGAGAGGAGACGAGGAGGAGAGGAGACGAGGGAGACGAGGAGGAGACGAGAGAGGAGACGAGAGAGGAGACGAGAGAGGAGACGAGGAGACGAGAGAGAGGAGGACAGAGAGGAGACGAGGAGGAGAGGAGACGAGGAGACGAGGAGACAGAGGAGGAAGACGAGGAGACGAGAGAGGAGAGAGGAGACGAGGAGAGGAGACGAGAGAGGAGACGAGAGAGGAGACGAGGAGACGAGAGAGGAGAACGAGAGGGGAGACGAGTAGAGGAGACGAGAGAGGAGACGAGGAGACGAGAGAGGAGAGAGGAGACGAGAGAGAGACGAGACGCAGAGAGAGAGAGGAGACGAGAACGAGGGGACGAGAGTGGGCGTGTCTCATGTGGGCGTGTCACAGTGGGCGTGTCACAGTGGGCGTGTCTCAGTGGGCGTTGTCACAGTGGGCGTGTCTCAGTGGGCGTGTCACAGTGGGTGTGTCTCAGTGGAGTGGAAAACAGGGATTTATCGACAAAATGGCGTCTTGAAAATAGTGGATTAAAGATTAAAGTCAACATGAATCTCTCCAAATACAACTTCAGAGGAAAACGAGAAGAAACGAGGAGAACCTGGAGAAACTTGATGGCCCAAAACTTTAACCCGACCAGACGACTCTCTCTTCTCTTTCTCTTCCTTGTTATTTTTAGTCTCCGTCACGTCGGTTTGTGGGTAACACCTTGTTTTTACTGCAGAGGGTGCAGACGCAGGACTATATCCTTTAAACGCAGAGTAAAAACGGCACTAAACTGGGGCTCGACTCAGCGAACGTTTGCACATTTGCACATTCTGTTATCACCATCTCCACCTGCTAATCCCCCGACGCTGCCCACTTTCCTCCCACGGCTCCATCTCGTCAATTACCATCAATTAAAGCAAAAGACAAGATGCTATCGCGTTAGCTTAAGGCGTTAGCGAGCAGACCCTAATGAAACTCTTCTGCATCATTTATAAAGCGGTTTGAGCTCGTTTTGGAAAAGGACCAGGCAAAGGTTTGGACACGGCCGCGGGGAAAGTGATTTTATTCTTTTATTTTTACTATTTTCTACGTTTTCAGTACAAACCAGAGACAAAAGAAGAAATATGTGGTTATGTAATAAAGAAAACACTTAAATAAACAGGAAACAAAACAGAAGTGGGGCCAAAATGTACGTCTTTAGACCGCAGCTGGTTTTCAGAGGGCTAAACACTGATTTTCTGAGCAAAAAGCACAAAAAAAAAGTAGAAAATTCAAACTTTACCTATCCTGAAGGAGGCAGGGTGAGGTGTCTTGCCCAAAGACACAACAATAAACCAGCAGCAGGGATTGAACCAGCAACTCTCAGCGACTGGATCGACGTCTATGATCTGCTTCAAAAGAATTACTCACAAACGTTAAGCTACATGGTAAAAAATGGGTTTTTATTGGTAAAAATCCCCTAAAGATGTGTGACGTTACTGTCAGGGACTCGCCTCTCCACAGATCTGACCTGTAACTCTGCCAGAAGGACTAGTGCATGTTTAAAGGGGACGTATTACCCTGGGTTTGGAGCTGTGTTTTGTTTCATTCTCACATGTTTAACACACAAACCTGCAGATTTAGGCTGAAAAACACTCTGTTCCACCTTGTGATGTCATCAAGTGGTGATACAGGAAGTAGGAAGTGCTCCGCTGCGTTTTTAAACTCGATTCGTTTCTATAATAATTTCAGCTCCCGGAATTAAACTAAAATCTCAGTTGAACTAAAGGTAAAAGGAGCAGATAAAAGGGTTTGAAAACTACCACTTGATGACATCACAAGGTGGAACGGAGCGTTCTGAGGTTTGGTGACAGCTCTGTCTTTGATCACACCTGTCAGACACACGTTTGATTTGACGCGTCGCTCAGATTCTTCTCACGGCGGCGACCTCGTCTACTCCCCACTTCAAATGATGAGTGCGTTTCTGTGGTGACTCCGCCCCACCGCCGCGTCTGTCGTTCTCTCTGAATGTGACTCCGCCCACCGCCGCGTCTGTCGTGTCTCTGAATGTGACTCCGCCCACCGCCGCCGTCGTGTCTCTGAATGTGACTGAAGAACGAGTGACTCCGCCCCACCGCCACGTCTCTGAATGTGACTGAAGAACGAGTGACTCCGCCCACCGCCACGTCGTGTCTCTGAATGTGACTCCGCCCACCGCCACGTCGTGTCTCTGAATGTGACTGAAGAATGAGTGACTCCGCCCACCGCCGCCGCGTCTCTGAATGTGACTGAAGAACGAGTGACTCCGCCCCGCCGCCGCGTCTCTGAATGTGACTGAAGAACGAGTGACTCCGCCCACCGCCGCGTCATGTCTCTGAATGTGACTCCGCCCACCGCCGCGTCGTGTCTCTGAATGTGACTCCGCCCACCGCCGCGCCGTCATGTCTCTGAATGTGACTCCGCCCACCGCCGCGTCATGTCTCTGAATGTGACTCCGCCCACCGCCGCGTCGTGTCTCTGAATGTGACTGAAGAACGAGTGACTCCGCCCACCGCCGCCACGTCTCTGAATGTGACTGAAGAACGAGTGACTCCGCCCACCGCCACGTCGTGTCTCTGAATGTGACTCCGCCCACCGCCACGTCGTGTCTCTGAATGTGACTGAAGAATGAGTGACTCCGCCCCCCGCCGCGTCTCTGAATGTGACTGAAGAGAACGAGTGACTCCGCCCACCGCCGCGTCTCTGAATGTGACTGAAGAACGAGTGACTCCGCCCACCGCCGCGTCATGTCTCTGAATGTGACTCCGCCCACCGCCGCGTCGTGTCTCTGAATGTGACTCCGCCCACCGCCGCGTCGTGTCTCTGAATGTGACTCCGCCCACCGCCGCGTCGTGTCTCTGAATGTGACTCTCCGCCCACCGCCGCGTCGTGTCTCTGAATGTGACTCCGCCCACCGCCGCGTCGTGTCTCTGAATGTGACTGAACGGTTCATCCCGGAGCAGAGGACGAAACAACCACCAGGTTCATTTGTCTGGACTCGACTCCGAGTCTGAGATAAAGAAACAAACAGTCTGTGAATTTAAAGCTTCACTAAGGAACTTTTCTACTGTTTGGTCCATCACTGAGAAATGTGACTGTTTTACCTCTAAACCAGGACTAAACCGGGACTAAACCGGGGACTAAAACCGGGACTAAAAACCGGGACTAAACCAGGGACTAAACCGGGACTAAACCGGGACTAAACCGGGACTAAACCAGGGACTAAACGGGACTAAACCAAGACTAAACCGGGACTAAACCAGGGACTAAACCGGACTAAACCAAGACTAAACCGGGACTAAACCGGGGGACTAAACCAGGGACTAAACCGGGACTAAACCGGGACTAAACCGGGACTAAACCAGGGACTAAACCGGGACTAAACCGGGACTAAACCGGGACTAAACCGGACTACTAAAAACCGGGACTAAACCAGGACTAAACCAGGGACTAAACCGGGACTAAACCAGGGACTAAACCGGGACTAAATCAGGACAAAAATGGGACTAAACCAGGGACTAAACCAGGACTAAACCAGGGACTAAACCGGGACTAAACCGGGACTAAACCGGGACTAAACCGGGACTAAACTGGGTAAAGTCTCTTCTTTCTCTCTGAGGTTGTGAGTTGTTTGTTGTAGCTTCTTTCCTTCTATATTTTGTCCATATATTTTATATTTTGACTGTTTCCTAAAACCGAAGCTCATCAAACTGAACTTCAGTGACGAGTTTAAGCTCAGACAGTTTGTACTTGACGGTGTTTCTCTGATTCTCGTGGTCGTAGATTCGCCGCTGTCGCTTCAGCCTCGATGAGCTTCATCTGTGACGTCTCTTCTGTCGTCTGGAGCGTCTCTTTTTCTCTTTTTTTTTCTCTGCACTTTTATTCCTGACTTCATTTCTCTGGGGAGTCACAGAAACCTGGTTCTGTGGGGCCGGTCGGGGCGGATTTGCTTCACGATGGGCCATATACAAAATCATAACTGGAATAATAATGGCGTCGCCCGTGGCAACGTCCGAACACGTCCAGCGGAGCCACAGAGTTTGTGCGTTTTCTCCTGGACATTTTAGGTCAGAATATTCAGCTCAGGCCGACTACAGTCTGACAGTTCAGCGAAAGCACGAAACATTTAACCCGAGGAGAACAGAGCCACAGAGCGTCTCAAACAAACCCAAAAAAAAAACAACTTTCTGTCTCTATTTTTGTTCATTTTCAAGTCAGACGAGCAGAAGTTTATTCATTTACTGTTCTCTACTCATAATACAGCGTGGCCCAAAAGTCACTGACACCTGAAAAAAAACTCATAACTCTTTTATTTCTAAATATTTTTCTTTTCATTTTCTCAGAGCATTTAGAACAACTCTTCCCACATTAATCTGAGCAAATCCAGCACCGAGGAACGAACCCCTCATTGTACAGTGGGACTTTGAGTCACATGGGTCAAATTCACAAACCCAGCGGTGTTACCGTCCACATTTTAATACCAGAGATGCCCCGAGTGTAAATGCCATTAAAGGAATAATAAGTGTTTTTCACAGACAGGGGGGCAGTATGTGATCTCCACAGACCTGACTCGTCCTGATTTCTTCTTCTTCTCTCTTAAGAGAAAAGTGTTTGTGAATAAACCTCAGACAATAAACCACTTCAAACGTGACATCAGGATCAAATAAGAGACATAAGACATTTTTACTTCCTCTAGTTTAAGTCGTGATAAGTTTAATTTTAAGTGAACAATTATAACCGTTTATATTGACAAAAATCTGGGAAGGTTCAGTTTATCTACTGCTAAATTTGGTGAGTTTTAACTTAAGAATTAAAGGAGCGACTGAAGATTTAAAAGTGTCAGTGACTTTCGGGCCGCCCTGTACTACTAATAGTAGTAGTAGTAGTAGTAATGTTGTAATCTTGTCTTTTCATCGTCTCGTAAACGGCTTTGGGACTTTTAATTATGATTGACATTTGCAGGACAATATGGCGGCGCCCGGAGCCGAGGCTGGAGTGACGCAGCGTCCATCATCCATCATCCTGCAGCTCGTTTGTGGCTCTGGGACCAAACGAGCTTCTCTCTGTTCGTCTCGTCGGCACAAACACGAGCCGAGGCTAATTAATGTAGAAACAAAAGTCGGAGAGTTTTGAGACGGGCCGACAACATGTTTTTAAAAGTTCAGAAAAAAACAAGTTTACAGCATTTTCCCACGAGCGAAACGACTCGGCCTGAAAGAGTTTTCAACTTTCATCATTAAATGGACGAGAAAAACACAACGAGATGTTTTAAACAGCAGCAGTCGAACCAGAGACAGTATGAACCTGATCTGTTTACACCGCCGCTCCAGACAGGAAGTGATCACAGTGCACTTCCTGCTCCATCGACTTTCATCTCCTCTCTCCTCTCTCGTCTTCCTCTCTCGTCTTCTCCCTCGTCTCCTCCCTCGTCTCCTCTCCTCCCCTGTCTCCTCTGTTCGTCTCCTCTCTCTCTCTCCCCCTGTCTCCTCTCTCCTCCCCTGTCTCCTCTCTCGTCTCCTCTCTCGTCTCCTCTCTCGTTCTCCTCTCTCGTCGCCTCCTCTCTCCTCTCTCTCTCTCTCGTCTCTCTCTCGTCTCCTCTCTCTCTCGTCTCTCTCTCTCGTCTCCTCTCTCGTCTCCTCTCTCGTCTCCTCTCTCGTCTCCTCTCTCGTCTCCTCTCTCGTCTCCTCCCTCGTCTCCTCCCTCGTCTCCTCCCTCGTCTCCTCTCCTCCCCTGTCTCCTCTGTCGTCTCCTCTCTCCCTCCCCTCTGTCTCCTCTCTCCTCCCCTGTCTCCTCTCTCGTCTCCTCTCTCGTGTCCTCTCTCGTCTCCTCTCTCGTCTCCTCTCTCGTCTCCTCTCTCGTCTCTCCTCTCGTCGTCTCCTCCCTCTCTCGTCTCCTCTCTCGTCTCCTCTCTCGTCTCCTCTCTCTCTCGTCTCCTCTCTCTCTCGTCGTCTCTCTCTCGTCTCCTCTCTCTCGTCTCCTCTCTCCTCTCCTCTCTTGTCTCTCTTCTCCTCTCTCGTCTCCCTCTCTCGTCTACTCTCTTGTCTCCTCCCTCGTCTCCTCCCTCGTCTCCTCCCTCGTCTCCTCTCTCGTCTCCTCCCTCGTCTCCTCCCTCGTCTCCTCTCTCTCCCGTCTCCTCTCTCCCCCGTCTCCTCTCTCGTCTCCTCCCTCGTCTCTTCTCTCCTCCCCTGTCTCCTCCCCCCTGTCTCCTCTCTCGTCTCCTCTCTCGTCTCCTCTCCTCTCTCCTCCCCTGTCTCCTCTCTCGTCTCCTCTCCCGTCTCTCCTCTCTCCTCCCCTGTCTCCTCTCTCGTCTCCTCTCCCGTCTCCTCTCTCCTCCCCTGTCTCCTCTCTCGTCTCCTCCCTCGTCTCCTCTCTCCTCTCCTGTCTCCTCTCTCGTCTCCTCCCTCGTCCTCCTCCCTCGTCTCTCTCTCTCCTCTCCTCTCTCGTCTCTCTCCCGTCTCTCTCTCGTCTCCTCTCCCGTCTCCTCCCTCGTCTCCTCCCTCGTCTCCTCTCTCGTCTCCTCTTTAAAATGTGTAAATCATAGAGATGAGAACTATAAAGACTCAACAGGACTAGTTTTAATAAAGATCCTTTTCACTTTTCCCGTCTTTATCTGTTCGTCTCTTCATGTAGAACTCTCCGTCTCAGTCTTTGACCCTGTGGCGTCTCGTGGTCGACCTCTCCGCAGACCTCGCCGCGCCGCCTGCGACTCTTCACTCGTCTCTGCTCCTGTCACAGCGCCAGCACCACGGGGACCAACAAAGAAAAATACATGAAAAAAAGAAACAGCAATTACATTTTGAGACTCGGGGCGATGGGAATAAAAGAGAGAGAACGAAGGACGAAGGATTTGTCACAGCGAGGCCCCGAGAGCCGCAGGAAGGGAACAAGACTGACCCGGACCTGGAGACGGAAGAAGAGGAGGAGAGCGTGAAGAGGAGGAGGAGCGATAAGAGGAGGAGGAGGAGGAGGAGCGTGAAGAAGAGGAGCGATAAGAGGAGGAGGAGGAGGAGCGTGAAGAGGAGGAGGAGGAGGAGGAGCGTGAAGAAGAGGAGGAGGAGGAGGAGCGTGAAGGGGAGGAGGAGGAGGAGGAGGAGGAGGAGGAGCGTGAAGGGGAGGAGGAGGAGGAGGAGGAGGAGCGTGAAGAGGATGAAGAGGAGGAGTGTGAAGAGGAGGAGGAAGGAGGAGGAGGAGAGTTAAGATGAAGAAGAGGAGGAGCGTTAAGAGGAGGAGGAGGAGGAGGAGCATTAAGAGAAGAAGAGGAGCGTTAAGAGGAGGAGGGGGAGAGGTTAGACGAAGAAGAGGAGCGTTTAGATGAAAGAGGAGCGTTTAGTCCCGGTTCAGTCCTGGTTTAGACCTGGTTTAAAACCTGGTTTAAACCTGGTTTAGTCCTAGTTTAGTCCTGGTTTAGTCCTGGTTTAGTCCTGGTTCAGTCCTGGTTCAGTCCTGGTTTAGTCCTGGTTTAGTCCTGGTTTAGTCCTGGTTTAGTCCCTGGTTTAAAACTGGTCTGGACCAACATTTAGACTTTTTCCTCTTTGATTAAAACAGTTTTTTTATAGATCGTATTTGCTACGAAAGACGCCTGAGTCTGATCAATAAAAGTGATTAAAAACATCGATTGGAGCCGTGTTGTTTGTGTTTAGTCCCCGCGTCAGTCCAGGTCTGGACCGGGTCTGGACCGGGTCTGGGACCGGGTCTGGACCAGGTCTGGACCGGGTCGTGGACCGGTCTGGACCGGGTCCAGACGTTGGACTGGACCTGGTTTAGATCTGGTCCTGGTTCTGTTTCTGTTTGACACTGATCCATTTTACTGCTGCAAACTGGACGAGCCTCTTGCTACATGCTACATGCTAAATGCTACATGCTACATGCTACATGCTAACTCCCTCAGTCGTTCTTTCTTTTCATGAAACTACTTTGAAATCTTAAGCTCTTCAGAACGACCCTCATACATCACCTCCCCCCTCCACACCACACATGCCTCTTATCCTCCTCTCTCTCCTCCTCTCTCTGCTCCCTCTCTTTTTAAGATAAGTCTCACGCTTTTACCTCCCCCTCGCTCTTTCTCTTAGCCTCCCCCTCTCTCACCTCCCCCTTTGTCCCTCCCTCCTCTTCCTCTTCCTTCCCTTCCCTCTGTCACCTCCCCCTCTCTCCTCTCTTTTCCTCCTCCTCTCGAGCTTGTTTGACCAGCGGCTCCTCTGGTCTGAGCACTACCACCATCCTTACCCCCATACTTCATCTCTCCTTCTCTTAGCTCCCGCTCTCGTCTCCTCGTCTCCTCTCCCTCCCTCTCCTCCCTCCTCTCTTAGCGTCGGTCTCAAGAGAGCGTTCGCCTCTGGCCTGAGCACCATACCACCATAATACCTCATCTCTCCTCCTCCCCCCCTCTCACTTCTCCCTCTTTTTTCCTCCAACTCCTCCCTCTCTCTCCTCACTCTTCACTCACTCTCCTCCTTCCCCTCCTATCTCCCTTCCCCTCCTCCTCTCCTCCCCCAGCAGCATCCTCAGAGAGCGTCGCCTCTGGCCATGAGAGCACTATACCTCCATTTTTACCACAGTAGCTCATCTCTCCTCTTCTTTCTGCTACTCACTCTTCCTCTCATCCTCTCCTCTCTCCTCTCCTCCTCTCCTCCTCTTCCTCACTCTCCTCCTCTCCTCCTCTCTCCTCTCTCCTCTCTCTCTCCTCTCTTCCTTCCTCCTCCTCATCCGCTCTCCTCCTCTCTCCCTCTTCCTCTCTCCTCTCTTCCTCTCTCCTCCTCTCTCCTCTCCTCTCCTTCCTCTCCTCTCTCTCCCTTCCTCTCATCCTCTCCTCCTCTCTCCTCTCCTCTCCTCTCTCCTCTCCTCTCCTCTCTCCTCTCTCCTCCTCTCTCCTCTCCTCTCCTCCCGTCCTGCACGCCTTAATCGGCCTTAATCACATTTTCAGGGGGATTGACGTCTTCTTCCTGCCTGTGGGGGGTCGAGCTTTGACCGAACAGCCGACAGAACAGAGCGAGACACCGCCAATCAGCCAATCAGCCAATCAGACGCCGCCAATCAGCCAATCAGCCAATCAGACGCCGCCTCTGACCCCGACGACTACAAACAACAAACAACAACAACAAAACGTTTGTCTCTTTCGCTGCTTTAACCCTCAGGACAGCGGCGAGCGGCGCGTTTTCAGCTCTGGCTCTGTTTGCTTCTGTAAAACCATCGTAAACTGCGGTAGTTGTAGTTTTTTTTTATATTTTCACAGACGCTTAAGGTAAATTAATGGAGTCGGTGAAAATCGTCGTGAGTTTGGCATAAATCAGACGCGGAGCTGTCGGCGAAGAAGCACTTAACACTTCAGATTCACGTTTGACAAACAGGTCATTTAAGATGTGAGAGGATTTTAACGCTGCTCGTGTCAGATTTAATTCACGCGACATTGTTCAGAAGTGATTAACTAAGATGGAGGAGCTGGAGGAAGCGTCTGGGGAGGGGGAGGTCTGGGACTGATGGAGGAATCGTGGACAATGTTTTTATTCCAGTTAAATTCAGATTAAAATGTTTGTCTTCTTCTTTTTTCTTAGGGTGACGTCTGCGGCGAATTATGAAGTTTTTACTCTCAAGGAAACAGGAAGTGCACCGTTAGCATGCTCATGAAGTACTGGGAAATGGGAAATACATTTGGTCTCCTGTAAATAGTTAAAATGAGCAAGCTGCTGTTTGTTTTTCATGTTTGCAGAAAAAATGCACAGATAAAACCCCTTTAAGAAAAAACACAAAAAATATTAAAAAAAAAAAATACTAATCTGCAAATATAAAACATGGAAAAAACAACTTTATGTTTTAAGCAGCTGGTTAGAATCTCCACCCTCGCTCCAACCTTTAAGGCTCAAAGCTCAAAGAGGAGGGTTTAGTGGTCTTGCTCAAGGACACAACAATGACTAGTATTCATCTGTGGGAGCTGGAATCACACACCGTCAACCTGTGAGTCAGTGGATCAATGATTTTTTTAAGTTTATGTCAAGACAGGGATTAAAATAAATAAATAAATGAGAAAATTAAAGGAATAAATTGGAAAAAATAGGAAAAATTGCACTAAATATTTGCAGTATTTTCTGGAGTATAAGCCAAAAATTGAAGAAAAAAACACATATATTTACATATTTCATATATTTTCCATGACCAAACAATGGGAAAAAAAGTTGTGATTATATAATTTTTTTTATTTTATTTTTATTTATATTTTTATTTATATAATTCTTTATTTATTTTTATTATTATATTTTATATATATATATTTTTATTTTATTTTGCATCCTCTCCCTCTTATTTTTTTTTTCATCATTATTATTATTATTTATTATTTTTAATTTTTACTACTTACCTTTTCATGTACACACACTTACACTCCCACATACGAAGATATTCTTAGTCAAAATATCGACTGTGTTTTATCGTTTGTTTTCCCCTCTAACATCACAATAAAAAAAAGAAACACAGTGGGATTTGAACCGTCAACCTTCAGCACAAACCAGAGTCTCCACGTTCGCCCCTGATCACGTCTTTATCTCATATTTTAATCAAACTGTCTCTGAAATCTGCCCCCAGAGAAGAACCTCTTGGTGCGAATGACCCTGAGATCCTCGACATCGTTCACGAAGCTCCAAACGCCGCGGTGTTTCGAGGGAGAAGCTCCGGCCGCACGAGCCTCGTTCACCGACCCCTGAACGTCCGGCCGCCATCGCAGACGAAACATCGAGCACTTCGGCCAACGACCTCGTGACCCAGTGTCTCGACTTCACCCGATAACCACAAAAACGGCAACGATCATCAGAAGAAACTTGTGAAAATAGGTGTAATTTGAAAGCGCAGACCTCCACCAAGGCGTTGCGAGGTCTTGTGAGTAACAGTTGGCTCCCGTCTCGCTCTGTCTGCTCTGATGGGCTGTAAAAAAATGTTATTTCTTCTGATATTTGGTGGCAGAGAGAGTTTGATGTTGGGTCAATTGGGATGACATTTTGGACTAGCGCTGGTGCTAACATAAAGTTTTTTTATGTAGTTTATGACCCATAATATATTAGCTAGTAAACAAGGGCAGAGCCGTTTCAGTCTAAAACTTCTCCCTTTGGGGCCCGGACTTAGTTAACGCCGACGAGTCGTAAATCCTAGTTCTTCAAATCAACCATCAAACTGAAAATGGTTTCTGGATGGACGCCCAAACATCTCGACTGCAAAACTTTCTCCGCACTGAAATACACCTGCGCCAGCGAAGGACTAGAGCGACGCTTCCAACGCTGTAAATCCTCAGCTTTGTTCATTGAGTAAATAAAAATGTTAAAATTCTACAAAAATCAACACAATTTACGTCCGTTCTGCCCGACAGACGGTGAAAGAAGAGACTGAGAGAGAGTGACGTCACTTCAGCTCAAACGAAACCTCATCGAGGCCAGAGCAGGTCCAGGGACGAGTTTAGAGCCGAAGTCCGAGTGTCATAGCAACCAAAGAGCCAATCCGGAGCGAGGATGTTGAAGGTAACCGTTGACCCCAAAGGCCAAAATGGGAGAGTACGTCAACTGGTGTCTGTGCGCTTACGTTTACATCGCCTAGCAACCACCTAGCAACCGCCTAGCAACCACCTAGCACCTGCTTAGTAACCCATAGCAACCGCCCTAGTAACCGCCTAAAACTGCTAGTAACCGCCTAGTAACCACCTAGCAACTGCCTAGTAACCACCTAGCAACCACCTAGTAACCGCCAAGTAACCACCTAGCAACTGCCTAGTAACCACCTAGCAACCACCTAGTAACCGCCTAGTAACCGCCTAGTAACCGCCTAGTAACCGCCTAGTAACCGCCTAGTAACCACTAGTAACACCTAGTAACCACCAAGCAACTGCCTAGTAACCGTCTAGCAACTGCCTAGTAACCACCTAGCAACCACCTAGTAACCACCTAGTAACCACCTAGTAACCGCCTAGTAACCACCTAGCAACCACCTAGTAACCGCCTAGTAACCACCTAGCAACCACCTAGTAACCGCTAGTAACCCCCAAGCAACTGCCTAGTAACCGTCTAGCAACTGTCTAGTAACCACCTAGTAACCACCTAGCAACTGCCGAGTAACCACCCTAGTAACCACCAAGTAACCACCTAGTAACCACCTAGCAACCGCCTAGTAACTGCCTAGCTGACTAATGAGCTAAACGTTTAAAATGGACTCCGAAACAATTAGTTTTACTTTTATTTCTTTGTAATTGAATTGAAGAAGAGTCAAGGTGTCATTTATTTCTGTTTAGATTGAATTAAGTGAAGAATTAATCTTTCCCTTTGAATATCAACAGGCAAAACCTGTTGCTAACGCTAACAGGAGCGACGTCGGGGAAAGAAGGACCTGATGTGTCTGTTATTAATGTTCATGTGTTGATTTACAGACACAGACGTGAAATAAAAACCCCAGGATCATGTAGAGGGTTAATATGAACATTTAAGACCAACATGACAGAGAGAGGGGGCAATTAAAAAAAAAAAAAAAAAAAAAAAAAACAGACAAAAAAAAAAAGAACTACTCAAAATAACTAATAACAAAAAAACAAAAACCCTCAATATAACAAAAAATAAATAAATAAACTCAAGAGAACAAAAAATCAACTCAAAATAATTAAAATAAAAACAACAACAAAAACTAAAAATAACAAAAAATAATAATAATAATAAATAAACTAAAAAACAAAACTAACAACTCAAAATAACAACAAAAAAAATAATAATAAACTAAAAATAAACCTAGAATCCTGTAGAGAGGGTTAATCTGAACATTTAAGACCAAGTGACGAGTCTGACAGCACCAGGGACAGAGAGAGAGACAGTTTTTCAATGTAAAGTGAATTAGAGCCAGAGTCGATGAGCAGGAAGTGCGGGATGATCACTTCCTGTTTGGAACGCGGCGGCGGCTAACCGGTTAGCTATGTCCACTTATATAAACTGTCTCTGGTTGCAACAAATTCTCACAAACAAATTCCTTCATTTCTCCGTTTGCTTCTGTATTAAATCTAAACTGGACCGTGACTCTTTTACATAATCTCGCTTTAGCTGGAGAAATGCTACTAGAAAAAAAAAAAAACCCTTATTTGCCGCCAAACTGTGATGTTCGTATGACGTGGTTGGCATTTCTCCAGCTAACTAATAACACGGACTAGTTATTGGATTTCAGTGGAATGAACAGTGTTTTCTTGCTTCAAACACATTAGCCACCTGCGCGGCGGTAAACATAGCCTTTGACGCTAGCATGAAATATATTACGAAACTGCGTCCTACTGGGAGCCCTCTAAAAGCAAACGGTTTCTACAGATGAACGCTGCAGGGAAAAGCCTTTTAAAATGTTGTCAGCAATTTACTGATACACTCAACGTCAACATTTGAGGCTATGCTAATTAACGGGTCTAATTATGTTGATGGAGCACGTAACGCCGCGCTCATTTGCATATTTGAAAGAACAATCAATTGGTTTTATAGGAACATAACTGACAAAGAACAGAGTGACGCAAAAAAAAAACAAGGGAAATAAAGAGTTTTTAATGAAAAATGTCACCTTCAGAAGTCGGGTTTGGAGCGGTGTTTTTTTTTGGACAGTCTTGCACTTTGTCGTTTTGTGAGCGGCTGAAGTGACTCAGAGAAACACATTTGTTGATTTTCCATTTTGAAACTTTTTTTTTAACTTCAGTCGTTTTTTTTTTGTAAATTGCGTTGGCGTTTTGGCAGAATTATACAAGAAAAGAGGCATTTAAATGAACAATGATCAGCCTGGTCCTTTGACTAAAAACCAGTGACTGAAGTTTACACAATCCGCTCACGTCGTCATCACACTGGAACTTTTAGACGCAAAAGTGAATGACACGTTTTAAAGGGACACGCTGGAACATTTCTTGTAGAGGGTACGCCACCTGCTGGTCTCCATGTGAATGTTACTGTTATTGCTCATTTGGTAGAGCGTTTATCCATTGACAAAGCCAAGATATGCCAAGACAAACCAAGACAAACCAAGACACGTCAAGAAAAAACAAGAAAAAACAAGACACACAAAGACGAATCAAGATACACAAAGACACGCAAAGACAAACTATGACACGCCAAGACATACCAAGATAAACCAAAACATACCAAAACACACAAAGACATATCAGGTTAGCCAAGATATACTAAGATAGACCAAGACATACAAAAATATACCAAGACCTGCAAAGACACCGAGGATGTAACAGCTATTTGCAGCTGTGTGAGTGTAAGTCTGTGTTGTGAGTGTGTGACGTGTGTGTATGTATGTGCGTGATGTGTATATTTGACGTGTGTATGTGTGTGTGTGTATATGATGTGTGCGTGTGACGTGTGATATTTCTGTGCTTCTGGAGGAGGTGAGGTGGGGACAGAGGAGAATCTGATACGACTAATCTGTAAGTGAGGAAAAGATATAGAGAATGTAAATGGAAAACGTGATCGGTGAAGCCCAGTTTTTCTTTCTCTGTTATTTCTCCTTCTTCCTCCGTCTCTTCCGACTTTAGCTCAGCTGTTTCCTGACCCTGAGGAGGTGCCCCGCCCACCCCTCTGGAGCCCCCTCTGGAGCCCCCCTCTGGAGCCCCCCTCTGACCTGGTCAGGACGTCTACGACCGAGACTCGGCCCTGAACAAATACAGAGACTTTCAAGACGAACGAGACGATCTGTGAGCTCAGCCTCAGTTTATGTGACATGATGAATATGTATGAAGCAAGTTCTGAGGAGGAAATTTACAATAACTGTACAGTGGGAATTCAAACCCACAATTATTATTTATTATTTTACTTTTTATTTATAATATATATGTTTTTTTTAATTATTTTTTGCATTATTATTATTATATTATTATTATTATTATTATTATTATTATTGGCAAGTTTATTTGTACAGAATAATTTGTACACAAACTAATTCAAAGAGCTTTACCGAATAAATAAAAAAAAACACACACAAATCAAACATAAATAATCATCATAAAATTATCATTAAAACAGAAGAGTGCAGAATAAAGAACTTATAATTATTATTATTATTAAATTGTATTATTACTATATGTATATTTTTTATCCTTATTGTGTATTTATTTATTTAATTTTTATTCTCTTTTTTGTATTTGCCCATCAAAATCTCAGGGGAAACAGGTGGAGGTTTGGGGTTTAAAAAGCGGAAAAATGTCATTAAAATGTAACTTTTATAACTACAGACGACGTCGACACTCGATTAAAAAAGTTGATCATAAAAAACAAACGAGGCTCATATTCGACTCTGAAATTTCTAAATATTTTGCAACAATCCTGTAAATGTCCCATGTTTGCTGCATCTGAAGTGGTTTTATGTGACATGTTCAGAGGAGATGCGGGACTTTTATTTCTTTGCTGCTTTAAAACGTCGAAGCTGAAGAAGTTTGTGTCGTGGTCGATCTATAAGCAACATCCAAACATCTATAAAACTACTGAACAATTAAGCCCCAAACGAATCCCCCTCGGCGTAAATCCTCACATTTCCCCGGTTTTCCTCTGGTTTTGTTCGCTCTGCGGCTCTTTGTCGTGGATATACTGCGGTGCCGATAGCAGCAGCTTTAACCCTCTTCTCCTGAAAAATAATCTACTCGGCTTCGCAATAAACACAACCCGGCCGTAATGAGGCCGTGTTGTTTCTGTGCCATTATCAGGGTCCGTGCGAGACGTGCACGCTAGTACTTATCTCCGCTGACCGTGTCCCCCGGGCGACGACCGGCGAGTGTTAGAAACGCACAATAACAAACAATTTTCTTCAAAGTCGACTAAAAGCCGAGCGCGGAGTCGGAGTTAGCGGATTTGTATTGGATTTATATCAGCGTCCTGTGGTGGAGTTGTGATGTATACCGCGCCTAGTTAGCAGCTAGCAATAAAGTCCGCTAGTGTCGCGTTAGCATGATGGATAGGGTCATACGAGTTTTATTAGGGAACATTTTATACCTGGAGCGTCTGTGTTAAAGGCTAAATCCACGGTGAATCATCGGGTCGTTTGTGAGACGATCGTCCTGATGTGAAACGCCGTCTGACCTGCGCCGGTTATTGCTACTTTTATCTTTGCTAATGTAAAAATACGACAAGTTGCTGTAATCTCGTCCTACAGTAAACTCCCCGTGGATCCGCACATTTGTCATCGCCGATGTATGTGTCTAATTAACATATTAATTAAAAGTGAGCGTCGTTGTGCGTTAATGATCCGTGTCGTATCGATGAGTCGTAAACGTTTGATTTGCAGATCTGGACTCAGCCGTAAACGGGAAATATGATTGTGTCAGTCCACAGAAACATGGATCATACCTGGAGCTTTGGGTTTGAAGTACAGCGAAGTAACGAGGTACTGCACGAGGTACTGCGCGAGGTACTGCACGAGGTACATAGGTACCATTGAGGTACGAGGTATCATCACATAGGATATGTGATGGTATTTGATGGTATTTGATGGTATTTGATGGTATTTGATGGTATCATCATTGGTTGAGTGGTTAGATCCACTGACTTGAAGGTTGGTGGTGCGATTCCAATCCTCACAGATGAACACTGTCGTTGTGTCCTTGGGCAAGACCCTTAACCCACCTCGCCCCCAGTGTCTGCGTACACTGGTGTATGAATGTGTGTGTGGATGGGTGACTGGTTCCTTGTTGTAAAGCGCTTTGAGAGACTTGAAGGTGGAAAAGCAATATAAAAAATGTGACCATTTACCATTTGATGGTATTTTTTGGTATTTTTTGGTATTTGATGGTATTTGATGGTATTTGTTGGTATATGTAATGGTATTTCATGGTATATTTAATGGTGTATTTGATGATATATTTGACGTATATTTGATGATATATTTAATGGTATTTGATGGTATATTTGATTATATATGTGATTATATTTAATGGTATATTTGATGGTATATCTGATGTTATATGTGATGATATTTGATGGTATATTTAATAGTATATTAATAGTATATTTGACGTTATATGTGATGATATTTGTGTTTATATTGGATGTTCCACAGTACTTCTTTAGCGTTCGCCTTCAGTCCCCCTCGTGCCGTGAAACGATTCTGACGCCGCTGCGGCTAACGAGTCCGTAGCCGCTTGTGTTTCTGATACTTTTTACATTCTCCGAGTTTATAAGTGTAATTACGTCTCTCCGTTCTCCTCTTTTCTCTTCGCTCCGGGCTCAAACTGACAAATACGAAACACCACTTTGTGAGACAACAAAGAGCGCACATTTGGGATCTTTCGCCGGAATATAGTTTGGCTTTTTAGAATATTAGCTCCGACGGCGTTTTCTTGAGGTCAAACTTTTTAGCTAAAAAGTTGAGGCAGTTAGCGTAATGGCGGAGTAGAGTTTAATTCTTTGAGAGGAGCTACTTGAAGAGGAAGCGACTGGGCCCTTGAGCAAATCACTTCTCCAGTCGCTCGCTCGTTTCTGTGTGTTATTTAGTAATTGACATCAGCGCACTTCGGTTGATCCTGGCTTGTGGCTAGTGCTTTGTTTTTTTTAATATATTTATTTTCCTAAAAGAGAACTTCTAGCGCTATCTAAAAGGGAGCAGGCTATAAGAATATCAATGCTAGTTTGTCGCTAATGAAACAAAACGCATGTGTAGCTTTGGTTTCGCGTCCCCAAGTTCGTGTATTTTTTATTGCCGTCCCCAGTCGCCCTGTTCTTTCTTAAGTTGAGAAACTTTGCATCGGATGATTGGCAGGTGGACTTCAGAAAACCATTTCAAAGAGGCTAGTGTTTCTGTCGCTATCTTCTTGCGTCGCTAATCCGCAGAAGCATAGCCAATTAGCCGGGCTGGATAAGCAAACCCTTTGGAACAATCAAACGGAGCGTCAGATGTCCAGGCTTTTCTGAAGAACAAATGGATCTGAATTCAATATGACTGATCAACGGCGCATCGCTCAGAGACGCCACGAGAGACGCCGCGAAAGACGCCGCGAGAGACGCCACGAGAGACGCCGCGAGAGACGCCGCGTGTTCTGATACGAAACAATTGTCACATGTTTGGTCATTAAAACGTCCTTCATCTTCCCCTTTAGAATTTCTGCTCTGTTGTCACAAATCATCCAATAAAAAGCACGTTTGGCGTTTTTATCGTTTTCCGTCACTGACCCAGAGTTTGTCCAGCGTTTGTCCAGCGTCTGTCCAGTTTTTGTCCAGCGTCTGTCCAGTTTTTGTCCAGTATCCGTCCAGCGTTTGTCCAGTTTTTGTCCAGTATCTGTCCATCGTCTGTCCAGCATTTGTCCAGCGTTTGTCCAGCGTTTGTCCAGCGTCTGTCCAGCGTCTGTCCAGCGTCTGTCCAGCGTCTGTCCAGCGTCTGTCCAGTCTTCGTAGCGTCCAGCGTCCATTAGCAGCTCGTTTGATTTAAAAAAAACATGAAATACATCGAGTTTCGGACGATGCCTCGACTACATTTTGGGGCTAGTTTCGCCAATTAACATTTCATTTATCAAAGATGCAGTTTGCAACTTTTTCTCGAGGGTCTGCAGTGTTATAGTCTCCATGTCGATGCTTGGAAGGTTCCGCAGTATTTCATTAAAGGTCCTGTATGACACAAAACTGACTGATGTCATGAAGTGGTAGTTTTGAAGTTAACGGCAAATTTTTACCTTTAGTTCAGTTGAGATTTTCAATTCTACGACTGAAATAATCTATGTTCTGGCTCGCCTCTTCGCAGATCTGATCTGTACCTTGACCTGTTGCCGTCACCTATTGTCTCCAAGGTGATAGAAAATAAAACAATACCATCTCCACGGCGACAACAAAATCACACAGTGCAGCTTTACGAGTTAACGGCGACTTTTTACACCTTTAGTTCAGCAGATTTTCAATTCTAGGACTGAAATGATGTGTGTTGTGGCTCGCCTCTCCACAGATCTGGCCTCCTGTCGTCTATGCTATACTGTGGAATATTCTAGTCTACACAATACTATCTCCATGGAGACAAAAAAGTCACACAGTGCAGCATTACGAGTTAACGGCGACTTTTTACCTTTAGTTCAGTTGAGATTTTCAATTCTAGGACTGAAGTAATCTATGTTCTGGCTCGCCTCTCCACAGATTTGACCTGTAACGTGACCTGTTGTCGTCTATGCCATACTGTGGAATATTCTAGCTAAAACTATAGTATCTCCATGCCGACAACAAAGTCACACAGTGCAGCATTACGAGTTAACAGCGATTTTTTACCTTTAGTTTCATAGAGATTTTCAATTCTACGACTGAAATGATCAGTTTTCCGGCTCGCCTCTTCGCAGATCTGATCTGTAACTTGACCTTGTTGTCGTCACCCAATATCTCCAAGGCCATAAATCATTCTGTGGATTATTTTAGCCAAAACGACACCATCTCCACGGCGACAGCAAAGCCACACCGTGCAGGATTATGACAGCGGTTTGCTCTGACGTCCCTGGAGTGTAATTTTATATCTTTCTCTCAAAGGTCAGAGGTCAGATGGCGTGACAGCGGGTCAGTCGCCTCCCTCTGAGGTCATCACACTCCGCTGACCCTAAAACGCCCTGACCCCGTCCAGTGTCCAGCTTTTGGTCACTTGCCGAGCTCGGTCTGGCGCCAGTTTGAAGCGTTTAACAGCCTGAGCATGTCCACGAACTACCATTGTGCTACGCTACGCTAACTCCGCTCTTTTTCTATTTTATTATGAACGAGCGCTAGCAAAAAAACCCACATTACCCGATCTGAACCCATGTGACACGAGGACCTGACCTTGCGTATAAATAACACCCGTGGATTTGAACGAGCTAAGTAACCGTCGGTGGCGCTTGCTAATTGCTTTTACTGTGGCTGTCTTTAGCGCTGCCAAGCTACACGCTGCCGAACCACATGGACTTGGCTAGCTAGCTTTTGGACAACGCGGCGCTCTGATATGCCAACACCCATTTGCGCACTTGGCGGGAACGCAAAAGAGGTTGGTATCGTACAGTGAGTGAGAGGAGGCGAGGGAAGAGCCGACGTCTCTCGTTTTAAGGTTTCGTTTGGAGCGTGATCGGCCGTGACTGAAATGGCACTTTTCCGCTGTGTTGGAAATTTACATAAAAATCAATATAAAATCGACTCGCTATTAAATGGATTCGCCGTCCTCCTGGGTTGTGGATTCCTGCTTCCCACATCCTTTTTCTAATTCCGAATGATTGGCTTTCTGCTCAGTGGGGAATGTCTTTGGGAAGCTTTGGAAAAGTCTTAAAACGAACAAAAACGCAGCTACGGGGGAAAAAAGTTGAGTGACAGCAAATCCAATCTTGATGTTTTAACTGGTCGGCGAAGAAAGAAACGAGAAAAGACGGAAGCGAGGATGATTCGCCCAACCCTGTCGCACATAATGGGTTTGACACTGATCCTTCTCATCGTGGTCAGAAGAACTGGGTTGCCATGTTGGGTCACGCGGCGTATTTTCTCTCCTGCGGCGGTATTAAAAGTGCCAGTCTTTTCGAGCGGCGGCGGCGTCCTCTCCTGACAGGAAGTGTACGCCGAGTCGGGAAATAGGACTGATGTTGGCGTTGGGGGGGTGTCACTTCGAGCGAAACACCCGAGCAATAATTTTACAGGTGATAGAAAAGGATAGACGACCTCGGCAGAGAGAGAAGTGTGTGGGTGTCTATGGGAGGTTAGAGAGCGATAAGTGCAGCCGCTAAGACGGTCCCGTCCTTTAGCCGTTTGGACGTTCGTTAAGAGGCGTAAATGGAGCCAAGAAGGTCACGAAACAGATTTAAAACTAAACTTTAAACGCTGTGTGAGTTTTATCACCGTCAGCGAGTTTTTTATCAGGAAGAAAAACAACAAAAAGAGTCCGATTTCTGTTTTTGACTCATTAAAATGTGAGATTTGACCAATTTTCAAAAGACAAGTTTGGAGCTGAACAATAAAAAGCACCAAACAGACACATTTCTGCTTTGGATTCAGAAAAGTTTTATATTTGACCAGTTTTTCAAAAGACAAATTTGGATCTGAAATTATAAACTGATTTTTTTAGCATTTTGTATTTTTTATTTTCAGTGTAAAACAGCAAAAATCTCTCACTCTACAGCATTTTTAAACTATATTTCTTTAAAACGTTTATGTTTGTCCTTAATCTATTTATTTTAAACATTTTATTGAAATCGAAAAGTCGTTTAGCAGCTTTAAAATCCTCATTCCATCATTTTATCTGAGTTTTGACTTTTATGTGAAGCAGCTCGAGTTATTTTAAATGTACAGTAGAAATAACCTTGAATTTCATAAAAAAAAATCATATTTCCCAAGATAATTTAATCTTATTTTCGATTCTTTAAATAAAAAACATGAGCGTATCCTTATTTAAAAGCAGCTCCACCTGAGGCACATGATTTTTTTTTTTTTTTTTTTTTTTCTAAATTAATTTTTCAGCCTTAAAATCTCAAAATAATGCAGTAAAGTTAGTTGGACGTACAGATTTTTTATTGTTCTGTTCCTGTTTTCATCGTTTTATCAGAGTTTTGTTTTGACTTTTATCTAAAGCAGCAGGTTTAATTTAAATATGCTGCAGAAAAAAATAAAATAAAATCATATTTCGCAAGAAGATTCCTAAAACAACTCGTGTTTAAATCTTATATTTGATTCTTTAATGAAAAATGTGAGTTAATCCATATTTAAAAGCAGCTAAAATCTCAGAAAATGAAGTAAAACAGATAAAGTTCAACTGTTTTTATGTAAAGTTGTTTTTTTTTTTACTTTTATGTGAAGCTCTTTTGGTTCAGCTGCAGTTGTTTTAAAAGTGTTTAATTTTAAAAGATCATATTTCCAAACACTTTTAATCTTATGTGGAGTTTATATAAATGTAGAGTCGTTTAGTTTCTTCTAAAGTGTAAAAGCGACACATATAAAGTTTTATATTATATTAGACACTGATCGTTGGATTGTGCTTTAAATTTCTCGTCTGTAAAATGTTTCCTCGACTTTTATAAAACACTGGTGCGAGTTCTTCACGCAACAAAACCGAAACTGACACTTATGTTCGATTCTTTAAAGAAAAACATGAGCTAATCCTTATTTAAACCCAGCTCCACCCGAGACACACGACGTTTTATCCAAATATAAACTTATTCTGTGATTTTAAGGCTGTAAAACAAATTAGTTGGACGAACAGGTGTCGTATTGTTCGTTTTATCTGTTCTTTTTGTGTTTTGTGTTGTTCTTTGGTTCATCTGGAGTCGTTTTAAATTCAAATAAACTGAATTACACTGAAAACAGCCCTCGTTTTAATCTTATATTCTGTTCTTTAAATAAAAACATGAGCTAATCCATGTTTAAAAACTCACTTTACCTGAAGCACACGGCATCTTTTCTAAACTGGTTCAGTAAATCCAGAATAATCCTCGACGTTTGGTGTTTATTGTTCCGTTTTATGTCTGTGAAGCTCTTTGCAGTAGTTTAAACGTCCCTTTTTCCATTTAAAAACTCATATTTCCTAAAACAAGCCTCGTTTTAATCTCATATTCTCGTCCTTACAGAAAAACCTGAGCTAATCCGTTTAAAGCGCTGCACCTGAGAACATGGCATCGTTCTTTTTAATGTGATGTACAGCTGTGTTATGTCGGGCCTTAACGGCGTTCTGTAAAAATGACTTTTTAGGGAGAGTGTAATTGATTTTTAACAATGGCACCTCTGGGACACCGTAGTCTAACAGCCTATAAAACTGGATTTAATTACTGAGACCGGCGTAGTACTTTCTTAATAATTTATAACCCCTAAAGTTGGAGCGTTTGCTTTGAACAACATTAGAACAGTGTTAGCGTTAGCGTTAGCGTTAGCATCATCCCGCGCAGTGAGCGTCTGTGTGATTTACAGCGACCGCGGCGTTTCTGCGGCGCTCGGGGCGGCGGCTCGAGTCACTCGATACCTGCGATACTGGCTCATTTGCAGCAGCTGTCAACGTGACCTCGAGCCAAAAGCACACAACAAACACACAACAAACACACAAAAAACACACAACAAACACACAACAAACACACAACAAACACACAAAAAACACACAACAAACACACAACAAACACACAAAAAACACACAACAAACACACAACAAACACACAACAAACACACACTTACAAACGCACAATGGTAAAAACACACAAAAAAACACACACTCACAAACGCACAACGGCAAAAAACACACAAAAAACAGACAAAAAACACACGCTCACAAACGCACAACGGCAAAAAACACACACTCACAAACACACAACGGCAAAAACACACACTCACAAACACACAACAGCAAAAAACACACACTCACAAACACACAATGGTAAAAACACACTCTCACAAACGCACAACGGCAAAAACACACACTCACAAACACACACTCACAAACGCACAACAGTAAAAACACACACTCACAAACACACAACGGCAAAAACACACACTTACAAACACACAACAGTAAAAAACACACACACTCACAAACACACAACGGCAAAAAACACACACACACAAACACACAACAGCAAAAAAACACACACACACAAACACACAATGGTAAAAAACACACTCTCACAAAAACGCACAACGGCAAAAACACACACTCACAAACACACACTCACAAACGCACAACAGTAAAAACACACACTCACAAACACACAATGGTAAAAACACACACTCACAAACACACAACAGCAAAAAAACACACACTCACAAACGCACAACGGCAAAAACACACACTCACAAACACACAACGGTAACAAAAACACACACACTCACAAAACGCACAACGGCAAAAACACACTTACAAACGCACAATGGTAAAAACACACACTCACAAACGCAAAACGGCAAAAACACACACTCACAAACACACAACACAGTAAAAAAAACACACTCACAAACACACAACGGTAAAAAAACACACACACACAAAACGCAAAACGGCAAAAAAACACACACTCACAAACACACAACGGTAAAACACACACTCACAAACACACACAACGGCAAAAAACACACACTCACAAACACACACAACGGCAAAAACACACACACTTACAAACGCACAACGGCAAAAACACACACTCACAAACGCACAACAGTAAAAACACACACTCACAAACACACAACGGCAAAAACACACACTCACAAACACACAACGGCAAAAACACACACTTACAAACGCACAACGGCAAAAACACACACTCACAAACACACAACGGCAAAAACACACACACACTTACAAACGCACAACAGCAAAAAAAACACACACTCACAAACGCACAACAGTAAAAAATAACACACACTCACAAACACACAACGGCAAAAAAACACACACTTACACAAACGCACAACGGCAAAAAACACACACTCACAAACACACAAAAAACACACACTCACAAACACACAACGGCAAAAACACACTCAAACACACAAAAAACACACACTCACAAACGCACAAAGGTAAAAAAAAAAACACACAAACACACAACGGCAAAAAACACACGCTCACAAACACACAACGGCAAAAAACACACACTCACAAACACACAACGGCAAAAAAACACACACTCACAAACACACAACGGCAAAAAAACACACACTCACAAAAGCACAACAGCAAAAACACACACACTCACAAACACACAACGGCAAAAAAACACACACACTCACAAACACACAACGCAAAAAACACACACTCACAAACACACAAAAAACACACACTCACAAACACACAATGGCAAAAACACACTCACAAACACACAAAAAAAACACACACTCACAAACACACAACGGCAAAACAAAAACACACACACTCAAACACACAACGGCAAAAAACACACGCTCACAAACACACAACAACGGCAAAAACACACACTCACAAAAACGCACAACGGCAAAAACACACACTCACAAACGCACAACAGCAAAAACACACACTCACAAACACACAACGGCAAAACACACACTCACAAACACACAACGGTAAAAAAACACACACTCACAAACACACAACGGCAAAAAACACACACTCACAAACACACAACAGCAAAAACACACACTCACAAACACACAACGGTAAAAACACACACTCACAAACACACAACGGCAAAAACACACACTCACAAACGCACAACGGCAAAAACACACACACTCACAAACGCACAACAGTAAAAACACACACTCACAAACACACAACGGCAAAAACCACACACTCACAAACACACAACGGCAAAAACCACACACTCACAAACACACAACGGCAAAAACACACACTCACAAACACACAACAGTAAAAACACACACTCACAAACGCACAACGCAAAAAAACACACACTCACAAAAACACAACGGCAAAAACACACACTCACAAACACACAACGGCAAAAACACACACTCACAAACACACAACAGCAAAAACACACACTCACAAACACACAACAGTAAAAAACACACACTCACAAATGCACAACGGCAAAAACACACACTTACAAACACACAACGGCAAAAAGCACACACTCACAAACGCACAACGGCAAAAAAACACACACTCACAAACACACAACGGCAAAAACACACACACTCACAAACACACAACGGTAAAAACACACACACTTACAAACACACAACGGCAAAAAACACACACACTCACAAACACACAACGGTAAAAACACACACTTACAAACACACAACGGCAAAAACACACACTCACAAACACACAACAGCAAAAACACACGCTCACAAACACACACTTACAAACGCACAACGGTAAAAAACACACACTCACAAACACACAACAGCAAAAACACACACTCACAAACGCACAACAGCAAAAACACACACTCACAAACACACAACAGCAAAAACACACACTCACAAACACACACACGGCAGAAACACACACTCACAAAAACACACAACAGCAAAAACACACACTCACAAACACACAACAGCAAAAACACACGCTCACAAACACACACTCACAAACACACAACGGCAGAAACACACACTCACAAACACACAACAGCAAAAACACACACTCACAAACACACAACGGCAAAAACACACACACTCACAAACACACTCGCCCGACACACACCCCCTACTGTCCGGATAAATTGGGAGCATGTAAATTGGGATCTCACATTGTTCTTTTTTAAGTGTTTTTTTTTTTAAACAATCTTCTCTAAGCTCTATTTATGGATCTCACATTGTTCTTTTTTAAGTGTTTTTTTTAAACAATCTTTGAAGGAGGAAGAAGGGCACCGGAAAAAAGAGACATGTTCAGAGAGAGACTGACGGAGAGAGAGACTGACGGAGAGAGAGACTGACGGAGAGAGAGACTGACGGAGAGAGAGACTGACGGAGAGAGAGACTGACGGAGAGAGAGACTGACTGAGAGAGAGACTGACTGAGAGAGAGACTGACGGAGAGAGAGACTGACGGAGAGAGAGACTGACGGAGAGAGAGACTGACGGAGAGAGAGACTGACGGAGAGAGAGACTGACGGAGAGAGAGACTGACGGAGAGAGAGACTGACGGAGAGAGAGACTGACGAGAGAGAGAGACTGACGGAGAGAGAGAGACTGACGGAGAGAGAGACTGACGGAGAGAGAGACTGAGGAGAGAGAGAGAGACAGGAGAGAGAGGCAGGACACGCTCCACAAAGTCAAACGTAAGAAAGAACCTGGTGGATTATTTAAGTTCTGCTCGTGGGAATCGTTAATACTTCAATAATTAGCGCAGATGCTAACGAGATTCTGATGTGAAAATGAGCGTATCTGTGTGTTCTTGAACGCTTTTAATACTGCACGATCCTCAGATTATGTTGTGTTATTGGTTAAAAACATGGAGCACACTGAGTGGACTTGCCTCTCCACAGACCTAACTAGTAACTGCAGCTATATTATGGAGTAAACAGCCAAATGAAGCTCATCGAGCCGTTATAGAGGCTGAAGTCTCACCGTGAGTGTCATAGCAACCAAAGAGCCAATCAGGAGTGAGGCTGCCCACACACTGGTTTAACAGGGAGCAGACGCTTAGCAACGCTGTCAATCAAACCTGTTGCTAACGCTAACAAAAAAAAAAAAAAATTATATTGAATTTATTGAGTATGTTCATAAAGCATGTTAGTACAATAATACAATAATATGAACATTTAAGACTAAAATGACAGCAGCAGGTACAGAGAGAGAGAGAGAGACAGACAAATATATATATATAATATAATAAAACAAACAAAAAAACTTAATATAACAAAAAATAAATAAACTCTAGATAACAAAAAACTCTAAATAACTAGAAAAAAAAAAAATCAAAGTAACTCAAAAAAATGAAGAAAATAAACCAAAAAGAAATTAATAAACTCAAAATAACTTTAATTAATTAATTTATTTATTTATTTATTTATTTTAAACACAAAAAACACAAAATAACTAAAAAAGAAAAAAAAAACCCTAGAATCTTGTAGAGTGGGTTAATACGAACATTTAAGACCAAAATAATGAGTCTGACAGCAGCAAGGACAGAGAGAGGAGCGACGGTTTTTCAATAGAAAGTGAATTGGAGCCAGAAGTGGGCACATGATCACTTCCTGTTTGGAACACAGCAGCCGCAGATTAACTACGTCCATTTATATAAACAGTCTATGATTATACAACAAGACCATAACTTAACTCCACGGAAACATTTTGTAGTTTTTCAGCTGAAGAATCGTTTCCTTCTGTTTTTAAACATTTGTGGCGTCGAGTAAATCGTTTCTTCGAGCTGCAGACGGTTGTGTTTGTGTTTTTGGTTTTTTCCGTGAGGGAAAGAGGAAATATCAGCGTGTCGACAGAGATGGACACAAAAGACAGGTTTGACTCGCAGACAGACACAGAGATGAGGCCGGTGATGTGGAGCATGAAGCCGACGTCTCGCCCCTCGTCCTCGCCGTCCCCCCTCGTCCCCGCCGTCCCCCCTCGTCCCCGCACACACACACATGCCCGTCACTCCGCCCCGGTGACAGCTCCGCTCCCGTCTCCTCCGCTCCATCACCTCCATCACGTCCCGATACCACCATCACCATCAGCGTATCAAACCCGTCGTACATGTTTGTGCGATTGGCCGCCGTGACCCTGGCGGCGCAGAACGGCGGTATCCAACGCACGCTCGCCCGGCTGAGCACGTCGAAGCGAGACGCGCCTAAAGCCTACTTGAGACTTCCTCGAGAAAACGTCGACGTCGTATCTGACAGGCTCTCGTTCTATAAAGCGGAGTGTGTGGATTAAAGCCGTAAACACACAGTCGGACATCGGGGTCGCTCGCTCCGGCGGGCGCACGTCTGAATACAGATGCAGAAGGTCGAGACGCCGGATTCGACACATGTCTGACTTTAAAGTGACTCTGTGGGAGTTTTCAGGTGGGGGGTGCGCCACCTGCTTCGGCCCCGTCTCTTTTGATGTAATTATTCATGTTTTGATGTGTTTGTTTTGTGGTTTTAACGTGTTTCTTTTTCTGTAAAGATCTTTGAATGACTCAGTGACGTCTGCTCAGGCTCCAAATGGAAGTTTTCCATTAATTTTCCCAGGCACCGCGGAGGCTAACCAGCTACGTGCTAACCAACTATGTGTTAACTAGCCACATGCTAACCAGCTATGTGCTAACCAACTATGTGCTAGCCAGCTATGTGTTAACTAACTATATGCTAACCAGCTATGTGTTAACTAGATACATGCTAACCAGCTACATAACCAGCTACATGCTAACCAGCTACAACCTCACCAGCTATGTGCTAACCAGGTACGTGTTAACCAGCTACATGCACACCGGCTACATGCTCATCAGCTACACGCTAACCAGCTATGTTTTAACTAGCTACATGCTAACCAGCTATGTGTTCACTAGATACATGCTAACTAGCTACATAACTAGCTACCATGCTAAGCAGCTGCGTGCTAACCAGCTATGCGCTAATCAGCTATGCGCTAATCAGCTACATGCTAACCAGCTACGTTCTAACCAGTTACGTGCTAACCAACTATGTGCTAACCAACTATGTTCTCGCCAACTACGTGCTAACCAGCTACATGCTACCCAGCTATGTGCTAACCGACTATGTTCTCGCCAGCTACGTGCTAACCAGCTATGTGCTAACCAGCTATGTACTAACTAATATCCATAACACGATTGTCTGAAGTGCAAAAAGACAGTTTAAAATGCAAAATTGTGCTAAATGCTTTAATAACTTTGTGATTTATAACATTTCATTTTAAAAGTATACACTTCTGTTCATTAGTTCCATGGACCTGATTATCCCCGAGCAGCTTTTGAACTTTAAATGTTTTTGGAAAGTCTATGAGAAAATATATATTAGCTAGCATATTAGCTAATACATTTTATGAGTAAACCAAACAAGACCATAACTTCTCCATGGAGATATTTAGAAATGTGCCGGAGTGTGGCTTTTTTCTTGTTTTTGAGTTTAAAAAATAATTGTAATTTATGTATATTTTTAGATCTAGCTGTGTAACATTTATAGCTTTGAGTAAATCGTTTATTTGACCTGCAGTTTGACTAGTGTTAGCATCATTTTTATAGTATCTGAAAATGCAAATCCATTTTTCACCTTGTCGCAGTTGTTTATATTCAACAAGTTTTAAGGAAGTCGCAGCAAATGTTTACAAAGTTTACAAAAATAAAGTTTATACTGGTTAGCTTTCCTGTCGTACTTTCCTGGAGCTAGCACCGTCTGAATCTCAAAGTATGAAAACTTTCCCTGTGCATATTTGTAGAAAAACTTTCAACAAAAAAACCTGTGTTCCTGAGTATATCTGAGTAATCCTCCGCCCTGACCACACTGACATTAGCACTTTTGTAGCTTATATGCTAATCACCCATCAATCCATTACTCATCAATCTGACCTGACGTCGTTTTTTTAACCCAGAATTTATTTATGTTTTGAAGTGTTTGTTTTATGATTTTAATGTGTTTCTTATTCTGTAAAGCTCTTTGAAAGACTCAAAGAGTCTCATCAGTGACGCCTGCTCAAATGTTCCAAATAGAAATTTTCCCATAGACTTTTGGAAAAATTAAAATTTTAAGAGTTCAGAGGGGTCGCAGAGGCTAACCAGCTACGTGCTAACCAACTACGTGCTAACCAACTATGTGCTAACCAACTATGTGCTAACCAGCTACGTACTAACCAACTATGTGCTAACCAGCTACGTTCTAACCCGTTACGTGCTAACCAACTATGTTCTCGCCAACTATGTGCTAACCAGCTATGTGCTAACCAGCTATGTGGTAACTAGCTATATTCTCATCAGCCACGTTCTAACCAGCAACACTAACCAACTACGTGCTAACCAGCCATGTTCTCACCAGCTACGTGCTAACCAGCTATGTGCTAACCAGCTATATGCCAACCAGCTACATGCTAGTCAGCTACATGTTAAGCAGCTACATGCTAACCAGTTACGTGTTAACTAGTGTTATGTTACGTGTTATGTGCTAACCAGCTATGTGCTAACCAGCTACGTGTTAACTAGTCACGTGCTCACCAACTACATGCTAACCAACTATGTGCTAACCAGCTACGTGCTAACCCTGGTTAGCCTCTTGAACTATGAAAACTTTCCCTGTGCATATTTGTAGAAAAACTTTCAACAAAAAAACCTGTGTTCCTGAGTATATCTGAGTAATCCTCCGCCCTCACCACACTGACATTAGCACTTTTGTAGCTTATATGCTAATTACCACAGGATTATGTTCTTAAATGCTTCTTATGATCGCAGATAGACGCCAAACGTGTCAAAATCCTTCAAAACAAAACTCATCAATCTGACCTGGCGTCGTTTTTTACCCAGAATCCCTCCAGATTACTCGCGCGGGCCTTTCTATAGCCTTGACATTGAGAAGGGTACAGCACTGATGCAATTATAAGTTTTCTCGGCTTGCATCTACCCTGCAGCTAAGAACGCAGCTGCAAATTAATCACGAGAAAATGGCCCAAAAACGAAAGGTTAGCTATAATCTTCCACATCGTTGTCCATATGCGAGACTACACCAACACGCCAGCGCCCCCTGTGTCCTCCAACTGAAACTAATGAAAGTTAATGAGTAAATCTATAAGTTATACGTTGAAAAATGGGGCAGTGAAGGGCGTCGGTGAGCGAGTGCGGACAGGTTTGGAAAGTAGAGGCCGCGGAGGGTTTGAGATGAGCGCTGAAAACAAGCCAGAGGATTTGAGCTGCATTGAACACAGCTGGAAGCATGAAAAAGGCCAGGCCAAAATCAATCATGAATACACCCGCAGAATACCGTTTTTAAAGCTGACCACAAACTTCGAGGAAAAACTCAGAGGTGAGAAAAACAGCCACTGGTCAAGTCTGGAGGAACAGTGAAGGAAGAAGGCGAAATATGCAACGTTTCTGTGAAAGTGGAGCTCGGTTTCAGGCTGTTATCTTTTGATGTGTTAGTTTTGTGATTTTAACGTGTTTTTTATTCTGTAAAGCTCTGCTCAGGTTCTAAACGTCAATTTTCCATTAATTTTTCCATAGGCTTCTGGAAAAAATCAACTATTAAGAGTTAACTAAGAGCTAACCAGCTACATGCTAACTAGCTACACGCTAACTAATATCCGTAACGTGGTTGTTTTAAGTCGAAAAAGGCGGTTTAAATGTGAGATTCTGCTGAATGCTTTAATAACTTTGTGGTTTATAACGTTTCAGAAACAAATGTTATTGGATTTGTTTGAGAAAATGAGAAAATTTGCCGGAATGTTGCAGGTTATGAGCTAATGTGGAGTTATGTCATAAGTACAAAGTGTTTTCTCTGTGTCTCATTTTGGTCTTAAATGTTCGTATTAACCCTCTACATGATCCTGGGGTTTTTATTTCACTATTTTATTCGTAAAATCAAGATATGAACATTAATAAGAGACAAATCAGGCGCCTTTTTTCCTTGAGGTCGCTCCTGTTAGCGTTAGCAACAGGTTTGATTGACAGCGTTGCTAAGCGCCCGCTCCCTGTTAAACCAATGGTGTGAGCGAGAAGGGGCGTTACCTTTTTCAGCCTCACTCCTGATTGGCTCTTTGGTTGCTATGATACTCGTGGTCGGAATTCCAGCTCCAGATTAGCCATTTGGAGCTGAACGCTGTGGGTAACGTCGCACTCACTCAGTCACTTCTTTATTTTTTACCAGTAGATGGCAGCTGTGAAACTTGTCCCCCTCCTCTCACCTGACTCCTCCCCCTTCTTGGCTCCTCCCCTTTCACCTGACCTTTGTTCAGTCTCACCTGTCCTCTCTGCTCTTCTTCTTCTTCTTCTTCTTCTTCTTCTTCTTCTGTCCAAAGCAGCGCGCTCTCAGGCAGCAGTAACATTGACAGCCTCTAGTGGTGAGATGAGAGAAAGACGACAGCCTCAGTACAAAATGAATATTAAGCAACTAAAAATAATATTACATTTTACATTTTTTGCAATATCTTTGGGGAAAAAAAGACACTTGAGTTTTAATCCCTGCTGCATTTTTATTTATTTAAATTTTTTTTAATCCATTTTCAAAGGGGGTCAGGGGCATTTCTGCTCAAATATCTCGCAGCGGCCCTGTAAATAAATGATGTAAATTGTCTAAGGAAATATGTACAGCCTGAATAACGAAGTGGAAGCCATATTTTTCCGGTACTAATTAAGAGCCGTGCGTTTCCTTACACGTCGTCTTGTGTTTTATTAATACCATCGACACGAGTGACCAGAATAATACGACTAATAATAACCATAATAACGCCGCTGCCTTCAAGTCCGTAGCATCCATGTAGTGCCCCCTTATCCTCATCTTGTCACAGTCTTCTTGTGCAATCCTCGTCCTCATTTGCATTTTAATTCCAGCGCCGGTGCCGCTCGGCGTTGCTAATCCCGAGCTAACCTAAATGAGCCCAGTGTTCCTGCTCGAGATGTGTTCAGTCTCACAAATACTCCAGGCACAAACGCACTTTTAAGGCGAAAACGGCCGAGCGCTCGTCCGTGTTTGAGCGAAAACCAGTCCAACGTGAAAATATAAAAGTCCCAACGCTGCAAATTCTGTTTTTCACTGTCAATTCGCAAGTTTGTTTGAATTTGATAAAACTAAGCAAAACATTTAAGCAGAGATGGAAGGTGATGGAGTAAAAGTAGTGAAAACTGTGTTTAAATATAAATGGTAGGTATTTGTACTTAAGTACTTTTTACACTGGATACTTTTCATTTTTATTGATTTATTTGATTGGGACCAAAGCTAAAGGATTAAAGCCAAAAGATCATTTTCCAGGTTGTTCCAAACTCCTGGAGTCACAAAAGGGTCAAAATAAAAATTGCACTTTCCGCTTATTGCACAGTTTCTATTATTGCACCATCAGAGTATTGCACATTACATAATTATTGCACATCCTCATTATTTCAGTCAGTTTGGTCCATTCAAGACAATTACATTTATGCCCAAACGTAAATATACAGTCTGTACTTTTACTTTTACTTGAGTACATTTGAGAGCAGTATCTGTACTTTCTACTCCACTACATTTATGAACAGGACTGAAAAGTAAAAGTATTTTTATTATCGTGTGGGAGCTGCTGAGGGTTTAATTTTAACATGTTGAAAACACAAACAAACAGATAAAAACTAAATTCAGCTAAAATCTTTAACAAAATCTCCACATTTGAAGCTTTATACGACTCAAAATCTGTGAGAAATACTTTTACTTTTTACTCTTTAAGTACATTTGTGAACAGGTACTTTAATACTTTTACCTAAGTATTTTTTTTCATGTGATACTTTTACTTGAGTACTTTTTGCTCTGGTATCTGTACTTTTACTTAAAGCTGCTGTGTGTAACTTTCAAGTGAAGCCTTCAGAGAAATGACATGGTGTTTGCTGGGAAATGTTCCAGAGTGTGGCATTATCTTAAAAAAGTTGTAAAAACTTCATCAGATTTGACCTGTAACTCTCGGTGTCATCGCGTTTGTCTCCATGGAGATAGATGAGCTTAATGCCATACTGTGGAACATTCCAGGCATGTAATAGTTTTCCATAGAGGCGAGGAAGTGTCGACCCTCCACCTGCAAAGTTCCACAGTGCAGCTTTAAGTACCAGAGTTAAGTACTTGTTTCTTTACTCGTTTCTGGGGCTTTCTGGGAAACGTCTCCAAACCATAAATAAACTATAAGACGATTTGCAAAGAGATGCACATGTTCGATAAACATGAGCAGCTTTTTATTGTTTGTTTTATTGTTTATATTAAAGCGTTTGAACGATCACACGGTCCACACCTCTGAGCTCCTGATGCCCTTCCACAAAAACTATTTAAGAACAGTCAAAGTACTTTCTCTGCACGACTGTAACTGTGTCAGTACAAGACCAATGCTTCTGTCTGCCTCCTGTTCACACACAAGACCCGCCTCCTGTTCACACCCTAGACCCGCCTCCTGTTCACTCCCTAGACCCGCCTCCTGTTCACTCCCTAGTCCCGCCTCCTGTTCACTCCCTAGTCCCGCCTCCTGTTCACTCCCTAGTCCCGCCTCCTGTTCACTCCCTAGACCCGCCTCCTGTTCACACACTAGACCCGCCTCCTGTTCACTCCCTAGACCCGCCTCCTGTTCACTCCCTAGTCCCGCCTCCTGTTCACTCCCTAGACCCGCCTCCTGTTCACACGCTAGACCCGCCTCCTGTTCACTCCCTAGACCCGCCTCCTGTTCACTCCCTAGTCCCGCCTCCTGTTCACTCCCTAGACCCGCCTCCTGTTCACACACTAGACCCGCCTCCTGTTCACTCCCTAGACCCGCCTCCTGTTCACTCCCTAGTCCCGCCTCCTGTTCACTCCCTAGACCCGCCTCCTGTTCACACACTAGACCTGCCTCCTGTTCACTCCCTAGACCCGCCTCCTGTTCACTCCCTAGACCCGCCTCCTGTTCACTCCCTAGACCCGCCTCCTGTTCACTCCCTAGACCCGCCTCCTGTTTACACCCTAGACCCGAGGGGATAGTTTTTTCAAAAAACAAAAAATAGACCAAAAAAAACTCAAAATAACTCAAAAAATAAATAAAAAAAACTCAATAAACTTAAAAAAATGAAGAAAATAAACTAAAATAATGTAATAAATAAACTCAAAAAAAAAAAAAAAAAAAAAAAAAAAAAAAAAAAAAAAAAAAAAAAAAAAACATTGAACCTAGGACCATGTAGAGGGTTAATACGAACATTTAAGACCAAAATGACGAGTCTGACAGCAGCAGTTACACACTTTCCACTTCCTGTTTGGATCGTAGCAGCTAGCGCGGCGTTAGCTCTGCTCGTTTGTGCCTTTATCTTATTCCGTCGCTTGTGTAAAGTTTGCAGTTTTCGTCGTTATCCCCCAGACTTGGCGACAGTAGATTAGCGCTCGCACAAAGCTAATTAGCTCCACATGCTCTATACGTTACAAAACACACGCGACTTATTTAACACTGATGCCATTAAGAAGCTGCACAGTGTCGATCGTATTAACTCCAGCGTCTCCAAAGACAGATCCGCTCCTGCCTCTTCATCATCATATCTACGGACGACAAGATGGCCAATTAAATGAACGCCTGTATATGCAAACAGCCTGGGGAAAAGCAGTGACAAATTTCCCCCTCTCCTCTCTCCTCCACTCTCCCTCGCATCCCTCGCTCCATCCCTCGCTCCATCCCTCGCTCCATCCCTCCTTCCCTCTGCCTGGTATAAACTGGTGCTTAGACACAAAGAGCATTACCGCTTTGCTGCCCACCTGAGAGACGTATCGGGGGCTTTATAGTGTTTGCGCGTGGAAAGCCCTTTTGCTAAAGTGCTGACGAGCCGTGGCGCGGTGCGGGGGGGTGCAGGGGGTGCGGGGACGGGAGGGAGGGCGGCGGGGACGGGACGGGGGGGCGCCATCGGAGACGGCGTTCTGATTGTGTTTAGATAATGCCTAACACAGCAGCTGGTCATTTAGGTGCCATTGCCAGTGCAGTTTTGTCTAATAAAGTGCGTATAGACATCTGCTTTGAGAAGTTCCTCGGCTCCTCGCTTTAAACAGCCGCTATTTAATTAAAGCTGCACTGCGTAACTTTCCTGGAGGGTCCGTCACCTGCTCGTCCCATGAACATGTCACTGCAGAATGTTTTAAAAATGAATCTAGGAGTTAAAGTTAAAGAATTTGTTTGTTTTAAACAGTTTGCAGTGGTTCAAACGTGTCCAGAGCATCCTAGTTACTCACAGTGATGAGTTGATAAGAGTTTTCACGACTTTCAGAGGCCAGAGTGGAGTTTTGGTGGTAAAAAACTGCTAGCATGCTAACAGCGCGCCACTGTTACGAGCTGTTTTGCATCGGGTAAAAAAACACTTGTTATAATTTACACATTTTAATATCACGATATTCGTCTAAAACCACGTCATGAAAAAAATAGTTCGTAAACGTCACGACAATAAAGAGTCGTGTAGCTGTAGCGCCCCCTATGGACAGAGCACATCACACTAGAGACGAGAGAGAAGAGACGAGAGAAGAGAAGAGAGAGGAGACGAGGGAGGAGACGAGGGAGGAGACGAGGGAGGAGACGAGAGAGGAGACAAGAAAAGAGACGAGAGAGGAGACGAGAGACGAGAGAGGAGACGAGAGAGGAGACGAGAGAGGAGACGGGAGAGGAGACGGGAGACGAGAGAGGAGACGAGAGAGGAGACGAGAGACGAGACAGGAGACGAGAGAGGAGATGAGAGAGGAGACGGGAGAGGAGACAGGAGACGAGAGAGGAGACGAGAGAGGAGACGAGAGACGAGAGAGGAGACGAGAGAGGAGAAGAGAGAGGAGACGAGAGAACAGAGAGGAGACGAGAGAGGAGACGAGAGAGGAGACGAGAGAGGAGACGAGGGAGGAGACGAGAGACGAGACGAGAGAGGAGACGAGAGAGGAGATGAGAGAGGAGACGAGAGAGGAGACAAGGAAAGGAGACAAGAGAGGAGACGTGAATGAGGAGACGAGAGACGAAACGACAGTGAGCAACAGTGGGCGTGTCGCACTGGGCGTGTCACAGTGGGCGTGTCACAGTGGGCGTGTCTCAGTGGGCGTGTCTCAGTGGAGGTGAAACCTGGGATTTATGGACAAAATGTCGTCTTGAAAATAGTGGATTAAAGATTAAAGTCAAACATGAATCTCTCCAAAAACAACTTCAGAGGAAAACGAGAAGAAACGAGGAGAGCCTGAAGAAACATCTGAACAGTTTGAAGAACAGGGAGGATTTAAATAAAAACTCTTTAAAGCTGGTTTCATTCAGTTTTGTTTCTAAACACCACAGATTCTTTTGGCTCATTTTGTGACGTGGATGCACTTAAAATAATCTCTTTTTAAACAGCTCAACATGAATATTTGACTGTAAACAGGTCTAAGTGGTGTCGTTCAGGTCAGAGCTGCTCCTCCTCGTTCCTCCTCCTCGTTCCTCCTCCTCGTGCCTCCTCCTCGTTCCTCCTCCTCGTGCCTCCTCCTCGTTCCTCCTCCTCGTTCCTCCTCCTCGTTCCTCCTCCTCGTTCCTCCTCCTCGTTCATAACCTGCTCGCTCCCTGTTCTCCCCCAGATCCCAGACTATGCATTTTTAGCCACGCTCCTATTCATAATTATAGAAGAACATCATTCATGCTTTATTTCCTGCGCCCTACTGCAGTACCCAGATGAATACTTGTGTGTACTGGTGTGTACTTGTGTGTACTGGCGTGTACTCGCAGTAGGGGGGGGTGCGCCGCCAGGTTCAGATGAGGTTTTGTTGGAGCCACTTTAGGGGAACAGCGTGTGGACCGGAGAGAGCGGGACTGCAGCTCGAGTCCCTGAGGATTTGGAAAGGACAAAGAGCCACTGATACTGCAGGTACAGAAAACACACCGACGAACGGGATTAAAGACACAGTGCGGAACTTTCTGCAGGTAACACGCCACCGTCTGCGGAAACAGAAAGATAAAACCACCTCAGAACCACAGAATGTAAAAAGAAGTGAATGTGACGTCAACCACAGCGTTCAGCTCCAAATGAAGCTCGCCGAGAACCATCTGGAGGTTTCATATTTGGAAGTATCATAGCAACCGAAGAGCCAATCAGGAGCGAGGATGTTGAAGGTGGCGCCCCTTCCCGCCCACACCGCTGTCAATCAAACCTGTTTCCAGTGCAGTTTTGTCTAATAAAGTGCGTATAGACGTCTGCTTTGAGAAGTTCCTCGGCTCCTCGCTTTAAACTGTCACTATTTAATTAAAGCTGCACTGCGTAACTTTCCTGGAGGGTCCGTCACCTGCTTGTCTCATGAAAATGCTACTGCATAATGTTTTAAAAATGAATCTAGAGGTTAAAATTAAAGTTGCTGGACCTGAAAAGCAAAACTAGTTTGTTTTAAACAGTTTGCAGTGGTCCAAATGTGTCCAGAGCATCTTAGTTACTCACAGTGATGAGTTTATAAGAGCTTTTCACGACTTTCAGAGGCCAGAGCGGAGTTTTGGTGGTAAAAAAAACAGCTAGCATGCTAACAGCGCACCAGTGTTAAAGTGTCTGTGTTTAAACCAGTCCTACTGAGGTTGTGTCTCTATAGTTCTCATCTCTCTGGATCATTTTGTTATAATTTACATTTTAAATCAGTTTCCACGAGCACAGACAAGATTTATGTCGCCAAAGGAACAACATCACCATAGAAACAAGCAGGAGGAGGGCTCAAGAGTCAGGTTTGTGGAGATGCGAGCTCACACAAACCACCAGAAAACTTTTCAAATTAAACAGATTTTTGCTAAAAAGTTATATATACAGTCTATATCCACAAGCAGTAATTTAGCATCGCTTACAACAATAGCAATTTATGTCTCCTTTTTTATTGAGTTATTTGTTTTTATTTTAGCTTTTTATTTATTTTTTTTATTCATTTTTATTTAAGTTTTTTGTTTTTATTTAATTATTTGTTTTTTAGTTTTTTTAATTTTTTGTTTTTATTTGTTTTTTATTATTTGTTTTTATTTTTGTTTTTTATTTTTTTGTTTTTATTTAATTATTTGTTTTTATTTATTTGATTTATATTTGTTTTTTATTATTTGTTTTTATTTTAGTTTTTTTATTTATTTGTTTTTATTTAATTATTTGATTTATATTTGTTTTTATTTATTTATTTGTTTTTATTTTAGTTTTTTATTTATTTGTTTTTATTTATTTTATTTATTTATTTATTTGCTGGAATTTTGGCCATTCAAAACATTTTGTGTTGACTAAAAGTTCCCTCCAAAAGATTAAAATACACATCGACTTGAAAACTGTGAATAAAGTCTGAAAAAACGATGTTGAAAAAGGTAAAACGAATGAAAAGTTGACGTTTCTGTAGCAGCTGCAGTTTTATTTTGAAGGTGGAGCAGATCTGGAAACATCCACCATTTTGTCACTTCTGCTTTTCTTCCATTAACACAAGAAAACGACAGAAACATCTTGTTCAAGGCTCAGAACGAGGCTGAAAAACAGCTCGTCTTTGTCCTGAGCTCACATCCCCGACGCAGCAGGAGCGAACAGCACAGTGTGTTTCTCTTTCTCTTCTTTTCTTTCCTTCCATCAGCGTCACTCCTCCGCTCTCTCGTTAAACGCTCGTGGACCTTGAGATGTTCTGGGGTTGTGTGTGGTGACCTCCTCCCTGTGTGGCTCCTTTTTTTCTCCACACCTCTGTCTAATCCACCTCCATCCTCCTCCTCTCTCTCTCTCTGCTGTCGTTTACTGTTCTCTCAAGGTGAGCGCCCCCCTGTGGTCTCCGCTGGGACCATCAGCGATCTTAAAACTTAGGTCAAACTCCTGTGAGCGTTAAACATGTTATAATAGTGTAAGAGCGTCAAAAACAGAGCTGGAGTTGTGATTTGTTTCATTTATTATTAGTCTGTAACATCTCCAAAGCTCAAAATGCTCTGTTCCACCTTGTGATGTCATCAAGTGGTAGTTTTCAACTATTTTAACAGCTTCTTTTACCTTAAGTTCAGTCGAGATTGGAGCAATTCTAGAGCTGAAATGATCCAAATGATTCTAGAAATGAAGGTGTGCGGAGTTTAAAAACACAGTGGAGCACTTCCTGTATCACCACATGATGACATCACAAGGTGGAACAGAGTGTTTTCAGCCTAAATCTGCAGATTTGTGTGTGAAACAGATCAGAAAATAGTGTAATATGGGCCTTTAAACAGTGTAATATGCGTCCATGATCACTTCCTGTTTGGAACATCGCCGCGGCTAGCAGGTTAGCTACGTCCATATACATATATATATATATATATATATATATATATATATATATATATATACACATATATATACAGTCCATATCCACAATTTAGGATAGCCTACAACAATAGCAATTTACTTCTCCGTTTTTGTTTGTTTTTATTTTCTTTTTTTATTTGTTTGATATTATTTATTCATTTTTTATTTATTATTTATTTTTATTTGTTTTTATTTTAGATTTTTATTTGTTTTTATTTATTAGTTTTTAAAATTCATTTATTATTATTATTTTTTAATTTGTTTTAATTTATTTTTTTTTGTTTGTTTTTGATTTCATTTTTGACACAGATGATGTAAAACATTTACCATTTCAGTTTCATAATGACACAAACATTGTCAAACTTCACAATGATTCGTCCTAAACTATATTTTTTCCGACTGATCGATCTCAAAAGCAATTTCAGACTTAACTGACAATTTTCTTCCGTTGCGTCGTTGGATAATGGCGGCGGACGTTCTCACTTAGCATCGACGGAAACCAGCTTCTTTTTTAAGTAACCTCAATCAGTCGTCACTTTGTGCAGAAAAACGGTTTTACTCGATCTGTTTGTTGTGTAAATGAATTTCTCTCCATGATTTGAATAAACTGTCGATGGGAAACGGCAAAGTTTTAAGTATTTGTTCCAAAAATATGATCATCCATGTTTTTAAGAGCAAAATTTTAGCCAAGGGACTGAAGACCACTGTGTTCTGTTTTTTGTTTTTTTGGGGGGGTTGTTTGTTTTGGGTTTTTTTTGTTTTTGTTTTTTTTTTTGTTATTTTGAAGTTGTTGTTGTTTATTTTTGTTGTTGTAGTTTCTTTATTTATCATTTTGAGATTTTTGTTGTTGTTTTTTTTCTATTTTTTTGTTTTGTTTTGTGTTTATGTTGTTATTTTTATCTTGTTTATTTTTGTTAACTTATTTATTTATTTATTATTTTGAGAGTTGTTTTTTTTTTTGGGGGGGGGGGGGGGGGGGTTGTTTATTTTCTTTTTTTATTAATTATTTTTGAGGGTTTTTTTTTTATTTTTTTTCATTGTTTTTTTTTTTTGTTTTTTTTTAAGTTATTTTGAGTTGGGGTTTTTTTTGTTTTGAGTTTTTTATGTTGAGTTGGGTTTTTTTCCTGATTGGCTGAGGGACTGTAGACCATTGTGTTCTGCGTCCTGATTGGCTGAGGGACTGTAGACCATTGTGTTCTGCGTCCTGATTGGCTGAGGGACTGTAAAGCTGGTCCTTGGTCCTCGTTTTTCTTCTGTCTGAGGTTTTGGCTGAAGCTGTTTCCTGTTTGAAGTTTAGGTCCAGGTGTTTTCGCCAGCACCTTGTAAACGAGACTTAATGTGATCATAAAATCGACTTTATAAACTTATAAGAGTTTTACACGAGTGATGAATTTAAACCATCACTTTTCTCTCTATGAAAAAGCAGTTTGGCCGTCGCTGTGTCAGAAGAACAAGACGGTGTAAAAGTTTTTATAAAAGACAAACTCCACGTGTCACCTGGCCCAGATTACACTGTTTAAAGGCCCATATTACACTGTTTAAAGGCCCATATTACACTGTTTAAAGGGCCCATATTACACTGTTTAAAGGGCCCATATTACACTGTTTAAAGGCCCATATTACACTGTTTAAAGGGCCCATATTACACTGTTTAAAGGGCCCATATTACACTGTTTAAAGGCCCATATTACACTGTTTAAAGGGCCCATATTACACTGTTTAAATGGCCCATATTACACTGTTTAAACGGCCCATATTACACTGTTTAAAGGCCCATATTACACTGTTTAAAGGCCCATATTACACTGTTTAAAGGGCCCATATTACACTGTTTAAATGGCCCATATTACACTGTTTAAACGGCCCATATTACACTGTTTAAAGGCCCATATTACACTGTTTAAAGGCCCATATTACACTGTTTAAACGGCCCATATTACACTGTTTAAAGGCCCATATTACACCGTTTAAAGGGCCCATATTACACTGTTTAAAGGCCCATATTACACTGTTTAAAGGGCCCATATTACACCGTTTAAAGGGCCCATATTACACTGTTTAAAGGCCCATATTACTCTGTTTAAAGGCCCATGTTACACTGTTTAAAGGGCCCATATTACACCGTTTAAAGGGCCCATATTACACTGTTTAAAGGGCCCATATTACACTGTTTAAAGGGCCCATATTACACTGTTTAAAGGCCCATATTACACTGTTTAAAGGGCCCATATTACACTGTTTAAAGGGCCCATATTACACTGTTTAAAGGCCCATATTACACTGTTTTCTCTGTTCTAATCCCTTTTCCTCGTCTCAGACCTGGAGCTGTGTTTTGTTTCATTCTCACATGTTTAACACAAACCTGCAGATTTAGGCTGAAAACACTCTGTTCCACCTTGTGATGTCATCATGTGGTGATACAGGAAGTGCTCCGCTGTGTTTTTAAACTCCACACACCTTCATTTCTAGAATCATTTGGATCATTTCAGCTTCTGGAGTTACACAATCTCTCCTAAACTAAAGGTAAAAGCAGCTGTTAAAATAGTTGAAAACTACCACTTGATGACATCACAAGGTGGAACAAAGCGTTTTGATCTTTGGAGATGTTACAGACCAATAATAAATGAAACAAAACACAACTCCAGGCCTGTTTTTGATGCTCTGACACTGTTATAACACAACTTCAAGCTACAAGAGTCGGTTTTGTGTCATGTCGGAGCTTTAGTCTCGTCTTGGATCCTCGTCGTCCTCGTTCTCCTCGTCCTCTTTCTCCTCGTCGTCCTCGTCCTGGTTCTCCTCGTCCTCGTTCTTCTCGTCCTCGTTCTTCTCGTCCTCGTTCTCCTCGTCGTCCTCGTCGTCCTCGTCCTTCTCGTCCTCGTTCTTCTCGTCTTCGTTCTCCTCGTCCTCGTTCTTCTCGTTCTTCTCGTCTTCGTCGTTTTCTGATTTGACTGGTTGGAGCCTTGACATAAAACAGTTTTCTGAGTTATTTCCAGTTTTTGTTCGTACATTTATCCTCTCTCCAAACTCCATGAGCCAAGCCAAACATCCACACATCAATTTAAGCAAAGTGTCTTGATTTTATTCAAAACGGTTCCATTTCTGTATTAAAGTCGTCCGTCCGTGGAGATATATCGACGCTCGTTTCTGTCTCTCAGCAAAACGCCGCCGCTGTTTATCTCGCACATTTACAGTCGCCCTTGTGAAGAAACTTACTCTGTTGGTCCAATTAATCAGCTGATGTAATCTCTGACTAAAAAAGATCGTCATTTGAACCGGCGAGAAATAAAAACCAGCAAAGTCACCTCAGTTTCAACGTCCGATTCTTCATCTCGGGACCTGCCCCGAGTCGTAACTCTTCAGGTTCAGGGGCAAAAGCTTAAATAAATAAATGAGATACTCGAGAATTTAGAGAATAGTCTCCTCCCTCCTCTCCTCCCTCCTCTCTCGTCTCCTCTCTCGTCTCCTCTCTCCTCTCCTCTCTCGTCTCCTCTCTCCTCTCCTCTCTCCTCTCCTCTCTCGTCTCCTCTCTCGTCTCCTCTCTCGTCTCCTCCCTCCTCGTCTCCTCTCTCGTCCTCCTCTCTCGTCTCCTCTCTCCTCTCCTCTCTCGCTTCTCTCTCGTCTCCTCTCTCGTCTCTTCCCTCCTCTCCTCTCCTCTCTCGGCTCCTCTCTCGTCTCCCGTCTTCTCTCTCCTCTCTCGTCTCCTCTCTTGTCTCCTCTCTCATCTCCTCTCGCTCGTGTCCTCTCTCTCCTCTCCTCTCCTCTCTTGTCTCCTCTCTCCTCTCTTGTCTCCCCTCTCGTCTCCTCCCTCCTCTCCATTCCTCTCTCGTCTCCTCCCTCCTCTCCTCTCTCCTCTCTCGTCTCCTCTCTCTCATCTCCCCTCCCCTCTCCTCTCCCCTCTCCTCTCTCGTCTCCTCTCCTCTCTCCTCCCTCTTGTCTCCTCTCTCGTCTCCTCCCTCCTCTCTCGTCTCCTCTCTCGTCTCCTCTCTCCTCTCTCGTCTCCTCTCTCATCTCCTCTCTCTCATCTCCCCTCCCCTCTCCTCTCTTATCTCCTCCTTTTCTCCCCATGTTGCCGGTGGATTTACAGTAGGGGGCATGTGAGGACACAGAGGGAGGTTTGTAGACACTGCAGTGCTTCCCTCTCCACTTATCTTCATTAACAAAGCTCACAGCTCTGTCCCGGCGACGGCTGATTTAGCGCCGCCTAAATTGGAACGTTAATTATCCAAAGGCAGATGTCAAGTGTTCCAGGTCTGAGCGTTTAACTACGAGACTGAAAAAGGAGCATTGTGGAACTTCTAACTTCTAAAGAAAGTTTTGGCATGTTCCTCAAACTGTTCAGATGTTTCTCCAGGTTCTCCTCGTTTCTTCTCGTTTTCCTCTGAAGTTGTATTTGGAGAGATTCATGTTTGATTTTAATTTTTAATCCACTATTTTCAAGACGCCATTTTGTTGATAAATCCCTGTTTTCACCTCCACTGAGACATGCCCACTCTCATCTCCTCTCTCGTCTCCTCTCTCCTGTCTCCTCTCTCCTGTCTCCCCTTTCCTCTCGTCTCCTCTCTCTCGTCTCCTCTCTCGTCTCCTCTCTCTCGTCCCCTCTCCTGTCTCCCCTTTCCTCTCCTCTCTCTCGTCTCCTCCCTCGTCTCCTCTCTCTCGTCTCCTCTCTCTCGTCTCCTCTCTCGTCTCCTCTCTCGTCTCCTCTCTCGTCTCCTCTCTCCTGTCTCCTCTCTCCTGTCTCCCCTTTCCTCTCGTCTCCTCTCTCTCGTCTCCTCCCTCGTCTCCTCTCCCTCGTCTCCTCTCTCTCGTCTCCTCTCTCTCGTCTCCTCTCTTGTCTCCTCTCTCGTCTCCTCTATCTCGTCTCCTCTCCTCTCTCCTCTCTCGTCTCCTCTCTCCTCTCTCGTCTCCTCTCTTGTCTCCTCTCTCTCGTCTCCTCTCTCTTCTCCTCTCTTGTCTCCTCTTGTCTCCTCTCTCGTCTCCTCTCTCGTCTCGTTTTCAAATCACCTTCTTTTTGAAAATCACTTGAACATCTCCAAACGTTTAAAATTCCAGAGAGTCGACGCCGTTCGACAAAAACAGTAACAGCAAAATGGACCAAACCGAGGAAAGTAAAAGTTTGAAGTGGTTGTTTTGTTGTAACGTCGCAGGAGCCTCGGCGCCGGCGTCTCGGGGTTAACTCGCCGTGGGATTACAGAGCGAGTCCGGGCGGAGGAGGCGGAGGTGGATGGTGGATGCTCGGCTGCGTCCTGAAGAAGTGTTTCTGATGTAGCGTGTGACGTGTCGGGACCACGGCGGTGAAGTGTCAGGGGAAGACGAATTACACGGACCAGGATTCAGATCGGAGAGAAAACGGCGCCGGGAGCAGCGAGGGGAAGGAGGGACCGTCAACACGTGGAAACGACGAGCGAAAGAGCGTGCGGCGGAGGAAAAGAGTCCAAAACTGATGTCCTTGTGTTGGATTTTCACCCAGGGGCGGTGCCACAGGGGGCGGTGCCACAGGGGGCGGTGCCACAGGGGGCGGTGCCACAGGGGGGCGGTGCCACAGGGGGGCGGGCCACAGGGGGGCGGTGCCACAGGGGGCGGTGCCACAGGGGGCGGTGCCACAGGGGGGCGGTGCCACAGGGGGCGCTGAGGGGCACGAGCCTCCGTCCTTTAGATTTTTACTCACTTTTGTAGTTTTGAATAAAAATGTTCAAAAGACGAGCACAGAGCTCAAACTGAGGCAAGAATAAAATAAAGAAAACTATTGGGTCACGATGGTTAAATGTTTTTTCTCACTTTTTTTTTTGTTTGAATAAGAAAAAACATGTGAAATGTGCATTAAGTGAGCTGCATGTGCTCGAAATAAATGAAAATGAAATAAAAAAAAAGTGAAATGTGTTTAAAACAGTGAAACAAAAATGGCGGCAGGGTGTACTCAGAAACAAATAAACAACAAAAAAAAAAAAAAAAACTCAAAAAAAAAAAAAAAAAGTAAAAAAAAAAAAAAAAAAAAAGTTTAAAAAAAAAAAAGTTAAAAACAAACCTCAAAATAACAAAAAAAAAAACAACCAAAAACTCAAAATAACAAAAAAGGAGAAAAAAACTCAAAATAACTAAACAAAAAAACAAACAAACAACAACCTCAAAATAACAAAAAATAAATATAAACTCAAAATAACAAATAAAAAGGAAAAAAACAAACAAACCTCAAAACAACTTAAAAAAAAACCCAATAAACTAAAAAAAATAAATAAAAAACCTAAAATAATAATAATCTCAAAATAACTTTTTTTTTTAAATCCAATAAACTCAAAAAATAAATAAATAATAATAATAATCTCAAAATAACTTTTAAAAAAAGGAAAATATAATAAAAAAATAAACCCAAAATAACAAAAAAAAGTTCCTGTTTGGAACGCGGCGGCTAGCAGGTTAGCTACGTCCATTTATATAAACAGTCTGTGGCTAGCACCAATATTGAAGCTCTCACTGCCCCATAATCTCCTCCTCCAGCCACAAAATGTCTGGGTATTGGCTGCGTCCATGATTTTCATTGTCTAAAAAACGTGTAAAATCAAACTAGTTCATTTTAAACGTACTTCCTGGTTCGTGGAGGATAAAAGTCTTTATAATCACATACAGACAGCACACACTGGTCTCATTTTGACACAAAGAGCTGCTTTTACGTTAAAATGTGGAGGTCTCTGTGTAAAATAACGTCGAGGTCGAGGTCGTCAAGGAAAACAACTAACTTTTGTACTTTTGTAAATTCCTTATTCGTTGTGATTCTTCACCACACACACGGTAGAAGTTTGAATCACTTTTCTAGTTTATTGCTCATCCAGGTTTTAGGAAAGACATTAACCACATTAGCAATTAGCATTAGCATTAGTGTCACAACATTAGCTCCAGGCTCGCCGTCTCCGGACGTGTCCTCTGAAGCTCGTCGCGTCTGTCAGGGTTTGTACGACTGTTTAAAGTACCACATTAGCCTCATCATAAATGCTCGTATTATGTTACCTGCTCAAGAGCCAAGTCCCATGCTACAGCGCCCCCTCCTGGACACTTTACCTACAGGTTTAGTATCTCTGTTTCATATGAGCTGCACAGGCCTTTCGATTTACTCACAGAATCACACAAATATTAGATTAAAAAAGTCTGTGGATTTGAACAGTAAAAGGTCACGTTTTTATAGAGCTCATAGGCGAGGTGGGTTAAGTGTTTTGCCCAAGGACACAACAACAATATATGTATATTTTTTTCATTTTAATATGCTTTGAAGTGTTTGTTGGGTTTGTACCTTTTTGATTATATAGTTTTGTTGTGTTTTTATGCTCCTCTTTTTACTATTATTGAATTATTATTAGTTTATCATTATTATTGTTATTATTTTTATTTTTTGTTGAAATATTCTTATGATTTTTATTATTATTTTTATTATTATTTTTTTTATTGTTGTTGAAATATTCTTATGATTTTAATTATTATTATTATTATTTTTTTTTTTGCTTTTTGGATTTGTATTAAGTACGAGATTGGTATAGATTCAAATGGTAAACAGTCACATTTTTATATAGTATTTATAGGCGAGGTGGGTTAAGTGTGTTGCCCAAGGACACAACAACAACAATAGTTTTGTTTTTTTCTTTTTTTTCAGTTTTGTTTTAATATGGTTTGAGCTGTTTGTTGAGTTGCTATATATTTTTGTTGTGTTCTTTAAGCTTCTCTTTTCTTTTTTAAATTATTATTATGATTATTTATTTATTTATTTTTAATGAAAACTATATTTTGAAATGTATTTATTTTTATTTATTTATTTTAATGATTACTATATTTTATGTTTTTATTTTTATTGTATTTATTTTTTTTAATGATTACTATATTTTGAAATGTATCTATTTTTTATTATTATTTTTTTATGATTACTATATTTTTATGTATTTATTGTATTTATTTATTTTTAATAATTACTATATTTTGAAATTTATGTATTTATTTTTATTTCTTTATTTTTAATTATTACTATATTTTTTATGTATTTATTTTTATTTATTTTTTTATTTTTCTTGCGTACGAGTGTTGTGGATGTGACGTCTGGTGGTGAGTGGGACGTCTTTGGGTTGGTCAATAATAAATAAAAACAGCATCATCTGAAGCTGGAATCGCACCGACGACACCCTGTGGGTCAGTGGATCTGCTCCATCAATGAGTCGAGAGCAGGATTTGAACCACCAACCTTCAGATCAGGACAAACGCTCAGTTTTCTGTAACTAAACCCATTTTTACAGTATTTGTCCAAACTCTTTATAAACTTTCCTCCAGAATCCAAACGTTGGAGGGCGACTTCAGGCCGAGAGACTTGGAGATTTCAAAGTCCAGAGTTAAAATTTCAACTTCTGACTGTTTGCCCGAGGTTTTTGATAATTACAGGCAGCGCTCCGTCAATCGATAGCTCTTAGCGCTAATAGGCTTTGAACGAGAACGCCGACCCTGAGAGCTCCTTCTCACTTTTTCACTTCCCCGTAAACAAAATGTAGAGCAGAATGTGCGGCCCGCGGTGACCTAGCATACGCCGCCGTCGCCTTGTTTAGCGGCGCGTTCACGAGAAACACTTTTAAATACTTATCCTCAGAATATACGGCCTCTGAGGTTCAAATACCTGATGAAACGTCGCGGCGCTGCTGCAGTACAAAGTGTCTCCTTTGACACGGGTTATCACAGCTGTCAATCAGAGGAGGGGGCGGGGCTTTAACCTTCACTTGTTTTGTTGATGAAACTGGAGACGAGACACATCCGAGACACGGCGCCGACTGAAAAAGAAAAACACGAGGATTGTTAGAAGGTGACTTTGCCCCCACCTCAATCGAGCGGCAGATAAAACCGTTTTGTCAATGTCAAAACACAAAATACGTCTGAGAAAAGACGACGACGAAACACGAGACACGAGTCAGATCTGTGTTAAAACCAGCCGTATGCTGCTTGTGTCTATATGGTTCTCATCTCTGACCCTGTGGATCATTATGTATATATAATATGTATATGTGTATATATGTATGTATATATGTATGTATGTATGTATATATATATATATACACACATATCAGATACATCAGAGATTTCTCACATGGACAAAGCCTGAATGAGGCTCATTGTACAAATTGTTGTTGTTCATTCCATCCATGACATCGTCCCTCCAGTGTGTCCTGGGTCGTCCCCGGGGCCTCCTCCCGGGGCCTCCTCCCTGGGGCCTCCTCCCGGGGCCTCCTCCCGGTGGGACATGAACACCTCCCTAGGGAGGCGTGCAGGAGGCATCGAGCCTCAGCTGCTCCTCTCGACGTGGAGGAGCAGCGGCTCTACTCCGAGCTCCTCCCCCTGTCTCTCAGGGAGTGTCCCGCCCCTGTGGAGGAAACTCATTTTGGCAATGCGTGGCCCCCGGGCCGTAGTTTGCCCATGTCTGATCTAAAACCACGTCACAAAAGAATCAAATCCACCGACTTCTGTGTGAGAAGCTCAGTTTCTCCTCAGTTTCTCTTCAGTTTCTGCTCAGTTTCTCCCCCATCTCTCCTCCATCTCTCCTCCGTCTCTCCTCCGTTTCTCCTCCGTTTCTCCTCCGTTTCTCCTCCGTTTCTCCTCCGTTTCTCCTCCGTTTTCCCTCTCTGGCCTTGGTCTAAACTCGCCGCTCGGCCCCTCAGGGCTCACATCATACGCAGCGATAAACACTTTTTATATATTTTTTTCAAAGCTAAAATGTAAAAGTAGAGACCAGTCGTTCGGCTTTGAAGAAAATACAGAACATGGTTTAAAAATGAAGCAGACGAGATGATGCTGCTCGGTACGGGAGCCTGGAGGGACATGTGCTGGACGAGAAGCAGCTGAAAAAAGCAAAACCCATGTTTGAGAATTAATGAGCAACAGAGTTTGGAATTTACGACGTTTTACTGACAAAATTTAAGCAGCTTGTCAAAAAAAGAAAAGTCCTGGACAAATAGAAAAATGTGTCATAATAAAACATTTGAAACATTTAGAGTTTGTGTTAAATATTAATTATAGTCGGTTCAAAGTCGCTTCATTTTTCATTCACTCAAACTCGGCTCAGACTCGTCACAAAGTCTTTTGCCCAAAGGCACAAGGTCACGAGTCAGAGTCAGAACCATCAAACCCGACAAAAGAAGAAAAACTCAAACGACTCGTGAAACAGTGACGTCACCCCACCCCTGGACGTGAAGTACTCGAGTAAAAGTATCACATGAAAAAATGTACTGAAGTAAAAGTATTCAAGTATCTGTTTAAAAAAGTACTTTAAGATTAAAAAGTAAAAGTATTTCACACACGTGATGCTCGTTTGTTCAAAATGTGGAGAAAATGATTTAAAATGAGACAAAGGAACAAAATGAGCAAAGATGGAGAAGAAGAAGAAGAAGAAGAGGAGGAGGAGAGAGGAGGAGAGGAGAAAAAGAGGAGAGATGGAGGAGGAGGAGGAAAAGGAGGGGGAAGAGGAGGAGGAGAGGAGGAGGAGAAAAAGAGGAGAGGTGGAGGAGGAGGAGAGGTGGAGGAGGAGAAGGGGAGAGGAGAGAGGAAGGAGGAGAGGAGAAGGAGAGGAAGGAGGAGGAGAGAGGAGGAGGAGGAGGTGCAGATCTTGCAGCACAAATCAGTTTTTCTTCTGAATTTCGTGTTTATTTCTGTTTTATTTATTTTTGTGTTTTTATTTTAGTTTTGCTCAAAGTCGAAGCTCAAACTTCGACTTTTCTTCTGGACGTTTCCACGATAAAAAAATCTCCTCAAATCAGATGAAAAGTACTTTTTACTTTTCAGAGCAGAAAGTACAAATACTGCTCTCAAATAAAAGTAAAAGTACACACTGTAAATACACTTGAGTATAGCACAGATACATAAATATTCTACTTAAGTACTGCAGTACTGCACTACTGCCATAATGTGAGACTCAGTGCAGAACGAGGCACTGCTCTGTCTAAAACAAAACACGAAATAAACTGAAATCTCACATTTATCTCGTCGTCTCGTCAAACTTTTCCAATTTACTCGACATAAACCGACATCACTTTTTGTTTTGTGTGTTTTTCTTTTGTGGACTCTTCTTCGTGGACGTCCCGGCGTCTCGCACTCGAACGGATCATCACAAAAATTAAAAGGACATAATGAGAAACGCCGCCGTCTCCGCTCGGACTCTCATTTCCTGCCTTTTATTAGCTCGTCGCTAACTCCAAACATGAACAACACCCACAAAACACGACCGTTTCTCTCTGTGGGTTTGTAGCTCGTAGTATAGGTGGACGTAGCTAACGTGCTAACCCGCTAGCCGCCGCGAGCACGTACGAGCGTCTCGGGCGACGTCGACACTCTCGCTTTGCTAATATTCACAAACACGGCGCGCTGGATCACAGAAGTGGACTTTAACATCATCCTATTACTTCATGGTCCATTTTCCATTTGCCAGACGTCCTTGAGACAGGCCCATCTGAATAAAACCGTTTCTCCTCGTGCGTTTGGAGGATTAGGAGGATTTTCCAGCTTCGTAGGTTATTGACATTGTACTGAGGATTTGAGTTTGCCACTTCAAGTAAAAGGAGAAAAGATGAGCCGTATGGTAATGTACAAAACAAACAACGCCGAGGAGAAGCTTTCAAACTTTAATCTGCAGGAGAACGACTGTCCAGGGCTGTGAAAAGTAGCAAAATCAGCTAATCGATGCTAAAACTGGTATCGAAACTAGATTTGAGCGAATATCGATATTTAAAAAGTCACATTCACAGGACAGAAATGAACATTTCTGAAGATCTTTACTGTGTATGTGCCATAAAGACCTAACAGCAGCGTCAAAATGAGACGACTGTGTGATTATAAAGACGTTTTATCCTCCACGAACCAGGAAGTAAATTGTTTAAACTGAGCTAGCTCTATTTTACATATTTTTAGACAGGAAACATCTTGGACGGTGCCAAAAAACAGATATTTTGTGGGTAAATATTGTTCCTACCCCTAGACTGTTTATATAAATGGACATAGCTAACCTCCTGCGTACTAAACCGGAAGTGAGCCAATCAGGACACAGAACACAATGGTCTACAGTCCCTCAGCCAATCAGGACACAGAACACAATGGTCTACAGTCCCTCAGCCAATCAGGACGCAGAACACAATGGTCTACAGTCCCTCAGCCAATCAGGACGCAGAACACAATGGTCTACAGTCCCTCAGCCAATCAGGACGCAGAACACAATGGTCTACAGTCCCTCAGCCAATCAGGACGCAGAACACAATGGTCTACAGTCCCTCAGCGCTCAGCCAATCAGGACGCAGAACACAATGGTCTACAGTCCCTCAGCCAATCAGGACGCAGAACACAATGGTCTACAGTCCCTCAGCCAATCAGGACGCAGAACATAAGGCATATTGGCTCTCTGGTTGCTATGATACTCGTGGTCAGAGCTCCAAATATGGAACTCGGCTCCAGATGACCCGTTATACCTGCTCTAGCCTCGATGAGCTTCATTTGGAGATTTCTTCACACAGTTTATGGCTGTATACTCCATGATATAGTAGCAGTTACTAGTTAGGTCTGTGGAGAGGCAAGTCCGCTCATGTTTTTAACCAATAACACAACAAAAAGCGTTCAGGAACACACAGATATGCTAATTTTCACAGCATCAGAATCTCGTTAGCGTATAATCTAAGCAGTAGCTGTAGAGTTTGTAGAGGTTGGACTCCTCTGGCTTCTCCATTTTTCAACCAAAACCTGCAGAGTTAGCTTCAATCCACCAACTAAAACCTCCTCCTGATCAGTACTCCTCGTTCAGACGGTTAAACGATGGGTCAAATACTCAGGACGACTGACCAAACCTGGACAAAACCATCTACAAAACAAACTCGTGCTGTTACTTTGCTGCAAACGTGGGCCGTCCTGTCCTTTAGGGAGCAGGAAATAGGACACAAGGACGTACAAACAGTGCGGCATCGCTGTGCGGTGACGGGGAAAGCACACCTCCCTCTGCGTGTGAAGGCTGAATCATCCCCAAAGTGCGAATGCTAATGCTAGCCCCAATCACACCCCACGCGGCCGCTTCAGAGCAGTGTGGAGACGAGGGGGAAGCCGGAGATTTCATTTGCAAGAAAGAGAATAACTTTACCAGGGGAGTTGGCAGTAGAGGTATGATCTGGGTTATTTTAGTCATCAGGACGAGTTCTGACTGTAAGACTCTGGATTTAAAGTGAAAGTACAGAGGGATTTAGAGGAAAGAACAACACAGACAATTTAAAACACAGTCAGAATTAAGTTTAACAGATGCTTTTGTCGGACCAGGGGTGAGTTTGTTTCACATCTGACATTTTCGACCACAGACTCTCTTAAATTACGCCTACGCCAAAAAAAGGGACGAAAATGGAGTCCACAAGTTCAAATGTTCGTCCTGGTTCACGTCGCCTCCAACAGAGCAACGTGAAACTGTTAAATGTGAGTAAAGATCTGTCTGAGTCTCGGTGAGGCCTGTTCTTTGGGTTTAATCTCTGAGGAACTGACCAAACGTGAGCAGAATTATCCCTCACACTCGAGCGTTAGTGCAGCTGTCGTAATGTTTAATATTCAGCCTGATTTAAGATGATTCTTTTGTCTTTAGGGAGCGACGAGCAGAGAAGAGGAGAACGGGACTTATTCACCGGGACAAACTCCACGAGACACAGACAGAGGCTGAAGTTCGCTCCCATTTCAGCACAAAGACGACCACACGGAGGAGGACGACCACACGGAGGAGGACGACCACACGGAGGAGGACGACCACACGGAGGAGGACGACCACACGGAGGAGGACGACCACACGGAGGAGGACGACCACACGGAGGAGGACACTTCGTCGGGCGAGTACTTCGATCGGTGCATTTGGCAAATTCGGAGGTGGCTTATGTAAAAACTCTCTCTCTGTCTCTGCTGCTGTCAGACAAATTTTGGTCTTAAATGTTTGTATTAACCCTCTACATGATCCTGGGGTTAATTTTTTTTAGTTCTTTTAACTTTTTTTTTTTTTAACTAACTTTAATTTTATTTTATTTTTTGTTACTTTGAGTATATTTATTTATTGTCATTTTGAGTTTATTTTTTACTTTTTTTTGTTTTTATTATTATTATTATTAATTTATTTATTGTTATTTTGAGGGTTTTTTTAATTTATTTTTTGTTATTTTGAGTTTATTATTTTATTTTTTTGTGCTTTTTCATTTTTTTCGTATTTTTTTTCTTTTGTTATTTTGAGTTTATTTTATTTTTTTGTGCTTTTTCATTTTTTTCGTTTTTTTTTTTCTTTTGTTATTTTGAGTTTATTTTTTGTTTTTTTTTTTAACTGTCCCTCTCTCTGTCTCTGCTGCTGTCAGACTCATGTTGGTCTTAAATGTTCGTATTAACCCTCTACATGATCCTGGGGTTTTTATTTCACGTCTGTGTCTGTAAATCAACATATGAACATTAATAACAGACACATCAGGTCCTTCTTTCCCCGACGTCGCTCCTGTTAGCGTTAGCAACAGGTTTGATTGACTGTTGCTAAGCGCCCGCTCCCTGTTAAACCAGTGGTGTGGACGAAAAGGGGCGTGACCTTCAACATCCTCGCTCCTGATTGGTTCTTTGGTTGCTGTGACACTCGAGGTCAGAACCTTCTACCTGCTCTGGCCTCGATGAGCTTCATTTGGAGCTGAACTCTGTGGCGACGTCGTTCTCACTTCACTTCTCAGTCACTTCTTTACACATTTATGATTTTGAGCTTTTGTTTTTCTCCCAAAGTTGAAGCCGAGCCGCGCCGACACTGGAAGGACAGGCTCATTTACAATTCAAAAGTCGAAAGGATAAAAACAACATGTATTTTTACTATTGTGAACTCAAGTACATGCAGACGGCTGGTAAACATGAAAATATTCTGGGATCTAACACGACGCCATTTGCAAACGACATTTAAATTCCCCGATGGTTCCTCCTCGCGCTGTGGTCCCGCTCGCCCCGACACCAATAAAACCACCAATAATAACAGCGTATGAATATTAATTTAACTGGTTTAACATATCAAACAAGTAACTACGCGTGTGCCCTTGGATTCCATCACACACATCTCCATACGAGGCGGCTCCTGGGTCCTGAGCGGCCCTCGGCTCAAGGTTCACATGTTTTGTGTTTTCTCCTCTTCGTATTGTTCGACCAAAATAAATTAAGGACAAAATCCCAGAGGAAAGGCTCAAACAGCGAGAGAACGGAGAAAAACATTATATAGAGTTAAACAAAGCAGCGGTTAGTGAGGACATGAGCAAACAACTGTTCAGGGCTGTAGCAAGAGCAACAGAAGTTAGTACTAGTGGTAGTAGTAGTAGTAGTAGTAGTAGTAGTAGGAGTAGGAGTAGTACCAGTAGTAGTAGTAGGAGTAGGAGTAGTAGCAGTAGCAACAGTAGTAGCAGTTGTTGTAGTGGTTCATCTGTGGGGGCTGGAATCGCACCGCCAACCTGTGGGTCAGTGGCTAAAACGGCTCTACCAATGATTTTTAGGTTCACAACGGGATTTGAACCACCAACCTTCAGGTCAGTGAACAAACACTCAACCAACCAGTTTTACAACAAGAAATAAACCTATATTTGTATTTTACATTCAGAAATACTTCATACTTAGTACTTAAATTTGACCTGTGGTGTTGCAGTTCCTCTGAACAACTGGAAGGTCCTCAAAGTCTTCAGAGTCCTCAAGGTCTTCGAAGTCCTCAAAGTTCTTAAGGTCTTCAAAGTCTTCTAAGTCTTCTAAGTCCTCTAAGTCCTCAAGGTCCTCTAGGTCATCAAAGTCCTCTCAGTCCTCAAGGTCCTCTAGGTCCTCAAGGTCATCAAAATCTTCAAGGTCCTCGAAGTCTTCAAGGTTCTCAAAGTCCTAAAGGTCCTCAAGATCCTCAAGGTCCCAATCTAAAGCAAACTCTATAGATTCATGATTTTTCCTTTTACATTTTTGTATCAAACTGAAACACTCATTCTGTGTGTTATTGAACTCACGAGAATCCTTGGCTGTGCCCGAATTCTCCTACAGGGGGCGCTATTTAGAGGTCACACCACTTTTTAGCAGGGTTTGAAAGTCCAGTTGGTGAATAAAGAGTGCACACAAAATTTTCCACAATGCATCTTGAAAAGTAGTGGGCATCATGGTCACTGGAGCGAGAGTCGGACAAACTGTGGAGCTGATTATGAATAAACGGTGTAAAGGTGCTAGCGTTAGCCGCTTTAGCTCGAGCGAGAATTTCCACACCTCAGACGAACAAATGTAAAAATCAAACCATTTATGTGAGATTCAGTTTGACATAAACGTGTCTGATTATTATTCGTCCATAAAAACTTGAGTCAGTCCAATCTGAACTTTATTTATGACACAAATCAACTTTTCTCAGAGTTTAAACTTTCGTCTCTTGAGTCCTGCAGGTCTGTAGTGACGGAGGGTGAGGAGCTGGAGGAGACATTCAGACACATGCCATTTTTCTTTAAAGAAGTAAAAGTTTTCATAGTTAAAATCTTTGCTCTTTCCTAAAGTGACTCTTCTGAAAGGCCTGGATCTTATATTTAAAGTGGAGATTGTGTTTAGCCGATAATAAAAGGCTCAGAGTTTGAACTTTGGAGTTTGAGTTCACTTCGATTTAAAACCTCAGCTCCACAAAATGTTTTCAAAGCCCTGGCACAGATCTGAATGAATGAGCACGAACGACTTCATTTCGCCTGATAAATACCATTCACAACGTGCTCCCGCCAGAGCCGAGCGAAACTCTCCCACACGAGCGACGCAGGTGACAGCTCCATTCACCTGAGCCGCAACCGAGGAGATCGAGGAGGACAGAGGCATTCATCGCCACGGCAACAAACCCACGGGACGGGGTTTACTGAGCACGAGAGCAGGGGCGAGAGGGGCAACGAGAGGGCAACGAGAGGGGCAACGAGAGGGCAACGAGAGGGTATGAAGAGGGGCAACGAGAGGGCAACGAGAGGGCAACGAGAGGGCAACGAGAGGGCAACGAGAGGGGCAACGAGAGGGGCGACGAGAGGGGCGACGAGAGGGGCAACGAGAGGGCAACGAGAGGGTATGAAGAGGGGCAACGAGAGGGCAACGAGAGGGCAACGTGAGGGCAACGTGAGGGCAACGAGAGGGCAACGAGAGGGCAACGAGAGGGGCAACGAGAGGGGCAACGAGAGGGGCAACGAGAGGGCAACGAGAGGGGAAACGAGAGGGTATGAAGAGGGCAACGAGAGGGCAACGAGAGGGTATGAAGAGGGCAACGAGAGGGCAACGAGAGGGGCAACGAGAGGGGCAACGAGAGGGGCAACGAGAGGGGCAATGAGAGGGGCAACGAGAGGGGCAATGAGAGAGGTAACGAGAGGGGCAACGAGAGGAGCAACGAGAGAGGGCAACAAGAGGGTATGAAGAGGGGCAACGAGAGGGGCAACGAGAGGGGCAACGAGAGGGGCAACGAGAGGGTATGAAGAGGGCAACAAGAGGGGCAACGAGAGGGGGCAACGAGAGGGGTAACGAGAGGGGCAACGAGAGGGGCAACGAGAGGGGTAACGAGAGGGGCAACAAGAGGGGCAACGAGAGGGGTAACGAGAGGGGCAACGAGAGGGCAACGAGAGGGCAACGAGAGGGGGTAACGAGAGGAGCAACGAGAGGGCAACGAGAGGGCAACGAGAGGGCAACGAGAGGGCAACGAGAGGGGCAACGAGAGGGGCGACGAGAGGGGCGACGAGAGGGGCAACGAGAGGGCAACGAGAGGGTATGAAGAGGGGCAACGAGAGGGCAACGAGAGGGCAACGTGAGGGCAACGTGAGGGCAACGAGAGGGCAACGAGAGGGCAACGAGAGGGGCAACGAGAGGGGCAACGAGAGGGGCAACGAGAGGGCAACGAGAGGGGAAAACGAGAGGGTATGAAGAGGGCAACGAGAGGGCAACGAGAGGGTATGAAGAGGGCAACGAGAGGGCAACGAGAGGGGCAACGAGAGGGGCAACGAGAGGGGCAACGAGAGGGGCAATGAGAGGGGCAACGAGAGGGGCAATGAGAGAGGTAACGAGAGGGGCAACGAGAGGGAGCAACGAGAGGGCAACAAGAGGGTATGAAGAGGGCAACGAGAGGGGCAACGAGAGGGGCAACGAGAGGGGCAACGAGAGGGTATGAAGAGGGCAACAAGAGGGGCAACGAGAGGGGCAACGAGAGGGGTAACGAGAGGGGCAACGAGAGGGGCAACGAGAGGGGTAACGAGAGGGGCAACAAGAGGGGCAACGAGAGGGGTAACGAGAGGGGCAACGAGAGGGCAACGAGAGGGCAACGAGAGGGGTAACGAGAGGAGCAACGAGAGGGGCAACGAGAGGGGCAACGAGAGGGGCAACGAGAGGGTATGAAGAGGGCAACGAGAGGGCAACGAGAGGGTATGAAGAGGGCAACGAGAGGGCAACGAGAGGGGCAACGAGAGGGGCAACGAGAGGGGCAACGAGAGGGGCAATGAGAGGGGCAACGAGAGGGGCAATGAGAGAGGTAACGAGAGGGGCAACGAGAGGAGCAACGAGAGGGCAACAAGAGGGTATGAAGAGGGCAACGAGAGGGGCAACGAGAGGGGCAACGAGAGGGGCAACGAGAGGGTATGAAGAGGGCAACAAGAGGGGCAACGAGAGGGGCAACGAGAGGGGTAACGAGAGGGGCAACGAGAGGGGCAACGAGAGGGGTAACGAGAGGGGCAACAAGAGGGGCAACGAGAGGGGTAACGAGGGGGGGCAACGAGAGGGCAACGAGAGGGCAACGAGAGGGCAACGAGAGGGGTAACGAGAGGAGCAACGAGAGGGCAACAAGAGGGTATGAAGAGGGCAACGAGAGGGGCAACGAGAGGGCAACAAGAGGGTATGAAGAGGGCAACGAGAGGGGCAACGAGAGGGGCAACGAGAGGGGTAACGAGAGGGGTAACGAGAGGGGGTAACGAGAGGGTATGAAGAGGGGCAACGAGAGGGGCAATGAGAGGGGCAACGAGAGGGGCAACGAGAGGGTATGAAGAGGGCAACGAGAGGGTATGAAGAGGAGATCGAAGAGGACAGAGGCATTCATCGCCACAGCAACAACCCCACGGGACGGGGTTTACTGAGCACGAGAGCAGGGGCGAGAGGGGCAACGAGAGGGGCACGAGAGGGGCAACGAGAGGGCAACGAGAGGGGCAACGAGAGGGGCAACGAGAGGGGCAACAAGAGGGGCAAGGAGAGGGGCAACGAGAGGGGCAACGAGAGGGGCAACGAGAGGGGCAACGAGAGGGGCGACGAGAGGGGCGACGAGAGGGGCGACGAGAGGGGCAACGAGAGGGGCACGAGAGGGTATGAAGAGGGGCGACGAGAGGGCAACGAGAGGGGCGACGAGAGGGGCAAACGAGAGGGGCAACGAGAGGGTATGAAGAGGGCAACGAGAGGGCAACGAGAGGGGCGACGAGAGGGGCAAACGAGAGGGGCAACGAGAGGGGCAACGAGAGGGGCAACGAGAGGGTATGAAGAGGGCAACGAGAGGGCAACGAGAGGGCAACGAGAGGGTATGAAGAGGGGCAACGAGAGGGCAACGAGAGAGGGCAACGAGAGGGGCAACGAGAGGGGCAACGAGAGGGGCAACGAGAGGGCAACGAGAGGGCAACGAGAGGGTATGAAGAGGGGCAACGAGAGGGCAACGAGAGGGCAACGAGAGGGTATGAAGAGGGCAACAAGAGGGTATGAAGAGGGCAACAAGAGGGGCAACGAGAGGGGCAACGAGAGGGGCAACGAGAGGGCAACGAGAAGGGGGGACGAGAGGGGCAACGAGAGGGGCAACGAGAGGGCATGAAGAGGGTATGAAGAGGGCACAAGAGGGTATGAAGAGGGCAACAAGAGGGGCAACGAGAGGGGCAACGAGAGGGGCAACGAGAGGGCATGAAGAGGGTATGAAGAGGGCAACAAGAGGGTATGAAGAGGGCAACAAGAGGGCATGAAGAGGGCAACAAGAGGGTAAGAAGAGGGCATGAAGAGGGCATGAAGAGGGCATGAAGAGGGCATGAAGAGGGTATGAAGAGGGTATAAGGGGTATGAGGGGGCAGCTGTTGTAGTAGTAGTTGAACTAGTAGCAGTTATAGTAGTAATAGTTGCAGTACAAGTCATTGTACTACTAGTTGTAGTTGTTGCAGTAGTAGTTGTAGTAGTAGTATTTACTCCTTTAATACTTTCCTTTGTAGTAGCTGTACTTTTGTGAGTTAATTCAGGATTACTCCGTGCACTGTGTGTAGTGTTCAAAGACAATCACATTCTCCTCCTCTTCTTCCTCTTCCTCCTCCGCCTCTTCCTCCGCCTCTTCCTCGTTTTCCTCCTCCTCCTCCTCCTCCTCTTCTTCCTCCTCCTCCTCCTCTTTATCCTCCTCCTCCTCCTCCTCTTCCTCCTCCTCCTATTCCTCCTCCTCCTCCTTCTTCTTCTCTGCAGGAGTTCATACAGCGTTCTATTCGCACACTGCCCCCTGTTGACGGGTTTTGATCTGCATGTTACACATTGATTAAATAAAACTCAGACAGTTCCGTATCTCGACTCCGATCTGCTCCCGACGCAGACGAGCTACGATATTATTTCATCTCGACTTTTAACCCCTCGTGTGTTTGTCGGGCGTTGGGCTCGTGTCTTTTTGATTTGAAGAACGCAGCGGGGTTTTTTAAATATTAATTGTTTGAACTCTGCGCTGCATTTGTGTTTTTTGCATGTTATCTGCGTGTTATCTGTGGATCCCTCGGGGGGCGCTATAGTCGCCTTTGATGGTGCAATGTGGCTCTTTTCTCACATGTTTCACCTTCTTCTTCTTCTTGTTTCGTCATTAAGTCATGGAGGTAATTAGCTAAATGGGTTTAACTTTCTCATCTGCATTTGACAGATTTATGTAACGAACGAGACAAAACGAGACAGAGTAGTAGTAGTAGTAGTAGTAGTAGTAGTAGTATGTTTTAGTGAGTACAGTACCATGCCTTTGTATAAGAGTAGCATTAGTATTAGTAGTGGTAGTCATAATGATAGTAGTAACAGTAGTAAGATAGTTAGCAGTAGTACTTAGTGTAGTGCTAATAATAGTAGTAGTAGTAATAGTAGTAGTAGCAGTGGCAGTAGTAGTAGTGATTTGTTTATTAGTGAGTACAGTACCATGCTAGAATCTTAATATTTTTATGTAAATATGTGTAGTAGTAGTAGTAGTAGTAGTAGATAGTAGTAGTAGTTAGTATAGTACCATGCTGTGGAATATTTATGATATTTGTAAGTAAGTACTAGTAATATTGGTAGTAGTAGTCACGATAGTGATAGTAGTGATAGTAGTAGTAATAGTAGTAGTAGTTTTTTATATAAGTAGAATAGTAGTAGTAGTATTAGTACTGGTAGTCATAATGATAGTAGTAGTAGTAGATATTTAGTAGTACTAGTTAGTATTGTGCCATGCTGTAGAATGTTTATATTTTTAAGCAAGTATGAGTAGTGGAAGTCATATTGGTAGAAGTAGTAGTAGTAGTAGTAGTAGTAGTAGTAGTAGTAGTAGTAGTAGTGTGCTTATAAGTTAGTACAAGTACGATGCCAAACTATTTTAAAGATATTTTTAATTAAGTATGTGCAGTAGTAGCGGTAGTTATAATTATAATACTGGTAGTAGTAGTAGTAGTAGTAAATGTGTTTATTAAGTAGTATAGTATAGTGCCATCCTATAGAATCTTAATTATATTTTTAAACAAGTAGTAGTAGTAGTAGTAGTAGTAGTAGTCGTGGTCATAATAGTAGTAATAGTAATAGTTATGACAGTAGTTTATTAGTTACTACAGTACCATTCATAGAACTGTAACAGTATTTTTAAGCAAGTATAAAGGTGTAGCAGTACTACTAGTAGTAGTAGTAGTAGTGATAGTCACAAAGGGAATGGGAGTAGTAGTAGCATTAGTAGCAGTCGCAGTAGTAGTGTTTATATTCTGGCAGGTAGTTTATTAGTTCACATAGTACCATGACATAGAATCTTAATATTTTTAAGTATGAGTAGTAGTAGTACTACTACTACTAGTAGTAGTATTTTTTTTTTTTTATTTAACCTTTATTTAACCAGGATAAAAACTTATTGAGATTAAAAATCTTTTTCAAGAGTGTCCTGGCCAAGAGGCGGCATCGCACAGACACAAAAGTAGTAGTAGTAGTAGTAGTAGTTAGTTTATTCGTTACTATAGTACCATGCCATAGAATTTTAATAATATTTTAACAGGTAGTAGTAGTAGTAGGTTAAGTACCTTAAAGTACCTTAACCGTTCAGGTGGAGCTCTGAGTAGAGTCGCTGCTCCACATGTATTGGAGAGTACTACCAGATGTACTGGTACTCTGTGTACTCTGTGTACTTGTACTTCTGTGACCTTTGCTCTGATTCTGTAAACTCTTCATCTCTGATCTAAACGATTATGTAACGTTTTTACTCCGAATGTGCCTCTAAAATCTCCAAAAGAGACGTTTGTGTTTCCACGGCAACTCCACAAATCAATTAAAAAGTGTCACTGGTAAAAAAGTGTTGTGACCTTACGGAGCAAAGCCGAGAGAAAATTGAAATTCCCGTCTCTCCTGGTGTTCACAAATCCAATGGCGTTTCAGAGACGATTCAGACGATTCTCTTTCTCTCTTTCTCTGTCCATCTCTCCGTCTCTCATCACCGCTCCGCACTCTCCTTTTCTCGGCTGAGGGTCCCGCTCGTGCACCTCCCTCTGGAGCCTCCGTTTGGGTCATTTCAAATTCATCACACGTGGCTAATTAGCGTTAGCATCAGAGCTAGTTTCTTTTGTTGTGAAGTAAATGTTTAATGTATAAGACGAGCCGACGATGTTTAAGACGAGCCAACGATGTTTAAGACGAGCCGACGACGTTTAAGACGAGCCAACGATGTTTAAGACGAGCCGACGACGTTTAAGACGAATCGACGATGTTTAAGACGAGCCGACGACGTTTAAGACGAGCCCACGATGTATAAGACGAGCCGACGACGTTTAAGACGAGCCGACGATGTTTAAGACGAGCCCACGACGTTTAAGACGAGCCGACGAAGCTTTAATGAAGGAGAATTATACGTCAAATCTTCACTTTGCACAGATAAATGTGAAGAACAGCGTCTGGAGTCGCTCCGGTTCCACCAGAAAATGTTGGATAACAACGATTTGCAGCTCAAGTAAAAACTTGGATTTGTCGGCGTAAAAACTGGCAACTCTTGGTCCACAGATAAAACGGCGCCGCGCTGACGGAGCGTCACGTCTGCGCCGGGTCGGGGCGTCGGGCCTGCGTCTTATTGTGTTTTCCTGATTTTATCTTTTACCTCTTTCATTTCCGGACTCGCTGTTTTTCATTTAGAGCCAAGAGCGAGACAACAGGGACCTGGATATGCAAAAGTACACAGAGTACACAGAGTACATACACACAGAATACACAGTATATACGTCTGCAACAGGGACCTGGATATGCAAAAGTACACAGAGTACACAGAGTACACAGTATATACGTCTGCAACAGGGACCTGGATATGCAAAAGTACACAGAGTACACAGAGTGGGGCTGGTTGTGGTCATGTGGGGCTGGTTGTGGTCGTGTGGGGCTAGTTGTGTCCATGTGTGGGGCTGGTTGTGTCCATGTGTGGGGCTGGTTGTGTCCATGTGTGGGGCTGGTTGTGGTCATGTGGGGCTGGTTGTGGTCGTGTGGGGCTAGTTGTGTTCATGTGTGGGGCTGGTTGTGTCCATGTGGGGCTGGTTGTGGTCATGTGGGGCTGCTGGTTGTGGTCATGTGGGGCTGGTTGTGTGGGGCTGGTTGTGGTCATGTGGGGCTGGTTGTGGTCATGTGGGGCTGGTTGTGTCCATTTGCAGCTCCTTATCAAACAAATTGTTTTAATTTTATGCTTCAGTATTTTGCTCGTTTTAATTTTTTTTTTTCCAACTCTTTGAACTTGAAGCTGTTTTTTGTTTTTTTATATGTTCAGCCGATTTATTTTCCTTTTTTTTCAGATTAAAAGTTAAATATTCCAACTTTAGAACCAAAACGACAAATATCTTCAATTAGAAATAAAAATGTGACTCACATGAAGGAGAAACAGGAGCAGACGCTGAGACTGAGGAGGAAACGAGGCTCAGGTGAGACACGAGGAGCAGCCAATCACAGAGCAGGAAAAACCAAACAAGGAAGTGAAGCAAAAACACAAACACAGGTGAGAATTTTCAAAATAAAACAGGAAGTGAAAAACAAAACATAAAATCAAACTTTTGCTGCTAATCTTTGTATCTGGGGTTTTAATAGTGATATTTAATAGTTTGTTTTTGACCATTTTAGTGCAAATTGTAAAAAATAAAAATGTGCATGTGCTGCCCCCAGAGGCCACTTCAGTTCCAAGTATTATGTGACATCACACAGGACTGATCACAGGTGCTTTCAGATTACAAACACCTGGCTGCTGGGGCGGAGTTTGAAGTGTAAAGACTCTGTTAATATTGTTACTACGGCTGCAGTTTTTATTTGTTTGTATTTTTATTTTTTTATTTATGATTTATTTATTTATTTTATGACTTTATTATTATTTTATTGTAATTCATTACTTTATTATTATTTTATGCTAATTTATGACTTTATTATTTTTATTTTATGACTTTATTATTTTTATTTTATGACTTTATTATTTTATTTTATTTTAATTTATGACTTTATTATTTTATTTTATTACTTTATTATGATTTTATTCAATTTTAATTTATGACTTTATTATTTTATTTTATTTTAATTTATGACTGTTATCTTATTTTAATGTATGACTTTATTATTTTATGACTTTATTATTATTTTATTTTAATTTATAAATATATTATTATCTTAATGTAATTTATGACTTTATTATTATATTTTTTTTTTTATTTATATTTATTCATTATTTATTTATTTGACATTTCTAATCATTAAAACATTTTTAAGTGAATTTTTTTGGAGAACGATTCACACTCGGCTCTTGTCAAATTATTATTTTAGATGTTTTTTTTTTCTTTTTTCTAACCCAGTCTGTTTATTCAAGACTGAAAAAACACAGACACGTGTTTGATTAAACTAAAATCCATCAAACATTTGCAGAATAAACTCAGTATCATGTGACGGTCGCTCTCTACCCGCCGCCGCCGCCGCCGCCACCATCTCGTTTCCTTCGTCACATTGTCACTCCAAGAACAAGAGGAAACTGCTGTTCTCTGAGGAAATACTCGTCCTGACATGGAATTCATTGGATTTGTGGTGGGGCTGAGTCCTGGGGGAGGGGCTGCGGTCGGGAGAGCGGGTTTGGGGGGGCTGGACAGCAGAGAGAGCAGGGAGAGCCGGGTTAATGCGACTCTGGCTCTGAATCAGTGAAGTCTGATTGGAAATAATGGTGGAGTCTCCACTGGGGCGCCCCCTGGTGGAGTCTGGCCCTCACCTTTAAACTCGTGTCCCGGTGGAGAGGAGAGGGGGGACGGACGTTCCTCTATGTCGGACGTGTGTGGGACGGACCGGGTCAGACAGAGAAAACAAAATGGCCGTTTATATTTGTGTTTCTTCTACGGTAACTGTCTGAAGTGTCTTGCCCATGGACACAAACACAGGACCCATGAATTATCGCCCAACGATGGCGATATTTTTATTTTTAACACTTGTCAACCTTCAACTCGCACACATTCACACACAGACTCAGGGCGGAGGTGGGTTAAGTGTCTTGCCCAAGGACACAACAGCAGCATTCAGCATGTGTGGGAGCTGGAATTGCACCGCCAACCTTCGGCTCATCAGTGGATCTGAGCACCGATGATGTTTACGTCGATTTGAACCGGCAATGTTTGGATCATTGGACAAACAGGTATATTTTTGTATTTTATTTAATTTTATATTATTTTATGTTATGTTATTTTATTTTATTATTATTTTTCATTTTATTTAATTTTATCCTATATTATTTTATTTTATTTCCTTTCATTTTATTTAATTTATTTCATGTTATATTATTTCATTTTATTTTAATTAAATTTTATATTATATTATTTTATTTTATGTTATTTTATTATTATTTTTATTTCATTTTATTTTATTTTATATTATTTTTATGTTATTTATTTTATTTATTTCATAATTTTTTAAATTTACTTTTATATTATTAAATTTTATGTTTTTTTAATTATTTTTAATTTAATTTAATTTATTTTATATTATTTTTTGTTATTTATTTTATTTTTGTTTTATTTAAATTTGTTTTTTTTTATTTAATTTTATGTTATTTTATAATTATTTTTCATTTCATTTGTTTTATATTCATATTTGATTTTATTTTGGACACATTTCCTCTCTGCGGCGTCTTCACTTTAAACCATTAGCGCCCTCGTTGTGTTTCTGCTTTATGTTCTTTACTCTTTCAGGTTCCTCGCTCCATTGACGCCTCCGTCTCCATGGAAACACCACAGACGTCCACGGCGTGTCCGACCCGTGGAATTGAAATGATAATATTCAAAGGCCCGTGACTGTATTTCCTGACGCCGTTTGAATGGGACGCTGGACCTAATGGATTTGCACATAGATCTGATCATTAACCAAAATGAAAGCTCGTCTTTGTGAACCCGGCCGATTATCCACCTGCTCCATTTTGAGATTCTGTGCAGGAAAAAAAGGGAAAAATAGTGTCCAATTTTAGATGTGCTCGGCTTCAAAGGGGAGATGGAGCAGCTCTTGTGATGAGATAGAAGAAAACCAACGGCATTATGGGACAAAGCAAAACGCTGGAGCTGATGAGCGATTTATGTAAACATGAGGTTTTCAACGAGCTCTCCACGTCCTTTTAGTTTGGTTAAAAGTATCGAGGACACGAATAGAACAGAAGTTTGTGGAGTGATGGGATTATGTTTGAGATGTTTGAGGATTAGATTAAATAAAAGTGAATTTAACAAACGAAACTAAATGTGGTGAAAACATCTGTGGCTTGTAGCAGCAGCTCGCCACTTAAACTTGAACTGATCGTGTCCATTGATCCGTCTTCGTTGGCGTGTCCAGAGTCGAGTCGCAGGGGCAGCAGTCTAAGCAGGGACTCGCAGACTTCCCTCACCCCAGACACTTCTTTAATCTCCTCCAGTGGGACCAAAGACGTCCCAGACGAGCCAAGAGAACAATTATGTTTATACTTCAGCTGGGATCCAGCAGCGGTGGATTCTGGAGACTCAGGTCGGGCCCAGATTTATACAGTAAAAGTACTATGTGACATCACACAGGACTGATCACAGGGACTTTCAGATTACAAACACCTGGCTGCTGGGGCGGAGTTTAAAGTGTAAAGACTCGGCTAATACTGTTACAGCTGCAGTTTGTTTTTTTTTTGTCTTTTTTTGTATTTTAATTGTATTTTTTTTTTTTTTTTTAATTTATGATTTATTTATTATCTGGTTCTTGTTCGTCTTCTGGTTCTTCTTGTTCTGTCTTTTGTTCTTGTTCTGGGTCTGGTTCTGGGTCTGGTTCTGGGTCTGGTTCTTGTTATGGTTCTTCTTCTGCTTCTGATTATTCTTCTTCTGGTTCTTGCTCCGTTTTTTGTTCTTGTTCTGGGTCTGGTTCTTGTTCTTCTGGTTCTTCTTTTGGTTCTTGTCCTGGTTCTTGTTCTGGTTTTTGTTCTGGTTCTTCTTCTGGTTCTTGTTCTGTTTTTTGTTCCGGTTCTTGTTCTGGTTCTGGTCTGAAACTCTCCTCTGAAGTTGTTCTTGTGACTCTCGGTTTCTGTCTTTCTGTCATATTTTTTATATTATTTGTGTGAAGTGTTTTGATTGAAGAAAATGATTTTAATTTGCTCCTTCAAAGAAACAGATCATGATTTTAACTCGTTGATTTCATTGGTTAATCCCTGTTGCCGGGTAACATAATCTGTTCAAATTGCGAGTGTTTAAATCGATTTCTTGAACTGCTTTGTTTGGCCTGATTCGTCTCGTTTCAGCTGCACATTTCACTTGTTTTCTTGCTTATCTGGCAACACACAAACGTGAATCGTGGGACTTCGACTCAGCGGCTCCTTTCAGATGTTTTTTTTTGTCGTTCGCAGATCGCTCGGAGCCGTCCTCGTTCACAGAAAACTGAAAAAAAACTAGATTGAGGTGACAAATTTGAGCCTTATCACGGTCGATGTGGAGGTTTGATAGAGACGTGCTGAGAATCGAAAACGACCTCGAGCGACTCCGGGACGTTTGGAAGTGGATGAATTTAAACTAAAGGAAACAACGAGATCAGAGAAAAGTGAGATATGTGGAATTTTATAACACAAATATGAAAAAAGAGCAGATTTAGCTCTCGAGGTTAAAAAAGTAACTCATTTAAAGTGTTTTATTAAGTATCAGGAAGTGTGTGTTGGCATGCTAGCTGTTGTTAGCTTCACTGTCGCTGCAAACTCTGCGTCGTTTTGGTCTTAAATGTTCGTATTAACCTTCTCCACGTGATCCTGGGGTTTTTATTTAACTATTGTCTCATTTTCAACATCCTCGCTCCTGATTGGCTCGTCTGTTGCTATGATACTCGTGGTCGGATTTCCAAATATGATGCTCCGACCCCGAATTCGCCGCTATATGAGCTTCACTCGGGCACAGTCCCTCCCGTGTTAGACATGTTTGATCCGTTTCTGTTATTTCAAACCGATTTCTTCCAGTTATTTCTCGTCCGACGCCGTTTCTGTCGTTTATTTTGACCTTGCGCCGCACAAACACATCTCGTATTTTCTGGTGTTGTCTCCAGAAAGTGTTGAACCGTGTTTGTTCTCACCGTTTACAGAAATCTCCACCCGGGGCTGGTGTTGGACACGGCAGACAGTGGGTGGAGGAGACGTGAGGGTGGAGCAAAGCGGGACCTGGAAGTGCTCCCGAAACGGCGAGTTCTGCCTCGTCTGAGCGTCGTCTGGAGCCCGGCCCGGCCCCGTGTGAGCTGTAGACACACAGATACACACTCAAACCGCTCTCCCTCTGAAGATTTCCCATAATGCTGCAGTCTGGAGCAGGGCCATCCCAGTATCTTCAGCCCCCTCTGCTGACAGACCTGAGAACTGCAGCTTCTCTACAGCAGTGACCCATTTTCAGCAGGAAAATGACTCAGGATTTCATCAAATTTCACACTTTCTATCCAAAAATCTGAGCGGTAGATTTTGTATTTTTACTTTAGTGCATGAGAAAACGTCACTGCAGTACAAAATACTGTTAGTACTACGACTACTACGACTACAGGGGGCAGTAGTACTTAATTAAACAACGAACATAAATGAGTACAGCGCTAAAGACAGAAGAAGAAACGACGGATTTAACTAAAACGAGGCACAAAATCTGGAAATAAAACACAAAAATCAACAAATTCGTCAAAGAAATGATTATTTAAAGTCGCCGTTTCGGATTTTTCGTCCTGTTTTTCAAATCTTAAAAATGTGATTCGTTCATTTTGGTTCAAATTTACTCCTCAGTGATTTTATGCAGCCAGAACATCCTAACCACTCACCATGATGAGTTAATAAGCACTTTTCACAACTTTCTGAGACCAGAGCGGAGTTTTGCAGCGACAGTGAAGCTAACAACAGCTAGCATGTCAACACACACTTCCTGATACTTAACAAAACACTTTAAATGAGTTGCAGACGGGACACGGTGGAGTTTTTCAAATCTGCTCTGACCCGAGACTCGTTTAACTCAAATGTTTGAAATGTTAAACGTTGACCCTGAAGAAAAATAAGAATGAACAGAGGTGGAAAATGGAGATAGTTCTGTGAAAAAAAGGCTAAAGTACGAGCTGATACTTCCTTTAACGTGATTTTATGGATAAAAAGAGAAAAAAGTCGAGTATAATGGTCAGTAATGTGCTCAGTCCTGAAAGAGCCACAATTTTAGACCCAAAGACGTGTGAAAATCCACTCACCAAATGACCTCAGAGCGATGACCGGCGCCGAGGCTGAACCCGAGCAGAAGCCACGCCTCCTCCGTGTGAGTTCCGCCTCGTCTGATTGGCCGGTGAGCGGGATCAGATTGGGGGCGTGGAGGCGCAGGGAGACTCGCCGTTTGGACAGATTTGGACTGAGCCGGAGCCGTGTCTTACGCCGGAAAAGAGCCGAGAATCTCAAGAGAAAGTCGACGTGACTCTGAGGTACAACAGCAGAAGAGGAAAGGGGGTTAGTACTTCATAATACTACTACTACTACTACTACTACGAAGACAACTACGACTATTACTTCTTATCCCAATTCTTGAATCTGATTATCGTTGTGTTTTTACAAGTAAAAACTGATGGACTTTCAGCTTTTTTATTCTAAACCAGCAGCGACGGCAGGAAGGGGCGGTGCCTTCAACATCCTCGCTCCTGATTGGCTCTTTGGTTGCTATGATACTCACAGCTCCAAATTGGCCATTGTACCTTATATCCTCGATGAGCACAAAATAATCTGAGGATATATTGAGAGAGGAGACGAGAGAGGAGACGAGAGAGGAGACGAGAGAGGAGACGAGAGAGGAGACGAGAGAGGAGACGAGAGAGGAGACGAGAGAGGAGACGAGAGAGGAGAGAGGAGACGAGAGAGGAGAGAGGAGACGAGAGAGGAGACGAGAGAGGAGAGAGGAGACGAGAGAGGAGACGAGAGAGGAGACGAGAGAGGAGACGAGAGAAGAGACGAGAGAGGAGAGAGGAGACGAGAGAGGAGACGAGAGAGGAGACGAGAGAGGAGAGAGGAGACGAGAGAGGAGACGAGAGAGGAGAGAGGAGACGAGGGAAGAAACATTTTAGGTATTTTTACTTTACTGTACATTTAGAGCAGTATCAATACTTTTACTCCACTACATTTTTGAACAGGACTGAAAAGTAAAAGTACTTTTATTACTGTGTTCCTGAAGTCGCTCCTGTTAGCGTTAGCAACAGGTTTGATTGACAGCGTTGCTAAGCGCCTGCACCACTGGTTTAGCAGGGGGGGGCGTGACCTTCAACATCCTCGCTCCTGATTGGCTCTTTGGTTACTATGATACTCTGCTCCCTAAACGTCCAGGCTGCAGTGAGTTTCGTGTCGTCCTCTGTCCAAACAACCGTGACCAAAAAACCTGCGGGGATCCACCAGAGCGAGGACGGTTTGGGATGATCTCACCTGGAAACGAGCCGAATCTGAGCATTAAAAACTGCAGAGCGTTTCCACGGCAACAAACTGCGACGTCTCACCTGTGAAAGTGAAAAGTCTGATTCACCGTTTCACTGCAGGCGTCTGAAACATGAGTGTGCGCTTGTGTCTTTACGGTTCTCATCTCTGTGGATCATATTAAATCACAAAATTCAACTGTAAGAGATGAGAACCATAGAGACACAAGCTCAGTGGGGCAGATTTAAACACTTTTCTTGCACCAAACAACCACCAACTATTTTAACTTTCCCCCTGAAAATCTCGAGCGACACTTTGGTTTTGAACAAAGTCACATGTTTTTCCCTCGGAGACGTCGTCCGACCTCCAGACTCGGACGTGTCGTTTATTCCTCGAAGAAAATCCTGTACGTCGTGTTTATGAGCGAAAGGAAACGCCGAGCCGTGAATGTGAACGTCCCAGACTCTAGATGTTCACAGATTATGGGCTGGAGGTGGCACTGGACGGAGGAGGGGAGAGGCGGGCGGCGGCGGCGGCGGCGGCGGCGTCTCGGGCTCAGGACTCACCTCGTGTCCCTCACTATAATTGTTTACAGATTTCTTCAGGACGACACTTGGACGTCGCTCCCCGGTGACTCCTCGGATCGTGTTCATTTCCGGCGTTAGCGGTGTTAGCGGCGTTAGCGTAGCCGTGGTGTTGTTCTTTTGTGTTCGGGGCTCGTCGCCGTGGAGATGTGCCGGAGTGTTTACCTCACAGGTGCGGACGGAGGGAGGCACAGGGGGATTGTGGGTATTATCTGGACGTCACTGTTTTCAAAAGGCGACTGGTGGTTCTCAGATTGTGTGATGTGATGACGTCGTTCTTCCAGATGGGGGCGCAACAGGCAGTTTTTTCTGTTGATCACATTGTATTTTTCCACGAAATATCCAAAAAATAAACTCACAAACGAACCAAACTCTGGCTCTGTCATCTTAAACTGCAGCTCCGTGTGGTAAAATAAATATAAAAGTATTTAAGTATTTAAACTGTAAAATATTATATTGAAGTGTATTTCATTTGTGTATTTCTTTTTTTTAATTGTAGTTCTACATTGGAAAATTATTGTGATCTTGAAATATTAAAATAAAATAATATTTTATTATTATTATTATTATTCATCTCCTCCCTCGTCTCCTCCCTCGTCTCCTCCCTCGTCTCCTCCCTCGTCTCCTCCCTCGTCTCCTCCCTCGTCTCCTCCCTCGTCTCCTCTCTCGTCTCCTCCCTCGTCTCCTCCCTCGTCTCCTCCCTCGTCTCCTCTCTCGTCTCCTCCCTCGTCTCCTCTCTCCTCTCTCGTTTCCTCTCTCGTCTCCTCTCTCGTCTCCTCTCTCTCGTCTCCTCTCTCGTCTCCTCTCCCGTCTCCTCCCTCGTCTCCTCTCTCTCGTCTCCTCTCTCGTCTCCTCTCCCGTCTCCTCCCTCGTCTCCTCTCTCTCGTCTCCTCTCTCGTCTCCTCTCTCGTCTCCTCTCTCGTCTCCTCTCTCGTCTCCTCTCTCGTCTCCTCTCTCATCTCCTCTCATCTCCTCTGTCTCCTCTCTCGTCTCCTCTCTCGTCTCCTCTTTTTAAACCAGATGCCCTTCCTGAAACGATGGTGTAAAGATCTAAAAGTCAAACAGAAGGAGTCATAGAGAAGCGTCTTCCGCGTCTTTCTAAGAAAATCTTTATGTTGAGGCCGACGTCGTCGCTATAGGAGACGATAGAATATCTGAGTCATACTTTAAATATTTAGCACTTTGAAGTACAAAGCTCGTACTGTGTGCGGAAAATGCAGGAGGAACAAAATGGCTCTTTCATCACTCAAGGTAAAAAGGATGTCAGCGGCAGTTAACAGAGTCGATCTGAACACGACGGAAATAGTTTGAAAACACACAAGCTTTTCCACGAATCGCTCAAACAAAAAGCGAAATCACAGAGTTTGGAGAAATTAAACACAACAGGGAATCGAGGAGTAAATGAGGCGATTTTCAGGCCTCGGCTCATGTGACGCTCTTCAATTTATACATGAAATAAGGGACGAGCTTCACGAACTTAGACCTTTTCTCCAAACTGTTCAGACGTGTTTCCAGGATCGAGTCGTTTCTTCTCCTTAATTCAGAGAAGAAACGATTAAAGACGATTAAATAATAATAATAATCATCTTTAATCCACTATTTTCAAGACGCCATTTTGTCGATCTGCCGCCATTTAACCTCCACCAGGACACGCCCACATAGAGGAGACGAGAGAGGAGGAGAGAGGAGAGAGAGAGAGAGAGGAGACGAGGGAGGAGACGAGGGAGGAGACGAGGGAGGAGAGGAGAGAGGAGAGGAGATGAGAGAGGAGGCGAGAGAGGAGACGAGAGAGAGGAGAAGAGAGAGGAGAGAGGAGACGAGAGAGGAGACGAGAGAGGAGACGAGAGAGGAGGCGAGAGAGGAGAGAGAGAGAGAGGAGACGAGGGAGGAGACGAGGGAGGAGAGGAGAGAGAGAGAGGAGGAGATGAGAGAGGAGAGAGAGGAGACGAGAGAGAGGAGAGAGAGAGAGGAGAGAGAGAGAGAGAGAGAGGAGACGAGAGAGGAGACGAGAGAGGAGACGAGAGAGGAGCGAGAGAGGAGGCGAGAGAGAGAGGAGACGAGAGAGAGAGAGAGGAGAGAGAGAGAGGAGACGAGAGAGGAGAGAGAGATGAGAGAGGAGGCGAGAGAGGAGACAAGAGAGAGGAGGCGAGAGAGGAGAGAGGAGACGAGAGAGGAGACGAGAGAGAAGAGAGGAGACGAGAGAGAGACGAGAGAAAGGAGAGGAGAGAGAGAGAGAGACGAGAGAGAGGAGAGAGAGAGAGAGAGGAGAGAGAGAGAGGAGAGAGAGAGAGAGAGAGGAGATGAGAGAGGAGGCGAGAGAGGAGACGAAAATGAGGAGACGAGAATGAGGAGAGAGGAGACGAAAGAGGAGACGAGAGAGGAGACGAGAGAGGAGACGAGGGAGGAGACGAGAGAGGAGGAGATGAGTGGGCGTGTCTCAGTGGGCGTGTCCGAGTGGAGGTGAAAACTGGGATTTATCGACAAAATGGCGTCCCGAAAATAGTGGATTAAAGATTAAACTCAAACATGAATCTCTCCAAATACAACTTCAGAGGAAAACGAGAAGAAACGACGAGAAACATCTGAACAGTTTGAAGAACAGGGAGGGTTTAAACCGTTTTGCTCAAGGACACACCAACACAACATTCAGACAAATAAGATAATTGTAATAAGATTTTAGATGAGCAAGTTCCCATTTCTCACCAAAGAACCTCTCACACATTCACACACCTGCGTGAAGTGTTTTGCCCAAGGACACAACCCCAGCGTTCATCTGTAGGCGCAGGAATCGCACCACCAACCTGCAGATGAATCGATCTGACCACGAGAGCAGGATTCGAACCGCTACGAACTGAGCTTCTATCGCCCCAAACACTGAAAAAGAGACGTTTGTAGAGTTCAGCGTTTGTGAAGTGTCTTGCTCATGGACACAACGGCAAAACGACCCATTTAAAACGTCCTAAAACTAATTATACAGAGTTATTCTTACAGGATTCAGGTTTGGCTCTTCGTTCCGAGCGTAAGTTTGACCCGTGTTCGTTCATTGTTCAGATTCTATACGCGCCGACCTCTGGACACAAACGAGCTGCCAGATTCACTCTGCGTTGCCAGATATTCCAGGTAAATCGCTCCACTTCCAGCAGCCTCATCGCCGGGGGACTTGTAGAATTTGTCGCGCCATCAAAGTGGTTTTAATGTTCCCTTTTCCAACACGATGTCGCTCCAAAAAGGTCTTCAACTCAATTTGTCTGGCACCGGAACAAACGCCCCCCAACAACACGACTGCCGCACGGCTCCCGGCTCCCGGCTTTGATTCTCCCCCCGTCGTGCCGGGTCAGACCCTCGTCGCTCGTTTCCGTCACAAAAAAGAAAAAAAAAAGAAAAAACGAGACTATCAAAGTTGATGTGTTGATGATACTCGTCCTGCTCAGATGAATCTTAAAAACAGAATGAAAAAAACTGACTCTTGTCGCTTTAATCCGTGTTATAATGTTGTTAACGCATCAAAAAACGACCTGGAGTTGTGTTTTGTTTCATTTATTATTCGTCTGTAACATCTCCAAACCTCAAAACGCTCTGTTCCACCTCGTGATGTCATCAAGTGGTAGTTTTCAACCGTTTTAACAGCTCCTTTTACGTTTAGTTCAGTCCAGATTGACAACTCCAGAGGCTGAAATGATCCAAATGATTCTAGAAATGAAGGTGTGTGGAGTTTAAAAACACAGTGGAGCACTTCCTGTATCACCACACGATGACATCACAAGGTGGAACAGGGAGTTTTCAGTTTGAGAGAAGAACTCTGCGCTTTAAGGTTTTCTTCACGGTTTATGTCGGTTATGTTTTAATTAAACTATCGTCGACTCTGACTCACCTGACGGGGCGACAGGTGTAGACTTTGACTCACCTGACGGGGCGACGGGTGTAGACTCTGACTCACCTGACGGGGCGACAGGTGTAGACTCTGACACACCTGACGGGGCGACAGGTGTAGACTCTGACACCACCTGACGGGGCGACAGGTGTAGACTCTGACTCACCTGACGGGGCGACAGGTGTAGACTCTGACTCACCTGACGGGGCGACAGGTGTAGACTCTGACTCACCTGACGGGCGACAGGTGTAGACTCTGACTCACCTGACGGGCGACTCTCTGACTCACCTGACGGGGCGACGGGGCGACCTGACGGGGCGACGGGTGTAGACTCTGACACACCTGACGGGGCGACAGGTGTAGACTCTGACTCACCTGACGGGCGACTGTACGACTCCGGGCGACAGGTGTAGACTCTGACTCACCTGACGGGGCGACAGGTGTAGACTCTGACTCACCTGACGGGGCGCGACAGGTGTAGACTCTGACACACCTGACGGGGCGACAGGTGTAGACTCTGACTCACCTGACGGGGCGACAGGTGTAGACTCTGACACACCTGACGGGCGACAGGTGTAGACTCTGACACACCTGACGGGCGACAGGTGTAGACTCTGACTCACCTGACGGGGCGACAGGTGTAGACTCTGACTCACCTGACGGGGCGACGGGTGTAGACTCTGACTCACCTGACGGGGCGACAGGTGTAGGTGAGCACTCTTCTGCTCCTCTTATATAACTTAAGGCACCGCCCCCTTCAGTTTAATCGACCAATCACAACAGTGAAAACACAAATATTCACAATTAGTCCCTGATGTTCCTGCAAAACTGGGAATAATTCACTTTTCAGTCTTTTGTGAGTCAAAACAGAGATAAAGCTAAAAAATATAAAGATTTTTATCACACAGAAAAGTAGCAGTGAAATAAAATAAATTTGACATTTTAAAAATAAATAAATGTTAATATTTTGTTGCGTATGAGGCGACAGTGGCTCAGTTTGTAGAGCGTTTACCCTCTGACCTGAAGGTTGATGGTTCAGACGTCGTGAGATCCACTGAGCCACAGGTTGTCGGTGCGATTCCAGCTCCCACACGTGAATCCTGCCGTCGTGTCTTTGGGCAAGACACTTAACCCACCTCAGTGTCTGTGTGAGTATAAAAAAGTATAAAAGTTGTGCTGATTCCCAACAGCAGCAGGTTTCAACGAAGCGATTTGAAAATTCTTTAAATATCTTCAAGTAATAAAAACTTTTATTGTGAAAGAGCCAAACCCTGATGAGTTCTGAGTCACATTTGGACCGAGCTGCGTAAAACTCACTGTAAACTGGTTTAATCATGTCCAGAATCCAGCTCCACTTCCATTCTGCTTCTCAAATATTGGCATCTGGACTCGCCCTGGTCGTTACTTCCTTTTGGGCTTTAATTCTGATCATCAATAAAGCACATTATCCTCCTCGTCACAAAGGCTCCGTCTGTGGAGCCGCAGATTAAAAAGAAAAAAACAACATCAGCGCCCGCTCTACCACCAGCCTCCAGATTAGAATCAGACGCAATAAAAAGAAAATGGAAAGGCTAATTCCAGAGATGCTATTAAAAGTGAAGCAGGTTAGCGAGTCGGTGCTAGCTAAGCATTAGTCAGGAGAGATAAGAACCAGGACCATTTGCATTCTGGGTAATGTTCCAAGTTTTAAAACGCACAGATCAGCCAAAATATTATGACTACTTTTGTTTTGTCCTGAATTTGGGAGAGTTATCACGAGGCTAAAGTGAGAAATTGAGGTTTTAGTGTTTTATGGAGTTTAGAAGGTCAATGGTTCAACTCCAGGGGGCGACGGGGAGCGGGTGCAGGAGTAAAGAGCGGATTTAAAACGCCGTTGACATTTTAAGTGTAAACGCTTCGAGAGGCGAAGTGGAGCAAAGGCAGACTCGAAAATAAGCTCCTATATGATCATTATTTTCTCTTCTTGACTTGAAAACCACCACTTGATGACATCACAAGGTGGAACAGAGCGTCTTGAGCTTTGGAGATGTCGACAGAGTAATAAAAGTGTGACTCAAACATGTGAATGAAACAAAAATCAACTCCAGGTCTAGGATTTTTGAAGTTCTAGACAAGTTTTTGGTGGATTTTAAAGTCGTCCAGGTGTTTTTGGTGGATTTTAAAGTCTTCCAGTTGCGACAGTGGGCTTTTATTCACATTATAAAGGTTTTTTGCGCTGGTGTAAACTCAGAGCTGCCCTCACCTCTGCCCGACTCAAAAACAAAGGCAGCAGCAGCAGATATTTTGCTAAAAAAAACAAATGTAATCGTTTGAAATTGATATTTAGGCTGCTGTAAACACAACCCCTGTTTCCATTAAAATTTGACATATATTATTTTATTGGGGGCCCCCTGCTGGCCTCGGGCCCCTAGCAGCTGCCCAGGTTGCGTATATGCTGAACCGGCCCTGCTCAGAGTCCATTTTGTGTCATTTAAAGCCTTTACACTTGGCTCTTTTCCAAACTGCAGCTGCTCGTCTCAAAAGTGGCTCAAGGAAGAACAGAAACACAATCTTCTTCAACATATTTTAGTTTTAACGTCGTGTGACATAACAAATCCAAGGAGATTCATCTGATTGTGTTGCATAACCACGCCGGCTTTAGCTCCTCCCACTTCGTACGATTAAACCTCGACAGTGAACGACGCAACTGGAGCCTAAACTCACAGACTCGGCTCCTCTGGTCGTGTTAAGCTCCTGATTTGCAGCTTTGTGGAGGTTAGCGTGAGGTAAAGCTTCGCCAATACAGCCGTTAGCCTTTAGCATCTGTTAGCATCCGAGCTAAGCCAAAGGAACCAGCAGAGACGACCCCGACCTGCCCCCGGAGCGAGATGCCAGCCTCCAGACGTGCCACTCGCCGCGAGCCAAGAGCGAGCGGGTTTCCTGGCGATGAAACGGCAAACACGAGCGAAACGTCCAAACGAGGAGCCATTTGAGAATCTGTTAATCGTCTTTGGAGAAAGATCCAAAGACGTGAACAAAAACCTGAAGTCCAAAGCAGAAAAATGCAGCTCAAACGTCTGAAAATTCTCTAAAGTTAAAAATTTAAAGCTGCACAGATGTTATCGGTTTGTACATTCTGCATTTATTTAATTACAGATGTTTTAATACAGTAAAAATGTTTTGTTTTACTGTGATCAGCTCGCATCTCCACAGATCTGACCTGTAATTATGGTAACGTTACCTAATCGTCTCCATGGAGATCGACAAGTTGCAGAAATAAGTGACACAGTGCAGCTTTAACCCTTAAACGACGGATGAATCGATCGATCAATAAATGAATCTTACGGCTCAAAATGGCCGCCACGATTCCACAAACGGCTCAGTCGCTCCTCGTGATTCTTTCTTTTTTGTGGAATTGTAGTAAAAAAAAAAGCTCCAAATGAAGCTCATCGAGGCTCGAGCAGGTGGAGCGGCGAAATGAGGCTCGAGCAGGTGGAGCGGCGAAATGAGGCTCGAGCAGGTGGAGCGGCGAAATGAGGCGACTGTGAGTATCATAGCAACCAAAGAGCCAATCAGGAGCGAGGCCCCTTCCACAACTCAAAATAACTCAAAAACAGAAACTAAAAATAAAATAACAAAAAAAAAAAAAAAAAAAAAAAAAAAAAAAAAAAAAAAAAAAAATAAACTTTTAAAAAATGAATTAATTAACTCAAAATAAGTTAAAAAAAAAAAAAAAAAAAAACCTAAAAAAAAAAGAACCTAGAATCATGTAGGGGTCGGGAACCTATGGCTCGTGAGCCGGGTGCGGCTCTTTTGATTGTTGCATATGACTCGCAGATAAAACTCCACAGATCTCACTGTAATCCTTTAGCGTTGGACGTTATCGTCGCTGATAGACTCGCGGTTACAGACTTTTTATTACCGTAACTCCCCAACCAAAACTGCTTCATGTAAATTCAAACACGTCTCAAAGCAGAAACACGAGGCTCTTTAGATATTTTATCGTCATTACGGTGATTTGCCTCTGTCCCTCGAAGACGACGCCGCGGCTCCTGCCTCATTCATCATCTACGAGGGACAGAGGCTGAACTGTGTGGAGTTTAAAAACACAGTGGAGCTTCCTGTATCACATGATGACATCACAAGGTGGAGCAGAGTGTTTTCCAGCCTGTAGGTTTGTGTTAAACATGTGAGAATGAAGCAAAAAACCACAGCTCCAGGTTTGTCACGTCAGATCAGATCAGAGAACAAAATGGCTTCTTAAAGTGACAGTGACACATTTGTAATAGTTTAATATTATGAGGCGTTTTTACGTCGGTAAATCGCCTTTTCAGCAGTTTGAGCAAAACGGGAAAACGTCTGACCCGACCTCACCTGTCGAACCCGAGTCCTCCGCCGCAACAGTTAAAACAGTAAAAACATCCCATAATAACTGTCCAAACTCACGTCCGAGGCGGCGAGAAGCTTCAAACCGCTTCATTCACACGACGCGGAAATGACGGGAGGGAAAAGAGCGTCCCGGAGCTGTCAGCAGGGGGCGTCACCGAGTCCGGCGCCCTGTCCCGCTCAAGGACACGGCGGAGGTGGGACAGAACGCGCCTCCCGACAGCGACGGGAGAATTCTGCTCAACGCACGTGTCACAATCTCAGGGTCATGTGACTTTCAGAGCGTCGGGGTCGTCCCAGAAGAGTCGAGCGAGGAGATACTCATCGAACGTGTGACAGCGGGCGGCGTTTGGGGAGGAAGCGGCGAAAAATGCGACGCAAAATGACAAATTTTGATCATTTTTCTACATATTAAACATTTGACCTTGACAGTAAAGTGGTTATTTTAATCGCAGCTGCGTCTGAAACAGTGAAACAAAACTCCGGCTTGTGTTTTTGTGCTTTAGTCAGACTGTAGCTTAAAAAACAGTGATTTTCCTGACAGTTCTGAGTCTAAAATGAACACTTTTTGATATATTTAGCTGATTTCCAAAGCGATCACGTCTCGTAACAAAACCTCCAGCCCGAGAGTGGAGTAGACGCACTTTAAACTCACATGTGCACGGATCCATGTGCAGATGTGACTCTGAACACTCACGGATCATTCTGTGCAGATTGGTGCTGTACAGTCTCTCCACAGCCTCCTCTGCTGTGTTCTGAATCCCAACAGTGCCCCCCGCTGGCTGTTTAAAGCATAACATGTGACTCACTGCAACGAGAAATGAGGCCATCCCCCGAGAACATGACGAACCTGAAAATGATTAGTCATATCTGGCAACACAATAACTGCTTTAGTTCAGTGTGATTTAACATTTGGAGCAGCTGATTTTGAAAGTATTTAAGATGCAAAAATACATCGACTTATTGTAGTTTAATGAAGAATTATTAATTTACATTTTGTTCATTGTAAAACAACTTAAAGCTGCTGTATGACAAAACAAGGACACAGCTCCTTTTACCTTTAGTTTAGAACAAAATTGGCAATTTTTGGTCTGAAATGATCCAAATGATTCTAATGAAGGTGTGTGGACTTTAAAAACACAGTGGAGCACTTCCTGTATCACCACTTGATGACATCACAAGGTGGAACAGAGCGTTTTCAGCATAAATCTGCAGGTTTTGTGTGTTAAACGTGTGAGAATGAAACAACAGATCAGAGAAAAGAGTCGTATGTTTTTATTGTAATTATAAATAAGCAGTTTACAGGGATGTGGGCGGGGACAGGGGGTGGGTGAAAACTCAAACTCAAACACGATTCATTTAACACAAATATAACTAGTAGAAAGTAAAGTTGAGCTAAAATTAACACAACACTGACTGAAAATCTCATTAAAGTCGGACTAAACACCTAAACTCCGCCCACAATCAGATTTCATATAGAGGTGGTAAAACTGGGCGGGGCTTGGAGGAGGAGGGGCGGGGTCTGCAGGTATAAGGAACAGTGTGATTGGTCTATTCACACTTTAAACTCCGCCCCTGCAGCCACATGTTTGTATCAGACACCAGGCTGTGATCAGGGCAGTTTTGTGTGATGTTACCAAGTACTTGAAGACTAAAAATCTACGAAAATCTGCCACAGAAACGAGGAGGAGGAGGAGCGACGTCTGCGAACTCCCCAAACACACAGAGGATAGTGTTTAGTTCCATTTAAAGTTGATTTTACGTAATAAATATGATTTTTATTCACCATTTTTCCCCAGTCGTCCCACGTTTGTCTCCATCATCGTCTCTGTCCCGGGGGGCGCCAAGTCTGTGTCTTTTGCTCCTGTTTCCCGTCACTATTCTGAACACTGTCTCGGATGGAAGAGTTAAATCTCCAGGGGCCGAGCTCGGCTTCTGCCTGTCCGAGCGCGACGGCGAGCAGGACGGCGAACACGACGGCGAGCCGCAGATACAGCACAAAACAAACAACCGGGACGATGGTGCGGACAGAAGTGGGTCAGAGTGAAGCTGTGGGCAGGAGGTCAGAGGTTCAACTCCAGGGGGCGACGAGGAGCAAATGTACGAGTAAAGAGCGGTTTTAAAGTGTACGCACGGCGCCCTTGAGAAAAACACCGCCGCCATTTTAAGTGTCAACGCTGCGAGAGGCGACACAAAACCGACTCAAACTCGTTATGGAGACGAGAGAGAAACGAGAAAAGAAACGAGAAAAGAAACGAGAAAAGAAACGAGAAGTTTGGAGGCAACGACTTTCCCCAAAACACATAAAAAATATATGATTTAGTTTGATTTCACGCACAGCAGAGCAGGTCCGTCAGCGTCTGAACTTAACGGAGCTAAAAAGGTCAGAGTTTAAGGTTTTATTTTATGATGAAATAGAATCGTCTCAGAAAAAGGCCGAGGAAATCCAAAGGTTCAATCTATAGGTTAATATTTGTACTGGAAAATAAAATAAAAACGCTTGAGACAGATCACAGCGAACATTTCATTAAAGCATTGTAACATCTTAAATATATAATTATTTATATTATGTATTTATAATTAAAAAAATATTTATATATTGTATTTAAAAATTTTATTGTATTTTTTATATATATATATATATATATATATATATATATATATATATATAGAATAATTTAATAAAAAAAAAACATTTTTAAATGATTTTAATTCCTGAAGTTGCCGTGGACGCCGCCATTTTTTTTCCCGTTGTATTATTTTGCATTTGGCTAATTTTGACGTCGTATTTTCTGGACTGTAAGTTGCTCTGGAGCATAAGTCGCACCAAAAAATACATAGTAATGAAGAAAAAAACATTTTTGGGGAAATTTATTTTACAAAAACCAAGACCAGACATTTTATCTTTAAAGTCAGGTTCTAATAATAAGAATAAAATGTGGAAGAACAGGCTGAATGTCAGAACATCACACTAACGTCACACATTTATATTTATTCAGCTGAAGCTCAGACAGAACTAAACACGTGTCTGGTTTGTTAACGTCAGATATTAACAGTTAATCACAAACTAAAGCAGAAAAAAACAAAGTTTCCTCTGGATCTCAGTCCAAATCACTAAATCCACTGAAATCTTCATCCTCGTGTCGAAGATGAACAACTCCAGAGATTTTCTTTTAGATCTTTTTTCGTTCAGTGTTTCTCAGATGTTTTTTAAATTAGTGTAAAGTTGATATTTTAAATGTTCAGTGGTTCAGGAGCAGTAGAGACTGGTACAAGTCTAGAGCGCCCCCTTGTGGTCGTCACTGTGACAAGAACCAACATGTGACATTATATATTTGAGTCACTTCACATATAAGTCACATCCCCGACAAACTATGAAAAAAGTGACACTTATCATCCAGAAAATACAGTGAATAAGTTTTATGTGAACTACGGAGCCGCTCTACAGCCTCCCAGACACAGGGGGCAGTGCTGACATGTTGATTACAGGAAAATAGAACATTTTACACAAATAAAAACTACTTTAAATCAGATTTTAGCTGCAAAACTTTTCCCAAGAATTGAAATGAACGGGATTCTCGCTTAACCAGAAGTGCGACCACATTTACTGTAAAAGTGGGCGTGGCCAAATAAGGTCAATCGTTTAACCGGGTTGGACACGGCAGCAGATGTGACAGAAATAGAGGTCATTCAATTAGTGTTACCTAGCAACCATAACGTAAATATAATGTGCGACGGTGGCGGAGTTTGGAGAGTGTTTGAGCTGATCTGAAGGTTGACGGTTCAAATCCCGCTCGCGACAAAAACATCATCAGCAGAGCTCCCACAGATGAACACTGTTGTGTCCTTGAAGTGTGAGTGTTTTTCTTGATGTGGCGCTATTTAAAAATGTGAAATGCTAAATTGATGCTAAGTTAGCTTTAGCGCCGGTTAATTGTTCGGTATAAATAAATAAAACGCTCACAAACGACGCTCCATCTTGAAAACAAATATATTTTATTTTCAACCTTCTCATCGTCCACACATTTGCAAACACTCGTTTCCCATAAAAACAAAATGAACACACAACGTTAGCATCGTGGCTAGCAAACAAACATTAAATTAGCACAATAGATTTGAGTTTTTACAATGGAGAAAAACACAACTGTAGAATGTACCGGGTAAATGAGCTGGTCGTATTTACAGACGGAGAAACGGCGACGCTGGTTTAAACTTGCCTTGACTTTGATGAGAGTTTAAATGATGTTTTAATTATAAAGGAGCAGATGCAGAAGGAGCTATTAAAATGCTAATGAAACGCCGTCTTATTAACAGTACCACTAAATTAATTGGCATGTATCAAGTCCAATTACCGCGCAAACAACGTGTAAGTGCGTTTTCAGCCGCGTCGACAACAATTGGAGCTGTCGGCAAAGGGTTAACGCCGTATTTATGGCTAATTAAAGGCGCCGCACTTGATTTTTAAACTGAAAAACAAAACGAGTTCATTTTAAAAACTGTTTGCAGCGGTTCAAATTATTCCTCACTTTCCTAATGCATCCTGAGCTTCCTGATGACTCACCATGATGAGTTTATACGCACGACTTTCAAAAGCTGGAGCGGAGGTTTGAGGTCAGTGCCGTCGTCGTGTCCTTGGGCAAGACACTTAACCTGCCTCCAGTAAAAACAAGACTAGGTCAGTACAAAACAGTCCAAATTATTCCTCCTGATGCAGCCTGAGCATCCTGATGACTCACCATGATGAGTTTATAAGCACAACTTTCAGAGACTAGAGGAGATTTGCCGTCAGTGTAATGCTAAAACAGCTAGCATGCTAACATCGCATCGTTTATGGCATTGTTTGTGGATAATAAAAAATAAAAATAGACGTCTTTTAAAATAGATCAAATTTATGAAAAAAAAATGGATACAGCTCCTTTAATGTTGCCAAATTTTCCCCAAAAATAATGGCACAAATATTAATAAAAAAATATATAATTAGACACAGACAGCATGCAGCAGTCTCATTTTGACTCATGTAGAGGCTTTTAAAATGTATAAAATTTATGAAAAAAAAAAAAAAAAGGCTATAGCTCCTTTAAAGTGGTCAAATTTTCCCAAAACACAATTCCACAAAATTTGACAATTAAAAAAGAAAATTATAAAAAAGTTATAGGCGCAGACAGCACGCAGCGGTCTCATTTTGCTCCTATTTTCCTTTTAAAAAATATCAAATTTCGAAATGAAAAAAAAAAAAAAAAAAAAAAAAAAAAAAAATTGATACAGCTCCTTTAAAGTTGCCAAATTTCCCTCCAAAAAATAATGGTACAAAATTTGACTATAATAATTTTTTTTAAAGTTATAATTAGACACAGACGGCATGCAGGAGTCTCATTTTGACCCTAGTATGTGCTTTTAAAATATATCAAATTTAGGAAAAAAAAAAAAAAAAAAAAAAAAAAGGATGCAGCTGCTTTAAAGTTGCCAAATTTTCTGCTAAAAATATTGGCACAAAATTTGACTATAATTTTTTTTTTTTTTAAGTTATAATTTGATGCAGTTTCATTTTGAGCCTATTAGCTGCTTTTAAAATATATCACATTTATGAAATGAAAAAAATGGATACAGCTTCTTTAAAGTTGCAAAATTTTCCCAAAAACTAATGGCACAAAATTTGACTGTCATAAAAATCGAGAGTAAATTGACTCGGCCAAACGTTGACTTGAATCTTTCGATAAAATATTAAAACACTTATCACACTGAGTTATTAAAGTTCACACAATTTAACGCTGATTGCACCAAAACGTCTCATTCTCTACAAAAAAACTCTAAACGATGTGCAAAAAACAAAACTATATCAACTGGAATGATCCTTAATAATTTTCTCTTTCTCACATTTTAAAAATATCAAGTTATTTTTATTTAAAGACATCTTCACAGACCGAAATGGCGGCTTTGGTTCCATTTTATCGACAAAGGGACGAAGGAAGAAACTCATTTACAAACTGTACACTTCTGTCTGCGCGACCTTCACGAGTTCATATCCTGTTTGTACAAATTTATATCTTATTTTCAAAGTGCGATTTCAAATAAGTAAGAAGGACTCGTGAGTTTTGTTTCTGCCTTCATAAAGTTTTCTCTATCTACACTGGAAAAAATATTTAAACACATTTCTTAGATTCATATATTTTCGTTCACATGCTAAACTCTGAACACGTACAAAGAAAATGCTGTGGGTTTGCTGGTTCTGGGTTTCGCTGGTTTAGTTCGATGCTAACACGTAGCATTGGCTAATTTCAAGAATAATTAGCAAAGTTATGAGCAGTGTCCGTTTGAATTTACAAGTCAAGCATAACACGATGACCCCAAGTCAAAAGTCCAACGTTTTATCAGAAAAACTTTGACTTAAGGTTTGGGTCAAATACAAAAAGGTCATGAAGCTGCTTAAATTGTCCCCGTCCAGTCTCTGCTCGCTTACCTCCTTCACCTCTTGGTTCTTTGATTCCTGAGCCGTCACTCACCTCGTAAATCCACTGGGACTCTGTTCTCTCCCTGTTCTCCCTGTTGTCTGTGTTCTCTCTCTGTTCTCTTTGTGTTCTCTGTTCTCTCTGGTTCTCTCTCTGCCTGTCCGAGCGCAGGACTGCAAGTGAACAGAAATGAGACGCAGCTGTGAGAGCGGAGTGACGAGGAGATGAAGCTCAGGTGTGTCGGACAGGTGAGTGGGCGTGTGTGTGGGCGGTTGTGTGGGCAGATGTGGCACATTTGTGGGCAGGAGTGGGACAAGTGTGTAGGACAGGTGTGGGCAGATGTGGGACAGGTGTGGACAGGTGTGGACAGGTGTGGGCGGATGTGGGCAGATGTGGGCGGATGGTGGGCAGGTGTGAGCAGGTGTGTGGGCAGATGTGCGAGCGGTTGTGGGACAGGTGTGTGGGCAGACGCGTGGACAGGTGTGTGGACATTGTGTGGACAGGTGTGTAGGACAGGTGTGTAGGACAGGTGTGTAGGACAGGTGTGTAGGACAGGTGTGTAGGACAGGTGTGTGGACAGGTGTGTGAACAGGTGTGTGGACAGGTGTGTAGGACAGGTGTGTAGGACATGTGTGTAGGACATGTGTGTAGGACAGGTGTGTAGGACAGGTGTGTGGACAGGTGTGTAGGACAGGTGTGTGGACAGGTGTGTGGACAGGTGTGTAGGACAGGTGTGTAGGACATGTGTGTAGGACATGTCTGTAGGACAGGTGTGTGGGACAGGTGTGTGGGACAGGTGTGTGGGACAGGTGTGTGGGCAGGTGTGTGGACAGGTGTGTGGACAGGTGTGTAGGACAGGGGACAGGTGTGTAGGACAGGTGTGTAGGACATGTGTGTAGGACATGTGTGTGGACAGGTGTGTGGACAGGTGTGTGGGACAGGTGTGGGGAATGTGGGTAAAAAGCTAGAATCTCTTCAACATGGCAACTGGATTCAAATGCAGTGTTAGTGTGTCTTTGTCCTGTGTTGATGTATTTAGTATGAAAAAAAATGTTTGTAAAGTCAAAATAATAATAATTTGGGGAAAAAAGGAGTCGGTTTCTTGATCACAATTCATTCAAGTGCTGTAGGCCTTTAGGTCACATCACACAGACTTTTATCGGGGACGTTTTGGAGCAAAGTTCCATATTTGGGATTCCGAGTATCATAGCAACCAAAGAGCCAATCAGGAGCGAGCACCTCCATTAGCCAAACTTTCCAATCTTTTATTTTGACGGGTCGTACTTAAGAATTTGTTAATATCCAATTCAAAGCCTGATTTGTTGAAATATTAAGATCTAGTTTACTCAAGTACTAAAAAGGTAAAAAATCCTGTGTTTTAAATTATTTTATATGCAATGTGTCAACAAAAGAAGCATTTTTCTGATTTGTGATTGTCAAAAAGTGTAATTTTCGTGCATTTTTACAAACAAAATGCCCATAATCCCTTTTTATCCAGCAGGTTACACAGTTGTGACCTGGATCCTGCTGTTTCTGTGTGGTCATAATGTTATGCTTGACCTTTGACACTGCGTTTCTGTTTAACTGTGTGGTTCTACTGCCTCCAGGTGGTCGGGGATGGGCAGGCCGGTCAGGATGGTCAGACACTTGTTCCACACGTTGAAGACTGGACACACCGGCTGGATGAAGGACACGTTGAAGGTGTGGAGATGCTGCGAGCCCACGGCGTCGTAGAAGCTAACGTATCCGGCGTCGTAGTCCAAGAGGACGCCGATGCGCCGCAGGTGAGGCGAGGGTTCGATCGCCAGCTCTTTACTGTTGTGGCGGACGACCCAAGAGTATTACAGCGGCAGAGGACCCAGGAGGCAGAGTTCTTGCCGATCCACTCGTGTTTTGGGGCGGATTTGTAGGCGATGCCCACGGCGTACCTGCAACGAGACGGTTTAAAGTGAAGAACAATGGTCCATCGTAAAAGAGACGTAAAGTGGATCTGGAGAATGACGACACTGCTCCGGTTTGTAGATCTGTTTGGCTCCACAAGACAAGTTCACTTTTTCAGAGTTTTTGTTCTACACTTCCTTTGTCCTGTGCCAGGTGCCTCGGTTGTTATTTTTGGAAGCTGCCTGCCTGTCTCCTCACCTGTCTCCTCACCTGTCTCCTCACCTGTCTCCTCACCTGTCTCCTCACCTGTCTCCTCACCTGTCGCCTCACCTGTCGCCTCACCTGTCTCCTCACCTGTCTCCTCACCTGTCTCCTCACCTGTCTCCTCACTTGTCTCCTCACCTGTCGCCTCACCTGTCGCCTCACCTGTCGCCTCACCTGTCTCCTCACCTGTCTCCTCACTTGTCTCCTCACTTGTCTCCTCACTTGTCTCCTCACTTGTCTCGCTGGCCAGCCCGAAACCTAGGCAAGGCAAGTTTATTTGTATTGCACAATTCGTATGAGATGGTTCATGTGGCTCCAACATGAGGGAGATGTTCTTTGGTCCATGGTCCATTTTAAGTTTATTCTCTGAGCACAGACACATGTGTGAAGTACTTCACCTGACACAGGACTGAAGTACTTCACCTGACACAGGACACGTGTGTGAAGTACTTCACCTGACACAGGACACGTGTGTGAAGTACTTCACCTGACACAGACACATGTGTGAAGTACTTCCTGGTTCTAGTCAGACTCTCGCAGCAGTGTTCTGGATGTTCTGTTCTGTCTCGTTTGGAGAGACCAGTGAGACGTTACAGTCGTCTAACCTCCTGGAGACAGATGCAGGATAAGTCTCTCTCTGAGTCTGGTTTGGAAGCACTTTGAGTCTGGTGGTTTAGTTTTACCTTTGATTTTTGACGTGTTTTTAGATGTAAAAAGCTGCAGATGTTTATTGATTTGATGTGACTGTTAAAGTTCAAGTCTGAGTCCATTACCTCTAGATTTCTCCTGATTTTGAAGGTTTTAGAGAGAGAGACTGGAGGTGACTCTGACACTTTCTCTATGTTTCTGTGGGTCTGTGACTTTCATCTTGTCTGAGTTTATCTGGAGAAAGTAGTTTTCATCCACACACTGATCTGATGCAGTGTCAGAGTGAATCCACTGGTCCAGATTCACCCGCTGCCCCTCTGGACCCGCCCAGTCTGACCCTGACCACATTTACCTGGTCACTCACCTGGACAATAAACAACTAAACTACTGAGTTATGTGCTGCTTTTGGGACACGTTTGAAAGTGAAGAACATTGGCCCAAAGCAAAAAAGACAGAAGATAAAGTACATCAGGATAATGAGGAATTAAAAAACATTTACAGAAAATAAGGCAAAAAATCCAGGAAAATTTGGTGAGTTTAAATTAGGAAAATTATAATTTTTCTAACTATTACTTGAGAAAAAAAAAAATTGTGATTACTGTTTAGAACGAGAGTGAGTTTAGTTTGATGAAGTGCTATGGTCCAATCCAACCCAGTATAATTATATTCATGGTTTTCTGCTTCTTGGCTCCAGTTTAACTCGAGGACAGTTGGCATTTCAAAAGATATAAAACTATTTTATTTTGAATTGGTAATTGCTATGGCAACGCTCCTGACTTTTCATCATTGTGAAACTCATGGACAGAACATTTAACAAACAAAACGGTTTCCAAAGTGCGATAGACTGTGAAATTTAAAAAACAGGCGATGCTTTTAATTATAGATTCATTATAGATACAAACTTTAGGTTATTTAAGTCGACTTCTCCTTTTACAGCCTGAATTTATGAAACGTCTCCTGAATAAAACACTGCACCATTGGACTGGACCATTTTAATCGCTGTATTTTGAGATAAGTTTCATCGTCAACCGTTTTATTGTGAAATTATTACTGGGACGCTGTGCTTTTATTGTGAAACCTCACCATGTGCTTCCTCCGATCAGCGCCTCCCAGTAATGGCGTCCGCTGTCGATGTAGACGTTGCCGACGACGCCGTAGCTGCTCTGGCTGCTGAAACGCTCTTGGCTGTGGCCCTTTTTGGACGTCGTCTCGTCGCGCTCCACCGTCAGGTTGTCGTGGGAGACCTTCAGCTTCTTATGAGCCGTTTTGGGGTCCAGTTTGAACGGTTGACCTGGAAAATACATCAGATTCAAGAGGCTGAGCGCAAAGAAGCGTGCTAGCTAGGTCACTGTGTCTCAAAGCTAATGCTAACTTTTATTTAATGCGTAAAACATGAAATAAACAACATATTCAAATGAAAATGGATTAACGTAAAGACTGTTTTTATGTGAGGACTATTTCAGTTTGTGGTGTTTTATGCTTCAAAATTAGCATTAGCGTTAGCACTGACGCAAACACTGGTCTTTCTAAACGCAGAACTGTTCTCCGAAGAAGTTTTCACCTCGTTTGTTTAGTATTTAACATATTATCAGACACATGAGCCCTCCACTCTCCATCTTTAAATATTTATCATTTTATCATCAGTAAAAACCTCACAGAGACAGAACTGGACAGGAAGTAGTGACGCTAACACTGAGGCTAAACGCCAAATGAAAACTAACTTGAGTGAAGATATTTTAGGTACAAAACCAACTAAAATTCTGTTGTTTCTTTCTCAAACTTGGAGAATAATTTTGTTAAGACCCAAAACTTTATCTGATTCTTTAGCAAAATGTTCCTTCTCCTCCTGATTCTTGAGGTTCAGTTGCAGAAATGGCGACTGGATCATATTTTTTCAGTTTCATCCAGCAGCGTTTTCTTTTCCGACGGGGTTAAACAGCCTTAAAATAAACGCACAAATACTCAAAATGCCAAATAACCTGGTCAAAACGATCAGGGAAAGATCAATAGATGGGTTAAGTTAGCATGGTTAGCTCAAGGAGTCAAATCTCATTAAACTTGTGGATTTCCAAAGGGCAGCAGTATTTACACAAACACTGAGTCTCATTCCAACGAGCGCCGATAACACGAGACCTGCGAGAGGAAGGTAAAGGTCACATTTACACTCTCATTTAAAGGTTTTATTTCTTTATTTTGACCAATTCTACATCTTATCTGCACACAGAGCCTCAAATATATGAAGAGGTTTGTGTAAACGCTCGTCGTCCAGGTCAGATCCATGGCAAAAGACGAAGTTTAAATCTGTGACTGGACAAATTGTTGTAAAAGTGAAGACGTTTCGCTGCTCGTCCAAGCCAAAGACGAACTGAAGAAGCGGCTTTGTCCAGTCACAGATTTAAACTTTGTCTTTTGCCAAGATTTATGGAATTATGTAGTAACAAGAGAAAAAAAGGTCATTTTTAGGTAAGACACTCAAAGCTCTTTACATCAAGGACCCACTCACACAGACGCTAGGGGCGAGGAGGGTTAAGTGTCTTGCCAAGGACACAATGACAGTGTTCGTGTGTGGGAGCTGGAATCGCACCGTCAACCTGTGGATCAGTGGACAGACAATCGACCAACTGAGCAGACAGGCTTTGCTTTGTTGGAAAGTTAATTATACAGTTTCTTTCCTACATATTTCCATGTATCTTACTTCATATATTTGATGTCGTCTGTGTTTATAAAAAGTAGTAAAAATATTAAAAAAACACTGACTGAGAGGCGTGTCCATTCGTTTGTCTGGTCGTGCACATTGACCTGAGAGTATTCATCTGTTTCTTGTGACTCACTGTTGGTCTTGAGCGTCCCGGGTTCGCTGGTCCTGCTTCCCGCCTGGTTTATGGCCTTCACCACAAAGATGTACTTGGTGCCGCTCTGCAGGCCGTGCACAGTGTAATGGTTCTGTTTAATGTTGGGCACGATCATCCAGCTCTCCAGAGAGTTACACAGACCTGAGGAAGAACCAGAGACAGAGAAGAGGTGACTGAGTGTGACATTACCCACGGCGTTCAGCTCCAAACGAAGCTCATCGAGGCGAAAACGAGAATCTCAGCAACTAAAGAGCCAATCAGGAGCGAGGATGTTGAAGGCAACGCCCCTTCTGCCCACACCACTGGTTTAACAGAGAGCGGGCGCTTGGTAACACTGTCAATCAAACCTGTTGCTAACGCTAACAGGAGCGACGTCGGGGAAAGAAGGACCTGATGTGTCTGTTATTAATGTTCATATGTTGATTTACAGACACAGACGTGAAATAAAAACCCCAGGATCATGTCAAAATAAATCATTCGTTGGACTAAACGATATGAAAACTAAAATCGAAACTAGATACTCATTTCAACAGGTATCGATACAAAGAAAAGACAAAATTTGAGCTTTTCTGAACAGTTTTGGTTTGTGTTTGAACAAATATAAGACCTTGAGGAAACATAAGGAAATATTTAGTGCTGAAAGTTTCATTCTGTTAATAAAAAGTAGCATTTCTTTTTTTTTTTCATCACTATGGTATCGTAATCAGTATCGAGTATTGAGCTTTTGACATTTCTGTATCGAGAAAACGTATTGATTCATTTATAAGCGACGTATTAAATCAAACCTGTTGCTAACGCTAACGGGAGCGACCTCGGGGAAAGGAGGACACAGTTTTTCAAAAAAAATAAAATAAAATAAGCCTTCAAAATAACAAAAAAATACATAAAACAAAAAACAAATTTAGTAAAACAAAAAATTAATAAAACATAAATAAAACAACAAAACTCAAAATAACTGAAAAAACTAAACTCAAAATAACTAAAAAAAAAAAAAAAAAAAAAAAAAAAAAAAAGGGATTATAAATAAACTCAAAATAACTAAAAGAAAAAAAAGAAACAAACCTCAAAATAACAGAAAAAAAATGAACCCAGGATCATGTAGAGCGGGTTAATACGAACATTTAAGACCAAAATAAAAGTGAATTGGAGCCAGAGTCGATGGAGTAGGACGTGCGCCATGATCACTTCCTGTTTGGAATGTGGCGGCGGCTAACAGGTTAGCCATGTCCATTTATATAAACAGTCTATGGATGGACACGAAATGAGATAAGACAAGTTAAGTTACAATAACAGCTTTGAAATTTGGATTATTTTGGCATTTCTGGTCATGAACTTTGCGGCTGCAGCAACAGTTACTTTATCAGTCGACTTTTAGCCACTGTCTTTAACCGTATATTATTATTTTGGGAATGCTTAAACAAAATAAGCCAAATAAAGGTTTGTACATCGAGAATAAATACTTTTTTTTTTTTAGATTTTGATTTAATAATGCTACAATTTTAGCTCTAAAACATCTTTTGGCTCACATTTCGTTGCATTTGAAACAATAATTATAAAATGATAAATGGCTAATTAACTTGAAGCAGATAGACCTCTGCCAAGGCATCAGTTCTGACATTGCAATGGCAAAGATATAAAGCGCCCAGACCAGACATGAACAAAACTCAAAGATCTTTTCATTCAGGGGTAAATTATTGTTGCTGCTATCGTAGGATCATCGTGACAGGCCTAAACATCTTTTAAATGGTGACAAAAATAAATAACTATGGGGAAAAACAAGTTATTTTGCAAGAATCCAACCACGAAAGAGCGATACTTGGAAGGACATCTCACTGAAACATATCACACAAACAGTACAACCCAACCCCAAGAGCAAACCGAACTTTCCGCGAAAGGTTGTCAAGTCCTCGCCGGGTTTATTAACAGATGGACGTTGGAGCCAAAGCCTTCACGCGTTGTTGGCTTCAAACCTGTATTCTTCTTGTTCCTCCTCTGTGTCTTTTATCCTCGGCCCATTTCACTCGGCCAAATATGGTCCAGTGACTTCCTGTTCCCGAACGGCCCGCCCCCAATCGCACATGGAGCGTTTAACTGTCCTCGCCAAAACGCCGCCAGGTGCTGTTCATTAAGTCGCTCTGTGTAAATGGATGTACGGCTAAGAAAGGATCTGCGTGACTGCGTTGGGTTTATGTTTGGTTTTATCGATGTTTATGAGTTTGGAGGCACGGGGGGATTAAAGAGTCGACTAAAAACTAACAAAAATGTAATATAAAGACCAGCGTAGGAGTTTGAATAGTCAAACTGTAGATGAATTCTTTGCAAAATGTAAAAATCCTCAACAAAATTATAACCCACAAAGCAAAGTGAACTGTATTATATAAAATTTGATAATACAGGGTGGCCCAAAAGTCACTGACTTGAAAAAACCTCATAACTCTTTTGTTTCTAAATATTTTTCTTGTATTTTTTCCAGAGCATTTAGAACGATTCTTCCCACATTAATCTGAGCAAATTCAGCACCGAGGAACGAACCCTCATTGTTCAGTGGTACTTTGAGTCACAGGGGTCAAATTCACAAACCCAGCGGTGTTACCGTCCACATTTTAATACCAGAGATGCCCCAAGAGTAAATGCCATTAAAGGAATAATAAGTGTTTTTACTTCCCCTAGTTTAAGTCGTGATAAGTTCAAGTGTAAGTGAACAATTATAACCGTTTATACTGACAAAAATCTGTGAAGGTTCAGTTTATCTACTAAAATTTGGTGAGTTTAACTTAAGAATTATAGGAGCGACTGAAGATTTAAAAGTGTCACTGACTTTTGGGCCACTCTGTAGATAAACGGAAAACAAATACAGACGATAAAGAAACAAAATCCAATCTTAAAGGGCGATAAGTAAAATAAAGCTGCAGTATGTAACTTTTCTAGTGAGAATCCAGCACTGACTAGTCTTCATGGATGAGATAACTTTGCCTGGAATGTTCCTTGGTACGGCTTTATCACCTTGGAGACGACAAGAGGCAAAGTTAAAGCAAAATCTGCGGAAAATACACTTTACATACGCAGACACTGAGGGTGAGGGGGTGTCTTGCTCAAGTGTCTGTGCTCAGGAGTGCATCAAGCGCTCAGCTAACTCGCAGCGGGATTGACACCTTCAAATAGCGAACAAACACTGATTTTGCAAGTGATGCAAAAACAGGTGTAAAGCTGTACTACGGAACATTCCAGACAAAGAAATCCTCATCTCCACAGAGACAGAAAGGAGGCAAACACCCTATAAAAGAAAGTTGCACAGTGAAGCTTTTAATATCTTTGCTTTTCTGTCGAGCGTTTCATTTCAAATAACCCCGGAGCGGCTCTGGAGTGTTTAACGCCAAAGCAACACCTCCGACATCGGCCAAAGTGCTAAAAGTACGAGCCAAAAACGAACGAGCCGGAGACGTATAAAACAAAAAGATCAGAAAAGAAAATAAAGAGCATGCTAGCTAAAAGTTTAATGCATCTGGTGCTAAAATGTGAAAGTGCGCTAACGGCTAACCCCACAGAGACAGAGGACAGTGTGAAAAACGGAGGTGACGGCTGCGATTTTAAAGATGGAGGGATAAAAACAGGGCTCAGGGGAGGAGTCTGAACACAAGCTGACCCCGAGCTCTCTGTCCGTTGTTGCTCAGTGGATTACACCTGATGCCCTGCCCCAGGTGAGCGTGGAGCGGACAGATCCGAGCACAGCGACAGTCTGAAAAAACCCCTCTGAAAACGACCTCATAACGCTGCTCGAATTTGGAGATTTTGTTTAACATTTTTTATATCTGGCAACTAAATACTGCAAAAGCGTCAAGAATCTGCTGAAAACTTGTGTCATGTCCTTTCACCTGTGATCAGTGTCTTCATCTGTAAAGGTCAAAGGTCAGACAGGGGCCACAGGGAGAGACATGTTCTTGTCTTTTATAGAATAATAAATATGCTTTGGATTTATACAGAGGTTTTTTGGACACTTTACAGAGCATTTCTCACTCCAGATTCGGCCGTGGTAATTGTAAATGTAGCCACAGCTGTCCTGGGGCAGACTGACGGACGTGAGGCTGCCAATCTGCGCCATCGACCCTCACACCACCACGAATGCAACGAAACACATTCATACTAGACGATATGGGTTTATTTATAAAAAAAAGTAAATAAATATGGGTGAAGTGTATTTCCTAAGGACACAATGTGAGATTTTGCACTGGCGCCCCCCTGTGGCACCTGGTGTTCACAGCGGTCTCCATCCAGTTCTGACCACGCCCACTCCGGCTTCACTTTTAGCCAGTGTATAACGTCAGCAGAGGTTACAACAGCAAAGCTACCGCAGATCACATCAACTTAATCATTTGTAAATGTCATATCTTCCTAAAAAGCTTCACTGTGTCACTTTTCTGGTCAAAGGCTCACCACCGCATGTTCCTGCTTTTCCCAGAATGTTCCTCACTGTGGCATTAAACTGATCTCTGTTCAGTTTATTCAAGTACAGCTGCTCATTGAAAAACATGCAAATGAGTATGAGGTTCTCCTTTCCACAGATCTGACAGGCAACTTGCCAAACTGTGAAACTTTCAAGGCAGAAAACTCCTCTTCAGCTTCATCAGAAAAGTTACACAGTGGAGCTTTAAGTCTGAACACGGTTGACACTGAGATTCCATTGCTAGCTTATACTCACTGGCGATTTTAGCCTGTCGGGTGATTATAGCGTGTTAGTGTATACTCACTGGTGATGTTAGTGTGTTAGCTTATCCTCACTGGCGATGTTAGCCTGTCGGGTGATTATAGCGTGCTAAGATGGTGTGCTAGCTTATCCTCACTGGCGATGTTAGCCTGTCGGGTGATTATAGCGTGCTAAGATGGTGTGCTAGCTTATACTCACTGGCGATGTTAGCCTGTCGGGTGATTAAGCCGTGCTAGCATATACTCACTGGCGATGTTAGCCTGTCGGGTGATCATAGCGTGCTAGCGTATACTCACTGGCGATGTTAGCCTGTTGGGTGATTATAGCGTGCTAGCTTATACTCACTGGCGATGTTAGCCTGCCCGGTGAAGATGGCGTACTGGAGCTCATATGACACCACGGTGAACTCGTCGTCGGAGGTCCAGTGCGCCGTGATGGTGTCGTAGGAGGCGGTGCACAGCTCCTCCCTGATACTCGGAGCCGTGGGAGCTGTGAGCGGACGAGAGGAGTAACTTGAGTAATTTTTTAAGAGTACTTTTCTGGCAGCATATTTTACTCCACCAGGCCCGTCGACAGAAATTCGTGGGCCTGGGTCATGAAGGCTTATATGGGCCCCCCTCTAATATAAATTAATAGGCAGATGTTCCAGTTCTGGGCCCCTAAACACTCTGAGGCCCCCGACAACACACCTCTTTGCCCCTCTCCTGTCGACGCCCCTGCTAATACCTCTACAAGCGACAAAAACTTTATGTAACAACATGAAATGATTTAAACGTTTGTGTTTCTTGCAGCTCCTTCAGATATGATTTAGTTTGGCTCATTTTTGTGTCTGTCATTAAAAATACCAGATTCGGTGGATTATTTCATGTTTTCTTCTTTCAAAAACAATTTTAAATCAGATATTACGTCCTGACAGTTCTATATTTTGCAAAACTGACTCTTGTAGCTTTAATCCATGTTCTAATGTTGTTAGCGCTTCAAAAACAGACCTGGAGTTGTGTTTTGTTTCATTCACACATGTTTCAGTAACACTTTATTATTAGTCTAAGCTCAAAAAGCTCTGTTCCACCTTGTGATGTCATCAAGTGGTAGTTTTCAACTGGTTTAACAGCTTCTTTTACCTTTAGTTAAGTAGAAGTTTTAGTTCAATTCCAGAGCTGAAATGATCCAAATGATTCTATAAATGAAGGTATATGGAGTTTAAAAACACAGCGGAGCACTTCCTGTATTACCACATGATGACATCACAAGGTGGAACAGAGCGTTTTCTAGTCTAAACGTCCAGGGTTTGTGTGTTAAACATGTGTGAATGGTCCGTTTGTGACGAGGAAACATTAGAACAGGTCAGAAAATAGAGTGACACCGGCCCTTTAAGTTACTTTTACTCGAGTACACTTTTTGGCTCGTCTCCCTCGTTTGGCTGAGCGAGCGGCATGACTCAGCGCGGCGCCCAGCCAACCGCCGCCTCCTTCAGTCGGAGCTTAAAGCCTCACAGAGATGGAGCGTCGCACACGGAGCGTTTCCAGCTCTCGGCCTGATTAGACACAAAATGGAGGCTGTTCTTTCCGGGTGACTGAAGGTTGAGCTTTAAAAACACTGAGGATGATGAGTGGTCACATGATCCGCACATCAAGATTTATAAATGAATTACAAAATGACATCTATATTTAACCTGCTGAGTCATGAGGAGATGGAGAGTGCAGTGTACATCTTGGTAATGAGATTTTTTTTTTTACAATATTAATCACTATGAATTTTCAACTTATTTGCCCAAAAAACACTAAAACAGCATTTTTGTTTCACTTAATATTTATTTATTTATTATATCAATTTACTTATGTAATACTATTTTTAAACTGCATTTATTTGAGAATTAAAGGTCCCATATTACACCGTTTTAGATCAATGTTCTAATGTTTCCTCTTCACAAACAGACGTGGAGACGTGTTTTGTTTCATTCACATGTTTAACTCACGAACCCTGTGTGTTAAACATGTGTGTTATTATTATTTATTTATTTTAATTTATATATTTATTTATTTATTTAGGCTCAGTTCTTCTCTCAAACTATTACTATTATTATTAATTTATTTATATTATATTAATTTATTTAGGCTGATTTTTTTCTCTCAAACTATTACGATATTATTATTTATTATTTATTTTATATTTATTTATTTATTTAGGCTGAGTTCTTCTCTCAAACACTCAGTTCCACCGTGTGATGTCATCATGTGGTGATACAGGAAGTGCTCCACTGTGTTTTTTAACTCCACACACGTTTATTTCTAGAATCATTTGGATCATTTCAGACTTGGAATTGCTAATCTCGATTGAACTAAAGGTCAAACAAGCTGTTAACTTGAAAACTGCCACTTGATGACATCACAAGGTGGGTCTCCAGGTCTGTTCTTGAGGAGGAAACAGTTAGAAAATGGATTAAAGCTCCAAGAGTCAGTTTTGTGTAATATAAGACCTTTACAAACCTGTATTTTAAAAGAAATGTTACGATTATAACTACTACTACTGCCATAATAAGACCTTTTGTTTGTTTCTCCCTCGTGCTGTAACCCACTCGTGGAGCTGAGGTTGAGGGTTCGATTGCCGGTCGAGCCTCTTCTCGTTCTGCTGCGTTGTGAGAGCCTGAATCTACTGGAACAATGGTGTGTGATTCATTCAGAGAAGAGCCCTCCAGAGCGGCCCTCGTCGAGCAGCCTGAATACAAGCCAGCCACTCACACTGCACACTACCCACAATGCACCGCTCCAAAACAGGTCTCGCAGCAACGTTTAACTGTACTTTTTGATATGGAAAACTAGGACAGGAGCATTTACGTTTGGGCAAATTTAACAAGACAAGTCTGAAATTAGGTCATGGTTCAAAAGGGTCTGTTTAAATTATTAGTTAAATTTTTATGCATTTATTATTATTATTTTTTATTTTTTTTTTATTTAGTTAATGTATCTATTATTATTATTATTATTATTATTATTATTATTTTATTATTATTTTATTATTTTTTTATTAGATTGATTTTTTATTTTTCTGAAGTATTTTTGTACCTGTGAGGTAATCCAGACTCTCCAGAAGTTTCTTCTCTCGGGTGAAGTCCAGGGCGAAGTTGTCAAACGTGTCCGTCAACGTTATCTCCGGGATCAGCACTTGGGTTGATGCTGTTGCCATGGAAACCCTACAAAAAAAACCCCAAAAAACATAATTAACGTTAACAACTTTACATGTTTTAATACAAATCAAACTCTTACATTTAAAACATTCAGTATTTTCATGTTTTTCTTCTCAAATTGTAATTTAAAGCTTTAATCCATGTTCTAACTGTTTACATGTGCTCGAAATAAATAAATGAATAAAATAATACATGAAAAAATAAAATAAATATGTGAATAGGTAAATAAATAAATAAAAATACATAAATAAATAAATAAAAATGAATAAGTGAATAAATAAATACGTGAATAAGTAAATAAATAAATAAAAATAAATAAATAAATAAAAATAAATAAGTGAATAAGTAAATAAATAAATAAAAAATAAGTTAATAAATAAATATGAAATGATACTGCCAATTCCAGAACTGAAATGATCCAAATGATTCTACAAATGAAGATGTGTGAAGTTTAAAAACACAGTGGAGCACTTCCTGTATTACCACTTGATGACATCACCAGGTGGAACACAGCGTTTTCAGTTTGAAAGAAGAACACAGCCTAAATCTGGAGGTTTGTTTGTGTTAAACATGTGAGAATGAAACAGTGGCTAGCGCGGTGTTGTGGGTTATGCTAACGTCTTCGAGCCGAGCTAATCGTGCTAACGCGTCTGCTCACCGCTCGTTGATGCTCTTGGCGGTCTGCAGGAAGCGAGCGTGATCCGTCTCCTTCAGCGTCTGGTCGGCCTGAGTGATGAGCGCCGTGGACCTCTCGATGCACTGCTTACAGTTCGTGATCTGCTGCGCCAGTTTACGAAGTCTCTGAGTCTGTGACGAGAGAAGAGCGAAGAGACGAGCCATAAGAAAACGACCACAGACGGAAAATCTCCTGCAGAAAAATGAGATGTGAGCAAGTTTTAGGTCAGATTGTAATGTGTTTAGAATGTCTCCAAAAACGGCAGCTCTTTCGGTCTTCCTGATGTGCGGCGGAAGGAAAAGAAGAAGTTGGAGATCTTTTCCTTTGAAAAGTTTATGATATTTTATGTAGTTTTATTTTGAAAATCTGCATTATTCAAATATGGTAAATGTTACAATACATCTGAGTATCATAGCAACCAAAGAGCCAATCAGGAGCGAGGCTGTGGAAGGTCACGCCCCTTCCCGCCCACACCACTGGTTTAACAGGGCGCGGGCGCTTAGCAACGCTGTCAATCAAACCTGTTGCTAACGCTAACAGGAGCGACGTCGGGGAAAGAAGGACCTGATGTGTCTGTTATTAATGTTCATATGTTGATTTACAGACACAATAGTGAAATAAAAAGAACACAGAACAAAAAATATACAAAAAAAGAGAAAAAATCATATTACTAAAAAAAAAAAAAAAACTCAAAATAACTAAAAAAACAAACAAACCTCAAAATAACTAAAAAAAAACAAAAAGCAAACTCTAAATAACTCAAAAAATGAATAAAATAAAATAAATAAATCCAAACAAAAAAATAAAATAAAAAAAAACAACAACTAAAAAAAAAGGGGGAAAGTTTAAAAAAAAAAAAAAAAAAAAAAAACTCAGTAAAACAAAAAATAAATAAACTCAAGATAACAAAAATTCAACTCAAAATAACAAAAAAAAACACAACAGCAAAAACTGAAAACAACACCAAAAAAAACAACCCTCAAAATAACTCAAAAAATTAAGAAAATAAACTTCAAAAATGAAAAAATAAACTCAAAATAACTAAAAAAACAAAACAAAAGAGAAACCACCAACAACTCGAAATTAAAAAAAGAAAAAAGAAGTAGTTACGATCATGTAGCGCGGGTTAAGACGAGCATTTAAGACCAAAATTAATAGAAAATAGAAAATGAATTGGAGTCGATGGAGCAGGAAGTGCGTCCATGATCACTTCCTGTTTGTAGCGCGGCGGCGGCTAGCAGGTTAGCTCTGTCCATTTACATAAACAGTCTCTGGTTTCATCCGCCCTTAATGAGCAGAAGTAAAGCTGTGACAGTCGTAATCTTTGGACCAATCAGGTTAATCCTTGTAATATCGATTTGTACTGAACACTGTTTAGCTTGAATTAAAAACGCTCCCCCGACAAGACTGATGATGCTCCATTATGCAGGCGGGCAGCTCTAAAGGTCGATCCATAGTTTGACTGATGTGCGGAGCCATGTTTTTATTCATGTTTCGTAATTACTCTGAAGAGCGGAGGAAGCATGGAGCTGCAAAGGCCAATGACACATCAGGCTAAAGCGACGAGAAGTGTTTATGTCCATCCTCCAGTTTGGAAAGTACCATTGTGAAAGCAGCAAAACTAGAAAAACACGGTATAAAATCAGTCAGGAGAGGACAAAAAAACATTAATTAATATTAGAGGGAGGCCCATGTGAGGCTTTTTGCCCCAGGTCTCCAAATTTCTGGACGTAGCCCTGCTTTTTGGTGTTTTACATGAGTGATGAGTAAAAGTACGACCCGTTGCTAGCATGTGCGTGTGTTTGCGTATTCCCATGTTCCTGGCACGCCCCCCGAGCACAGACTTTAGACAGATTGAGGTCAGCAGCTGGATTTGGGTCAAAGGACATTTCATCAGCTGGAATTCTCGCCAAGAATTTGTGAACGCAACACCCAAACTGAAGACAAACGCAACGAAAAACTAATATTTGCACAACCAGAATCGTACTGAAATCGAGACGAGGGAACGCGCTCAGTGTTTTATGCAATAAACTGTGTCATAAATCATCCAAGTTGAGTTCTCAGGCCAAAAGTGACTCCCTCGGTTTTGCTTCGGGAGGTGCTTTGGTTGGACTGAGTGCTCTTTCCAGCCATTTAAATCAGCTTTTAAGATAGAGGAACATCCATCTTCTGTCTGTAATATGAGGATCAGGCCAAGTGGATGTATAATTTTTATTTATTTAGTTTTATATTTTAAACATAGTGGACTGAGTGAGTCTGACGTCACCAGAGTTCAGCTCCAAATGAAGCTGATCCAGGCGAGAGCAGTTATACCTAAAATATCACAGCGATTATTTATTTGACCCGTGAAAAAGTGCTCTCTTTGGGCCAGGGGCGTCGGTCCAGAGGGGGCAAAGGGGGCTGTTTACCCAGGGGCCCACTGCAGAGAGGGGGCCCTCGCAAAGTCTCTAATATCCATTTTTTATAAGAGAATATTTTGGAGCTACACCTCTGAATGTGACTCTTCTCTGTGTAAATAAAGAAACTTTTTCCTGCATGTTTTGTTTTGTTGATGTCATGAAAATTCTATTCTATCTTAAAATGGCTGTACTTGTTTTTTACGTAATTAAGTCCACAGTAAATATATATTGTTAAAAAATAAAGAGCCCTTTGTGTTTAAATAAGACTAGAATCTAATTATAAAGCTTTTAATCCTCCACGAACTATGAAGAGTTAGCATGCTAGCTGTTGTTAGCATTACAACATTAGCATTTTTCTCTGTATTTGAACAGAAGAGTGTGAGCGCTCTCATTGGGCTCTGTCTGTAGAAGAAAAATCGTAAATGACACATTTTATGCAGCATTTTACAGCGTTCAACCTTCAGATCGATGGACAAACGCTCTACCAACTGAGCCACTGTCGCCCGTTATATAAGCAAACATAAATTATCAGCGGCCTGGCTTGTAAACTCATCATGGTGAATAATTACGATGCTAGGAATCCGCTTGGAAAATGAGGAATAACTTTGGAGACTGCTGAAACGTCGCTAAAAACTAAAATGACCAACACCTGCAGTTCCACAGATTACCACAGGGGGCTCACTCCATTGGATGGGGATGACGTTTTCTTCAAGACAGATAAATAAAAACTTTATCTGAAGTTCCAAGATGGCTTCCACCTCCCCAGACCCTCATGTTTCAATTCTTTGGACAGAAAAACGAGTAACGTCTAAGGAAAATAGAGTCGTCGACAGAATGATAGCGCTGCAAATAAATGTTTTTTTGGTTTCGCTTTCGTCCCTGTCCGGCTCACCTTCCCTTCCTTGATCTTGCTCCCGATGATCTGCTTGCGTTGTTGGATTATCTCGATCAGCATGTCACACTCCTCCAGCAGTTTGTCCTCCTGACGTGACGCATTCACCTGGAAAAGACGACATAAAGATGGGATTAGGTAAACAAAGAGCGGACGGATGGAGGCGGCTTCACGAGCTCCACCCGGGGACACGAGGGCCGTTCTCATCCGTCAGCTGCTCCATCGAGGCTCCGGGAGGACAGTCACTCATCTGGGTTCTTTTCTCGGAGCTGCCCTGAGTGACACAAAGTGCGGGCCTCGGGGTTTTATATCGTGCAGTTGGTAAAATGTGGAGTTAGATTCACTTAGAGGAAGCAGAGTTCATAAACGTGGGGCGTGTCTGCGGCTCTTTGCAGGATAATTGGGCTTTTAAAGGCCCGATATTACACAAAATAGACTCTAAAGAGGTTTAATCCATGTTATAATGATGTTTCCTCCTCAAAAACAGACCTGGAGTTGAGTTTTGTTTCATTCACACATGTTTAAACACACAAACCTGCAGATTTAGGCTGGAAACACTCTGTTCCTCCTTGTGATGTCATCAAGTGGTAATACAGGAAGTGCTCCACTGTGTTTTTAAACTCCACACACTTTAATGTCAAGAATTATTTGGATCATTTCAGCCAAACTGGAATATTTCATTTCAAACATTATGTATTTATGTATTATTTATTTATTCACTTAATTTTAGATTTATTTTTATTCACTTATTTATTTATTCATTTGTTCACTTATTAATAATATGTTTTTATTAATTTATATTTATTTATTCATTAATTTATTCACTTAATAATTATATATTTTTTAAATTATTTCTTTAGTTTTATTTATTTATTAATTAATTTCAAGCACATGTAACAAACACATTTCATGCACATTTCACTTTTTTTTTCAACTCAAAAAGAAGCAGGAAGAAGAAAACTTATTAAATCCCACCCGTCTTCCATTAGAACATAAATTAAATGATTTGTTTAAGCTTCTTGATCCTTCTCTCTACTGAACTAAAGGTAAAAGGAGCTGTTCAAACAACTGAAAACTACCACTTCATGACATCACAAGGTGGAACGGAGCATTTTGAGCTTTGGAGATGAGACAAAAACACAACTCCAGGTCTGTTTTTGATGCACTAACTCTATTATAACATGGATTAAAGCTCATGAGAGTCAGTTTTGTGACACTTTAAACATTCACATGGGCTCGGTCCGGTCATCCATCTTGAAAAACACTTCAATTAAACCGTTTCATCCTCTGTGGAGTGAGATTTTAAGCAAAAAAACAGCTTCTTTTCCAATAATCAAGCCAATAACTGATTTGTGGCGCCCTCTGCTGCCTGTACGAGCACTAACACCAACGCTATTGACCTTTTTGTCTGTTATTAATGTTCATATGTTGATTTACAATAGACAACAGTGAAATAAAAACCCCAGGATCATGTGGAGTTGCTAGCGGGTTAGCGATGTCCATTTATACATACGCTCTACACTTGACACACATTACGTTATCTCCCGTTGACAATACTTGACTCGTTTTACCGATCACACGCTGGATACGGTTAGAATGTGCATGAAATGTGGACAGGGAGTCGTTGTTTTTGGACGTGCCGGTGCTAAAGTGACAGCTGGTTTAATAATGCCGTCACGCGGAGAAGAGCGAGCTAGCAAACGTCTCCAAACTGCCACACGGATAATAATGTTTTTATACATCAGGAGCTGAAACTTCACGTCTGCAGCCTCACGTCGGGCGGTCGGAGCGGGATGTCTGGGAGACGATGTGTTGTTACTATAGCGATGTCAGCGCTGCCTCCTCGCTGATGCTAATTGGGTTGGTGCAAATCGTTTGGACAGCTGGGGAGCGTCCTGAAATCTACTGTTTGCAGACGGCGTGTCATTACTTCGGAGCAGTTTAGGGGCTTATTAAAACTATGTTCATCTCGTGTCGTTACATAATCTGTGGATTTGTATCGTGGGGAGACAGAAACCACCCGAGAATCTAAAGCAGCAGATAATGGCACAGAACACACTGACACTTGGCCCTATCTCGCAATAATGAGAGTAATAGTGGGTAGTAGGAGATCTGGAGGAAGCGTCTGCTGTGATCCAACGTTTGAAGAGACGACACAAAGAGAAAAGTTTGAATTTAGGCGAAGAAACTGGTGATGAGTCGAAAGAGAAAGTGCAACTTACAAGGTTAAATCTGTGTTTCTACTCTCACCTTAGACCTGGTTTAGTCCTGGTTTAGTCCTGGTTTAGTCCTGGTTTAGTCCTGGTTAAGTCCTGGTTTAGTCCTGGTTTAGTCCTTGTTAAGTCCTGGTTAAGTCCTGGTTTAGACCTGGTTTAGTCCTGGTTTAGTTCTGGTTTAGTCCTGGTTTAGTCCTGGTTTAGTCCTGGTTTAGTCCTGGTTTAGTCCTGGTTTAGACCTGGTTTAGACCTGGTTTAGGCCTGGTTTAGGCCTGGTTTAGGCCTGGTTTAGACCCAGTTTCGTCCTGGTTTAGACCTGGCTTAGACCTGGTTTAGTCCTGGTTTAGACCTGGTTTAGACCTGGTTTAGACCTGGTTTAGTCCTGATTTTAGTCCTGGTTTAGTCCTGGTTTTAGTCCTGGTTTTAGTCCTGGTTTGGACCTGGTTTAGACCTGGTTTAGTCCTGGTTTAGTACTGGTTTAGTCCTGGTTTAGTCCTGGTTTAGTCCTGGTTTAGTCCTGGTTTAGTCCTGGTTTCGTCCCGGTTTTAGTCCTAGATTAAGTACTGGTTTAGTCCTGCTTTAGTCCTGCTTTAGTCCTGGTTTAGTCCTGGTTTAGACCTGGTTTAGTCCTGGTTTAGTCCTGGTTTAGACCTGGTTTAGACCTGGTTTTAGACCTGGTTTAGTCCTGGTTTAGTCCTGGTTTAGTCCTGGTTTTAGACCTGGTTTAGACCTGGTTTAGTCCTGGTTTAGACCTGGTTTAGTCCTGGTTTAGTCCTGGTTTAGTCCTGGTTTAGACCTGGTTTAGTCCTGGTTTAGTCCTGGTTTAGACCTGGTTTAGACCTGGTTTAGACCTGGTTTAGTCCTGGTTTAGTCCTGGTTTAGTCCTGGTTTAGTCCTGCTCCTCAGAGACAGGGTGAGGAGCTCGTAGTAGAGCCGCTGCTCCTCGTGGAGCAGCTGAGGTTGGAGCATCTGTTCCTCGTGTGTCTCTGGGGAGATGTTCTTGTCCCAGTGGGAGGACGGTGTAATCAACAGTAAAACAGTTTAGTTTCATCCGTTACACAACAGAAGTTTACACGTTACCACGGCAACTCATTCTCTGACACTGACTCTATGGAACATGGACGTAGAATCTTTGGATCTCACATTTTAGTTTTTCTACAGCTACAAAATGTCTTCAAAACAGCTTTTATGCTAATGCTAACAAACACGCTGACAAACCAAAGTCTTATCTGTGACATCGAATAATTAAACCTCAAAATCTGAACCAAAACGATCCTGAAATAAACTGAATTTGAAATGCAAAATATGAGACGTGAACAAGGCCGACGCGTCAGTCACAGAGAACAGAACAGACGCTCGTATTTACGGACAAATTAAAGGTGTATAAACTTACAAAACAACTCAGATTTGATGGGCCGAGTTTTATATAACAGACGGCGGCCATGTTGGGTTCAGTCTAATCGACGTGAGCAGCTCCCTGTAAACTCAAAAGCCCAGAGGAAAATCCAGTTAAACAAGTTTGAGTCATCGCATTTTTTAGATTCAGCTGCGTCACTGTTTTGATTCATAATTTTGGACAATCTGCGTGTAAGAAAAAGAGCGAGAACTGAGCAAGAGCACACAGCTTCACCTGGACCTGTCACTGCTCAAACGTCAAGGATTTATGATTCTAGATAATAATATTCTAGATTACGCACAGGGACGTCGTGGGCGTGGCATGATTTAGCAAACTGAAGTGATCTAGAGCGAGTTTATCCTCTTAACTGGGTCAACGCTCAGTGTGAGACAAAAGTCCAGACTCCAGTCCAACCACAGACCAGAAAAAAACTGATTTAAGTGAGAGAGACGTCACCCACAGAGTCTGGCTCCAAATGAAGCTCATCGAGGCCAGAGCAGGTACAGCGGAGAATTTAGAGACGAGTTTTTGGAATTCTGACCACGAGTATCATGGCAACCAAAGAGCCAATCAGGAGCGAGGATGCTGACGCTAACAGGAGCGACGTCGGGGAAAGAAGGACCTGATGTGTCTGTTTTTAATGTTCATATGTTGATTTACAGACACAGACGTGAAATAAAAACCCAGGATCATGTAGAGGGTTAATACGAACATTTAAGACCAACATGAGTCTGACAGCAGCAGGGACAGAGAGAGGGGAGACAGTTAAACAAAAAAAAAAAAAATCAAAAAAAACCCTCAATATAGTAAAAAAAAAAAAAAAAAAAAAAAAAACAAAAAACCTGAAAAAAAAAAAAAACTTCTAAATACCCTTTTTAAAAACTCAAAATAAATTGGAAAAAAAAATTAAGAAAATAAACCAAAAAAATATATTAATAAATAAACTCAAAATACCAAAAAAAAAAAAAAACCCAGAAAATATACTGGAAAAAAAAACAATAAAAATTGTGAACGCAGGATCATGTAGAGGATTAATACGAACATTTAAGACCAAAATGAGTCTGACAGCAGCAGCTACAGAGAGAGACACAGTTTTCAATAGAAAGTGAATTGGAGCCAGAGTTGATGGAGCAGGAAGTGCGACCATGATCACTTCCTGTTTGGAACACAGCAGCGAGCACATTAGCTACGTCCATTTATATTTACAGTCTAGACCATTACAGAAAATATGAAGTTTTTATGACTTGATTTAATATTTTATTGAATTAAATTATCAAAACGTTTAAAATATTTTAATCATCTTCATACTTGCATAACTCAACAGTTAGCATACACGCAATAGTTAGCCAAGACGTTCCAACCTGCAGATGTTTCCTTCTCTGACTGTTGTGCAAAGAAGTCAGTGACCTTTGACCCTGCGACTGTTTTATTTAAAGCTCGTCGTTGAACGTGGAGCTGCAGGCGTCACATCTGGGTCTGAGCGCACGCACATGCTAACGCACACGCTAACGTACACGCTAACGCACACAACGCGAGGACGCTCATAAGAAATGGATCACACACTGCATTTTTAAACAGATGGCGTGTCGCGGGGTTTGAAAGTAAAGTAAAAAAAGTCCCCAGAACTAAAAGAAAATCAGTTTTTCTGCACATTTTGGTCCTCGCTGATGCTAGTCGCCTGTTTTTGTCCCACATCATAAGAAGATTAAGACGAACGTGGATCCAACCAATGCAACATGAGAAATTTACAGAACAGATCACTTTTATTAATAATTATAAACATAAATATTGCGTTGCTTCAAGTGTGCAGACATTATGTTTAGCTTAAAGTGCTAACCGTTGCTACATGCTAAAGTGTCAGGTGTGAGTCATGCCACTTAGAGAAGGGTCGATGGTTTGGGAAAATATAAAAAGTAAAAATAAAAGCGAAAATCTGATTAAATGCATTTTTTGAAGTGGGATATTTGCATTCTTACCTCGACGTGTTGACAGGTCTGGATGAGTTTCCCCATCAGTGACTCCAGCTCGTTGTTGCGTTTGATGAGGTTGCTCAAGTTGGAGTCCAGGGCTTGCTGCAGAAAACAAAAAATACGATTAATTTCCACAAAAACACAAGCCCACAGTTTACAGAAGAGTCAGAAGACTTCGGAAAACCTCCTAAAAGAAACGACAGTGACCTCCGTGTGCGCCGCCGCTCACCTCTCGCGGGTTGTAGCCCTCGTTGCCCCTTTGCTGCCGCCTCATTCTGGGACCGTCCCGTTCGAGGATCCGCCACCGCAGGACCCGACTCTGACTATCCGACTCTACGCCGAGCGCCCAGCCATGCACGAACGCCCATCCAAGCGACAAATTAGGAATCAAAAGCTCCTTCTCTCTAGACTGGAGCGCTCCGAGCTAACGAACCGGCAAACAGGTGACAGTGATGCCCCTAGCTCCTCCTCCCTAGCTTCCTACTTTCCTTTCCTCCTCCCTTACTCACTCCGCTCTCTCGCTCGCTCAGCCCCCTTTGGCGTTTCGCTCAAGCTGTCTTTCTGGGTATTACGGTCAGCTGAAGCATGCTTTATCGTGGCCTTTCATAACAGGAATTCCAAACCGGGATTGTCAAAGATTCTTCCGAGCCCATTGGAGCGGAAATTCTAGGACATTCCAGCCAGTTTCACAGCTTTTCCGAGTAAAATACGGGGAATGTTTGAACTCTGAACATGGAAAAAGATGCTGTGAAGTCGTATTTGATTGTGGGATTGTCGTTTGCGTCGCAGAGAAAGGGCTTAATGTTTGGCCTTAATACGGAGATGACACAAAAGCGGAGCGTGGAAACAGAAATGTATTATCGGAATGGAGATAAAAATAGAGCTTTCAAGATGATTGCTCCAACATCATGTAGAAAACTAAGTGAATTCTTAATTATAACAAGAAAAACATGTTTACAAACTGCAAACGAAGCGCATTCTTCAGAGGAATCTGGCAATCAAACGTTCAAATTTCAAACTGATCTGTGCAAAAGTATCTGTCATCTTCCCCGAGCATCAAACCACATCTATTCTGAAATAAATAAAGCCAGAGTTTCCTGTGAAGTTAATCTTCGTCCCCAAAGCTTCGCTAAGCTCTGAGCTGCTCTGATCTGATGAGATTTCAGATAGACACTGAGCGAGCTTCACTTTAGGCTGATGTGGGAGTATTTATTTTTGTCATTCATGGTTCAAAATCCAAATATAATGTGGCAGTTTGTGAACGTCACTGTGAGGAGGCCGAGCCGCTATGGGCCGTCGGAGGGAGGTACATGACGTTTGTGAGACATTTTAGAAGTTATTTCCAACGGCAGTTTTTCTCAAATCTTGATTTTATTATTTAATTTTTTTTTATTGATTTATTTTTTATGTATTTATTTATTTGTATTTATTTGTTAATCTGCATTTCTAATTTCACCTATAGTGCTAGTGTAGTTTTTCCTGGTTTTAGTCCCGGTTTAGTCCCGGTTTAGTCCCGGTTTAGTCCCGGTTTGATCCTGGTTTAGTTCTAGTTTTAGTCCTGGTTTAGACCCGGTTTAGTTCTAGTTTTAGACCTGGTTTAGTCCTGGTTAAGTCCTGGTTTTAGTCCTGGTTTAGTCCTAGTTTTAGTCCTGTTTTAGTCCAGGTTTAGACCTGGTTTAGTCCTGGTTTTAGTCCCGGTTTAGTCCCGGTTTAGACCCGGTTTAGACCTGGTTTAGACCTGGTTTAGTTCTAGTTTTAGTCCTGGTTTAGTCCCGGTTTAGTCCTGGTTTTAGTCCTGTTTTAGTCCTGGTTTAGTCCTGGTTTAGTCCTGGTTTAGTCCTGGTTTAGACCCGTTTTAGACCTGGTTTAGTCCTGGTTTAATTCTAGTTTTAGACCATGTTTAGTCCTGGTTTAGACCTGGTTTAGACCTGGTTTAGTCCTAGTTTTAGTCCTGGTTTAGACCTGGTTTAGACCCAGTTTAGTTCTGGATCTTTGCTGCAGACTGCTGTTATTAGCCACATGCTATGCTATCATGCTAAGATGCTCAGTGGTAAACAGAGGAGTTATTTTTACTTTCCTTCAGTAAAGTTAGTTTACTTTGTCCTTTTCACACATTTTGGTGAATTCTACTGTGATCCATCGAACTCAAAATAAAAGCAGAAGCTGAAAACAAAAGTTGCTATTTCTGCGAGGTGCATTCACAGTTATTTGAAAAAAACAGGAAAATTCACTTCACACCAGAGGAATCCATTACTTTTTAAACTTCCAGCAGCTCTGTGGCTTTTCACATAATTATTTTAGACAGAGTTAGATCCACAGATATATATGTACATGGACATAGCTAACCTGCTAGCGCTACGTTCCAAACAGGAAGTGAGGGGCGCACTTTCGACTTCTGAAAAACTGTGACATTTAAGACCAAAAAGACCGAGAAAGGGGCCAAAGTAACAAAAAAATTCTCAACAAAAAAAACAAACAAAAAAAAAAAAAAAACAACCCTCAAAATAGCTGAAAAAACTACAAAAACTCAAAATAACAAAGAAAAAAAAATGAACCTAGGATCATTAAGAGGGTTAATACGAACATTTGAGTTTGAGGTTGTTTTTCTGTTATGAGTTTATTTTATTTATTTTTAGTTATTTTGAGTTTATCAATTTATTATTTTTTTTTCTTCATTTTTTGAGTTATTTTGAGGTTGGTTTTTTTTTTTTCAGGGTTTTTTTTGTGTATATTGAGTTTATTTTTATTTTTCATTTTTTGTTATTTTGAGTTAATTCATTTTTTTGTTTATTTTATTCATTTTTGGAGTTATTTTTTGTTGTTGTTTTTGTTATTTTGAGTTTATTTTTTTGTTATACTGTTATATTTATTTTTTTGTCTTTGGTCTTAAATGTTGATATTAATCCTCTACATGATCCTGAGGTTTTTATCTCACTTTTGTGTCTGTAAATCAACATATGAACATTAAAAACAGACAGATCTGCTCCAGATTCGCCGCTGGACCTGCTCTCGCCTGGACGAGCTTCACTTGGAGCTGAAGCTGTGGTGACGTTTATGTGTTTAAATGTTCTGGTTCAATGATTCACTTTTACCCGACGAAACCGACTTCTGTTTTCAGAGATTAGCAAATATAAAGACAAGAAAAGTTTATCAAAACCTCCCCAAAGGCCGTGGAGGTGAACAAACACGTGACCTGCAGCTCTGAGGCTCGTATCACGGTGAACACGCCTCAGCAGCGCCTCATCACGACACCGACGTCCTCATAACCTCTGATTTGTGGAGGGCAAACACTTCACTGAGATAAACCACAGTGTTAGCTATAAAACGGCTGCTGTTCCCACAAAGCGTCACCAGGGGGCGCACACAGACAGTATGTACTAACACGTGTCTTATTTTTAAATCCTGAACCCACAGTACAGTTGGTTTGAGAGAGCGTTTTATCCTCCACAAAACAAGAAGTACCCTAATAGCATGCTAGCTGTTGTTAGCGTTAGCATGCTAGGAACACCTTTACCTTACTACTCTGTTACAGACCTGGAGTTGTGTTTTGTTTCACATGTTTAACACAGAAACTTTAGGCACATTTAGGCTGAGTTCTTCTCTCAAACTGAAAACGCTCCGTTCCACCTTGTGATGTCATCAGGTGGTAATACAGGAAGTGCTCCACTGTGTTTTTAAACTCCACACAGCTTCATTTCTAGAGTCATTTGGATCATTTCAGTCCTGGAATTGAACTAAAATCTCTTCTGAACTAAAGGTAAAATGAGCTGTCAACTTGAAAACTCCCACTTGATGACATCACAAGGTGGAACGGATTGGAAAAGATGGATTGAATCACTTAAAATGACCAAAATTCTTTATCAAAATCACATTTGACGCTTTGATAGTTCTAAAAATCTCTGCAAAACACTTTTTTTTTACTCTTTAACTGCATTAAACAGAAAACGTAAATACTTTTACTTAAGTAGATTTTTAATGTGATTTACTTTTACTCGAGTAATCTTTCCCCCTGTATTTGTACTTTTACTTAAGTAAAAAAATGAGTACTACTTCCACCACTGAAAAAAGTTACTATGTGGAGTTTTTTCTTAATAAATAAATTAAAACATAAATAAATCCTGATAAATCCAAAAACATTTAACTTTATTTTAATTATGACATTATGAGATAAAATAATTAGAACATGGATTAAAGCTACAAGAGTCAGTTTTGTGTGATACATTTGCTTTAAAATCCCGGGGTAAATGCTTTTTGCCTTGAGTCTTGCTTAAATAACCTAATAATAATCTTTTTCTGTTGTTGTTGTCCAGGGTTAACCACTCTGCCGCTGTTACTCTGGTAAATATGATCCTATTACATCAGATATATGTGACTTTGTACTTTTAAAATGTTAACATCAGCGTGCGCTTCAAGGCTGATCCAAACCGAAGCACATTTGTGTCTAAAAGCCTTGTAACCTTGTTCCGCGCGGCGTTAATGGAGGACGCCACAGCGGCTTCTGTCACGTCTCGTTATCTCCAGGTTTTACTGTTTTTGTGCAGAAATATAAAACGATAAATACAGCGGCGTTTACAGAAGCCTGCTGCCCGTAAACAGGAAGTAGCCCCTGGGCCCCGAGCCGCTAGATTTAAACCAGAAGAAGAAGAAAAAGAAGAAGAAGGAGAGTGGACCAAAAGTGAGTTCAAACAGCAGCGTTCATTTGTCAAAACTACATTTAAAAGAAATAAAACACAAGCTAACAGACTGACGTGAGGCTAACAGACTGACATGAGGCTAACAGGCTAACGTGAGGCTAACAGACTGACGTGAGGCTAACCGAGTGACATGAGGGTAACAGACTGACGTGAGGCTAACAGACTGACGTGAGGCTAACAGACTGACGTGAGGCTAACAGACTGACGTGAGAAAGAAGATAACAGACTGACGTGAGGCTAACAGACTGACATGAGGCTAACAGACTGACGTGAGGGTAACGGACTGATGTGAGAGAAGCTAACGGACTGACGTGAGGCTAAGAGACTGACATGAGGCTAATAGACTGACGTGAGGCTAACAGACTGACATGAGGCTAACAGACTGACATAAGAAAGAGGCTAACAGACTGACGTGAGAGAAGCTAACAGACTGACGTGAGAGAAGCTAACAGACTGACATAAGAAAGAAGCTAACAGACTAACGTGAGGCTAACAGACTGACGTGAGGCTAACAGACTGACGTGAGAGAAGCTAACAGACTGACATAAGAAAGAAGCTAACAGACTGACGTGAGGCTAACAGACTGACATGAGAGAGAGAAGCTAACAGTTTGCAGTGCTGGTCTGATAGCCAGAAAGAGAGAGACAGAAAGAGGGAGAGAAGCTAACAGTTTGATGACAGAGAGAGAGAGACAGGGATAGAAAGAAAAAGAGAGAGGGAGAGAGATAGGGAGAAAGAGAGGGACAGAGAGAAAGAGAGAGAGAGAGTGAGAGAGAGTCATTAGTGTTTTCAAAATGGCGTCCTGCGTTCGGCGTCCTGCGCTCTGTGATATCTCTGCTCTGGTGATTAGTTTCGTGTGTGTTATTGTGATTATTGTGATTAATCCCTGACCCGACACAGTGCAGGTCAGTGAGGGGTTAATGGGGATTTGACTGGAGCAGACCACCTGCTCTCCTGTAGGGGGCGCTGTGACAGAAGGCTCTCCTGTAGGGGGCGCTGTGACAGAAGGCTCTCCTGTAGGGGGCGCTGTGACAGAAGGCTCTCCTGTAGGGGGCGCTGTGACAGAAGGCTCTTATGTTACAGCTCAGTACTATGACATTAGTTTGTAGTAAATGGAGATGTACTACAGAAGTATTTTTGTTCTGTTTAAGTATATTTAAAACAAGATAAATAAATAAATACTAGTGCTGCAGAAGTGAAGGGTCAATATCGTTTGACTTCATTAGATTAATTTAAAACCGATTGTGGAACATTCAAGGCAGAACAAGACGATCTCTGTGGAGACCAGCAGGTGGCAGACATGACACTGTTCAGAGCTCCCATAATGCACTGCTCTGATCTGTTCTAATGAAAAACAGACCTGGAGTTGAGTTTTGTTTCATTCTCACATGTTTTAACAAACAAACCTGCAGATTTAAGCTGGAAAACGCTCTGTTCCACCTTGTGATGTCATCATGTGGTGATACAGGAAGTGCTCCACTAAGTTTTTAAACTCCACACACCTTCATATAGAGTAATTTGGATCATTTCACACTTTTGCCACTTATCTCGACTAAACTGAAGGTAAAAGGAGATGTTAACTTGAAAACTCCCACTTGATGACATCACAAGGTGGAACGGATTGGAAAAGATGGACTGAATCACTTAAAATGACCAAAATTCTTTATCAAAATTTGACGCTTTGATAGTTCTAAAAATCTCTGCAAAACACTTTCTTTTTAGTCTTTAACTGCATTAAACAGAAACAAATACTTTTACTTAAGTAGATTTTTTTATGTAATACTTTTACTCGAGTAATTTTTACTCCTGTATTTGTACTTTTACTTAAAATTTAGTACTACTTCCACCACTGAAAAAAAGTTACTATGTGGATTTTTTTCTTAAATAAAAAAATCCTGATAAATCCAAAAACTTTAAATTTTATTTTAATTATGACATAAAATAATTACCCGTTTACTAAAGGCAAAAGGAGGAGTTAACTTAAAAAAAAACTACCACTTGATGACATCACAAGGTGGAACAGAGCATTTTGAGCTTTGGAGATGTTACAGACTAATACTAAAGTTTGCTGTAAAGTGATAAAATACCTGAGAAAGTGAAAAAGTGTGTAGTACTTTGAAGGCCTTGTAGTAGAAAAACTGGAAACTGTACTTCTACTATGACTTCAGTGAGTACTTTTACCACTACTATTATTTCAGTCAGTACTTTTACTACTACATGTACTTCTACGACTCAGGACGACTCAGGAAGGGCATCTGAAGTAAAACAGCAAAAGTAACGACTCTTGTTTTGTGGAGTCAGATACTTGGAGTAAATATGTATTTTTATGAACTCAAAGGTCCGATATGAGGCTCTGAAAACTGAAAACGCTCTGTTCCACCTTGTGATGTCATCAAGTGGTGATACAGGAAGTGCTCCGCTGTGTTTTTAAACTCCACACACCTTCATTTATAGAATCATTTGGATCATTTCACACATTTGCCACTTATCTCGCCTGGACTGAAGGTAAAAGGAGCCGTTTAAAAAGGTTGAAAACTACCACTTGATGACATCACGAGGTGGAACAGAGCGTTTTGAGCTTTGGTTTGGTCTGTTTTTGACGCGCTAACAGCATTATAACATGGATTAACGCTCATGAGAGTCAGTTTTGTGTCATTTTGGAGCGTTTTCTTATAATATACAGTCATACAGAACATTCCAGATCTATAAATAAGAAGAAACAGTTTGTAGTTTTATTCTTAGTAACAAAACGAGGACGTGTGAGGTTTAATGAGGCGTTTATTCCAACAGCCATCTGCTCCTGTCTCCTGTTTCTGTTTCACATGTTTCCGTTTCTCTACATCTAAAGTTTTCTCGCAGGTCTCAGGCGGCTCGTTCAGACTCCAAAAGTGTCCTTCATCAGCTGTAAATCGTGCGGGCGCCAGGTTGGGTGCGAGTTATCAAGGAAAGAGATTTAAAACGTGAGGAAATGAGCAGATTATGGACGTTATGTGTTGCTTTCAATTCAAGTTTTCAGTTTATTTCTGTAACACTTGAGCTGAACCAAAGCAATTCACGAAAAAATAAAAAATCATAATAATAAACAGCAACAGAATAAAGCACGTGTATGTCCTGTTTTTTTTTAGTTATTCTGAGTTCATAAAAAAAGAAGTTATTTTGAGTTGGTTTTTTTTTCCTTTTTTTTTTTTTTTTTGTTATTTTGAGGTTTTTGGGTTTTTTTTAGTTATTTTGAGTTTATTTATTTTATTTTATTATCTTGAGTTTATCTGTTTTTTTGTTATTTTGAGTTTATTTTTTTCTTTTTGTTTTTTTTTTTTTTGTCATTTTTAGTTTATTTATCTATTTTTTGTTTTGAGTTTATTTTTTCATTTTTTTTAGTTATTTTGAGGTTTTTGTTTTAGTTATTTTGAGTTTATTTATTTTATTATCTTGAGTTTATTTATGTTTTTTTGTTATTTTGAGTTTATTTATTTTTTGTTATTTTGAGTTTTTATTTTTTGAGTTATGATTTTTTGTTTTTTATTTAATTATTTTGAGTTATTTTTTTGTTTTTGTTTTTTCAGTTTATTTTTGTTTATTTGAAAAAACTGTCGCCTCTCTCTGTAACTCCTGCTAGTGTTAAATACCAGGGAGAAAAGGTGTTTTTTTGAGTCTTAAACTACGTTCAAGACTGACAGGCAGAGGGCGCTGTTCCATCATCTTTTACACAGATTCTGTCCTTTTCACTTCATTTTTCTTTTATTTATGTATTTCGAGCACATTTATCAGGGACAATTAAAGTACATTTCACAAATTTGTTCATATTAAAGCTTGAAAAGGAGTGAGAAGAAGAAAAGTTGTTACTTCTTGGAGTAAAACGCTGCACTAAGTTTCTCAAATATGTTCTTTTATAATCACTAATACTGACTCCCACCACCAGGGGTCAGTATAAGAACAGCTGATGGATCTTTTACCCCAGAACTAAGCGAAACGCAGCCTTAGCACAGCACAGACTTATGTACTTTTACTTTTACTTATACATATCTTATACTGCTCTGAAGTCACATACTTTAAATATTTGATGAATATGTTTTATTTTAACGAAACAAACCCGATCCTCCGTGACGTGTGTAACAGATAAAACCAGAACACGCTCTCTGTGTTGATACTTATACTGTAATTAGCCTTTATGCTAACGGCCGGGTGCACTGACCTGTGGCATTCACGTTTTGGATGCTAATTAGCTAAAGCATTGACCTGTAGCATTTCAGGCTAATTATTCCTACGTGCTTTAATGTACCGAGACACAGGAGGAGCTAGCGAGGCGTTAGCGAGGCGTTAGCGGAGAGCAAGTGTTTTTGAACGTGTCATGTAACTATTACGAAATGCTGAATTTTTACTTCTCATCAAAAACAGACCTGGAGTTGTGTTTGTTTCTTTCACATGTTTGAGTAACATTTTATTATTAGTCTGTAACATCTACAAAGATCAAAACGCTCTGTTCCACCTTGTGATGTCATCAAGTGGAAGATTTCAAATTAAAAGTTCAGACTAAAGAGGGAGAAGAAGATGAGGACAAAAGGAGGAGATAAGAGGAGGAGGAGAGAGATAAGAGGAGGAGGAGGAGTGGAGGAGACAACAGGAGGAGACAAGAGGAAGAGAGAGATAAAGAGGAGGAGGACCAGAGGAGACAACAGGAGGAGACAAGAGGAGGAGAGGAGTTTTCAAGTGAACAGCTCCTTTTACCTTTGGTTCAGTCGAGCAAAAGTGTGAAATGATACAGATGATTCTAGAAATGAAGGTGTGTGGAGTTTAAAAACACAGTGGGGCACTTCCTGTATCACCACTTGATGACATCACAAGGTGGAACAGAGTGTTTTCTGTTTGAGGGAAAAGCTCAGCTCTCACACACTCTCTCGTCTCTGGAGGCTCGTTCCATTTGCGCTGATTGCGTGTGTTATATAAGTGACGTTCTCGTTAGCCTCACGTTAGCATCACGTTAGCCTCGTTAGCTCGGCTCAATAAACACGGCTCTTGTAGGTTCGATTTTACCTCTGGGACACGTTGGAAATGTTTTTCATGAGGTAAAACCGAGCGTGAGGATTGGCCGAGCTGTTTAATGAGGCGTTTTTTGATTGGCTGTGAATTCTGACAGTTTTATTTTAATATAAACCAAAACCTCGAGGAGCAGTTCTGGTGAATATGAACCGTCGCGGTTTCGTTTTGGCTTCTCTCCTGGTGTGATCTCGCCTCTATGCCGCCATTGTTCCCTTGAGCAAGACACTTAATTTGCTTTGTTTCCAGTTGCTGTGAGAGGAAACGAGGGAACAGTTCTGTAAAGTACAAAGAGTAAAGACGCAGTATGGAACTTTGTGAAGGAGACACCTCAAAGATTCTATGGAAATATAAAGTTTAAACATATTTCAGAACAGTTTCCATCGAGATAAATAAATATTATTAAAGCCAAAGGAACAGCATTCATTTAGAAACAAGCAGGAATCAGGTCAAGTAAGAGTCAGGTCTGTGGAGATGCGAGCCCCAATCACCATAAGGACAACAAATAATCAGAACAACAAAAGTATCACGTCTGAGTCGAAGTTTGATTAGATCGTCATGACAACGGCAAAACACAAAGACGACGACGGCGACAAGAGTTTGAAAACATCACATTTTACCCACACATCACTTCAGATTTATAAGTTTGACTCTTTGCAGTACAATATTCAACTTTAAAGGCTCATTATGTAACTTTTCTGATGCATGTCCCCATGGAGATAAAGTGATGTTCCACAGTGTGGCATTTAACGTGTCCATCTGGGTGAGTTACAGGTAAGATCTGCGGAGAGGTGTCAGCCACACACTAAGAACCATAGACTGTTCATGTAAAAGGACGGAGCTAACCTGCCGCCGCGCTCCAAACAGGAAGTGATCATGTGGCACTTCCTGCTCCATCGACTCTGGCTCCAATTCACTTTCTGTGTAAAAACTGTGTCTCTCTCTCTGTCTCTGCTGCTTCAGACTCATTTTGTTCTGAAATGTTCATATTAGCCCTCTACATGATCCTGGGGTTTGGGTTTTTTTTTAGTTATTTTGAGGTTTGTGATTTTTGTTGTTGTTTTTTTGTTTTAGTTATTTTGAGATTTTTGTTTTCTTTTTCTTTCTTTATTTATTCAGTTATTTTGAGTTTATTTATTATAATATTTTTAGTTATTCTGAGTTAATTTTAAAAAGAAATTAAGTTAAAAAATAAAATAACTTATTTTGAGTTTAATTTAGTTTTTTTTTGTTATTTTGAGGTTTTTGTTTTCTTTTTATTTATTTTGAGTTTATTCATTTTTTTTTAGTTATTCTGAGTTCTTTTTTTTAAATTGAGTTATTTTGTGATGGTTGTTTTTTTGGGGGTTTTTTTTTGTTATTTTGAGTTTAGTTTTTTGTGGGGGTTTTTTAGTTATTTTGAGTTTATTTATTTTTTGTTAATTTGAATTAGTGTTTTTTATTTAGTTATTTTGAGTTGTGGGTGACGCCGTGGGTGATGACACACTCATTAAGTCGCTTCTTTTCACAGTCTGTGGTCCGAACCCTTGTTTTTCGAAGTTTTTCAGAGCAATAAAAGCATCCAAAATGAAAAAAACATGCAAAAAAGTTCCATACTGTGTCTCTAATGATCAAAATTACTTCCTAGAATGTTTTTTTTAATGTAAACACTGCATTTTACCAGTTCAAGCAACATATTTTACTACTACAACTTCATCAAATCCCTAATATCCAGATTAAAAGAGCTATACGAACGCTAATTACCCACATACAACGCCATACCCCCAGTTAGCGACCTAGCCAAACAGCCATGCCCAATTAGCCCCGCCTCTCCGCCCACCAGGCAGTTGGCTCTCGTTAACCTCCCACCAAACCCTTCCGATAACAGATCCCATATTCTCCGCGTGCGTGTCGAAAAACCCTGGCGGCACCATTGGCGTAGCGATTATGCTAACGCTTTAATTATTCAGCAGAGATAATGAGGCGATGATAAAACGTCTGATAACGGGGAGCGATACCTGTGAGCGCAGCGTTTGAGGAGCAGAATCACACTTTCATTTGTCTTCAGCAGAGAAAGTGGAATCTAATATGTCATTAAAGTATCGTTAGCAAAAGCAAATCGAAAATAAACCAAAAAACAACCTAAAGACGACACAGTTTGTTATTAAAGCTACGAAACGAAACATGAAATAGATCAGGTCGTGTTTTTATTAGTAAAACTCAAACAGAACTTATATTGTTTCATTCACACATGTTTAGGTCTTCTCTCAGACTGGAAACACTCTGTTCCACCTTGTGATGTCATCAAGTGGTGATACAGGAAGTAGGAAGTGCTCCTCTGTGTTTTTAAACTCCACACACCTTCATTTCTAGAATCATTTGGATCATTTCAGCTCCTGGAACAGCCACTTATCTCCACTGAACTAAAAGGTAAAAGGAGCTGTTAACTTGAAAACTACCACTTCATGACATCACAAGGTGGAACAGAGCGTTTTGAGCTTTGGAGATGTTACAGACTAATAATAACATGTTACTCAAACATGTGAATGAAACAAAACACAACTCCAGGTCTGTTTTTGATGCGTTAACAACGTTCTAACACGACTTAAAGCTACAAGAGTCAGTTTTGTGTCATATTGGAGCTTTAAAGTGCACATACTGTAGGATAATTTGTCAGCATTTGACCCCACTACTCAAAATAACTAAAAAACAAAAAAACAAAAAAAAAGACAAACTCAAAATAACTGAAAAAAAAGAAAAAAAAAAAAAACAAAAACTCAAATAACTAAAAAAAAAACAAAAAAAAAAAAAAGAACTCAGAAAAAAAATAATAAAAAAAAATAAAAAGTCAAAATAAATAAAAAAAAAAAAAAATCCTTAAAATAACTAAAAATCTAAACAAAAAAAAAAATAACTAACTAAAAAAAAAAACTATGAAAAAATAAACTCAGAATAACTAAAAAAAATAAAAAAAAAACAACCCAAAATAACTCAAAAAATTAAAAAAAAAAATAATAAATAAATCAAAAAATTAACTCAAAAAAACTGAAGAAAAAAAATAATCCAAATTAATAAATAAATAAAAATAAAAACAAAAAACAAAACTCAACAAATAAAAAAAAAACGGAATAACTCAATTTAAAAAAAAACCCAACAAAAAAGAAAACCCTCAGAATAATCAAAAAAAAAAATAAAAAATAAATAAAAAACTCAAAAGAACTAAAAAAAAACAACAAAAAAAAACTCAAAAGAATTTATAAACTCAAATTAACTCAAAAAATTAAGAAAATAAAATAATAATAAATAAATTCAAATAAACCTCAAAATAACTAAAAAAAAAACAAAAAAACAAAACACCCTCAAAATAACTAAAAATAATATTAACCCAGGATCATGTAGAGGTTTTGGTGAAGTTGTTTAAAGTCCACATACTGTAGGATAATTTGTCGGTATTTGACCCCATCCTTCACTGTCGCTGTTGTGCCTCATTAGGAGCAGTAGGTGCCGTAGTGGCCGACCCAGGGACCCATCTCCGTGATCTCGTTGCTAGAGTTGGTCTCGCTGGAGGATTTGACCTATTTATGTTTTGAAACTGGAGCGTCTGGACCAAACTCACCCAGGCAAACGGGAATCAAACCCAGAACCTCCTCGCTGTGAGGCTTTCTATTTTTATTTTTCTCAAACCTGGTCAAACGTGATCGTCCAATCAGATCCGTTTATGTCAGTGACTCATGTGAAACGAAGGAGCTCATTGGTCGCCTCAGATTTACAAATAAAACCACATTTCTCTCATCTCAGATTAACAGAGTTTAGGCGTCGCTCAGTGATTCTGCAGAAATCCAACATGTTTTTCAGCTGCTGTGAGATTTTTTTTCACGTTATTATTTCCGATACAAATGGACCAGGCCTGTCTCTGATTGGCTAACCCACCTGTCAATCACTGCCATTTGAAAACACAGAATCACCAGGGACCAGACTCACATTTTCGTAAAGTATCGAAGAAGTCTGTGTTCAGGATCCCAGGCAAAACGTACAGTAGGTGTCAGAAAGAAATCAAAATACTGACATCTGATTTAACCGCTTGTGTTTCTTGAGTTTACAGGAATCTGAAATCCAGAAATCAGATAATAATCCGATTTCTGACGTGTAAAAAGACTTAAAAATACACATGAATTAACTCCAGACCTGGTCCCACACACTGCTGCCTCCATCGGCGTAAACGACATCGAAGGAAAAGCATCAGAAGTTACCGCACAGTTTTATTATTGCACTTACCCTTAGTTTCTCATAGCGATCGCTCAGTGCTGCCACCTGATGGTCGCGGTGCCGTCCCACCAGCTTACACAGCGAGCAGATGAGCTGGTCGTCACTCACGCAGTACATGTTCACCTTCTCCTCCTCGTGCTCCAGACACTGTAACCCGCGGAGGTGGGAGTCGGGCATGGGTTCGATCAGTCTGTGTCCGGTGAACGGCTTCTTGTTCGGGTGCGTCGCTCGAAGGCACTCCTCGCAGTACGACACCTCGCACGTCACGCACGTCTTCACCGCGTCTTGGGGCGGGTCCTGCTCGCAGAACTGGCACTGCACCGGCTCCGGGGGCGTTCCCGGGCTGGACATGGCGGCGCTGACCGGTACCAAAGCCAAACGGTTGCTTCCTTCTTCTGTGGGAGAGCCGGGCGCGCTTCCGTGAGGGGCCGGCAACGCTAACGGCAACCCGGTGGAGGAAGACGCTCTCTGAACTCTGTCGATGATGTTCTGGAGAGTCACGTTTCTCTTGAGTCCTTCCAGTCCTCGTTCTGGACTTAAGGAGATGACATACCTGCAGGTGGGGCACTGGAAGGCGCTGATCTGCTGCACGGACTCGTTCGTGGCGCAGTGGGAGACGAGGATGCGATGGGCGCAGCCGAAGCAGAGGCTGTGGGCGCAAGGGAGCAAGAGTGGGTCTTCGAAGAGCTCCCAAGCAGATAGGGCAGGTCAGTTCGGACTCCAGCGCGTCCATGCTGAATCAGAACAGGAGGCCGGGAGGAGCCAGGCACACAGTGAGCGAAAACCAGGAGAGCCGATCAGCTACCTGCGGAAAACAGAGAGGAATCAGACGAGAAACTGAAGAAAACACAGAGGAATCAGACGAGAAACTGAAGAAAACACAGAGGAATCAGACGAGAAACTGAAGAAAACACAGAGGAATCAGACGAGAAACTGAAGAAAATACAGAGGAATCAGACCAGAAACTGAAGAAAACACAGAGGAATCAGACCAGAAACTGAAGAAAACACAGAGGAATCAGACCAGAAACTGAAGAAAACACAGAGGAATCAGACCAGAAACTGAAGAAAACACAGAGGAATCAGACCAGAAACTGAAGAAAACACAGAGGAATCAGGCGAGAAACTGAAGAAAACACAGAGGAATCAGGTGAGAAACTGAAGAAAACACAGAGGAATCAGACCAGAGACTGAAGAAGTCGACTGAGTGAGTGACATCACAACGTTTGCCCCAAATGAAGCTCATTGAGGTTAGAACGAATTAGCGGCGAATTTGGAGCCAAGTTCCATATTTGGAATTCTGACACAAGTATCATAGTAACCAAAGAGCCAATCAGGAGCGAGGCTGTTGAAGGTAACGCCCCTTCACACCCGCACCACTGATTTAACAGGGAGCGGGCGCTTAGCAACACTGTCAATCAAACCTGTTGCTAACGCTAACAGGTTAGTCGGGGAAAGAAGGACCTGATGTGTCTGTTATTAATGTTCATATGTTGATTTACAGACACAGACGTGAAATAAAAACCCCAGGATCATGTAGAGGGTTAATACGAACATTTAAGACCAACATGAGTCTGACAGCAGCAGGTGCAGAGAGAGAGAGTTTTTCAATAGAAAATGAATTGGAGCCAGAGTCGATGGAGCAGGAAGTGCACCATGATCAATCAAAATTTAATTCTGGACATGTTAAAAATAAAGCCTCAGCCTTTTGTGCAGCTCTCAGACGATTAGAAAAGTACTTTTACTTTTCAGTCCAGTTCAAAAATGTAGTGGAGTAGGAAGTACAGATACTGCTCTCAAATGTACTCAAGTAAAAGTGAAAAGTACACACTACTACGACTACTACTACTTTTATACTTGCATTCACTGTTTATCTAAAGTATAATACAGAGGTAGAATGTATATTAGACTCTGACGGTTTGTAAAAATATATTTAAATTTCCAAAGCTCAAAATGCTCTGTTCCACCTTGTGATGTCATCAAGTGGTAGTTTTCAAACATTTTCACAGCTCCTTTTACCTTTAGTTCAGTTGAGATTGTGCGATTCCAGGAGCTGAAATGATCCAAATGATTCTACAAATGAAGGTGTGTGGAGTTTAAAAACACAGTGGAGCACTTCCTGTTTTACCACATGATGACATCACAAGGTGGAACAGAGTGTTTTGAGTCTGAGAGAAGAACTCAGCCTAAATCTGCAGAGTCTGTGTTAAATACGTGAGGGAAAAAAAAGCTGCAGATTAAAGTTAAATAAAAACCACATAAATATAATACATTTCTGTTTTTTGTTGATTTAAATCTTAGTTTTTCTCATTTTAAATCCTGTTTTCATGTTTCATGTTTCTTTCAGCAGATGTCACTGTTTCCTGAGCCTCGTCTCTCCTCCTCTTCACTCGCTCCCCTCATGCATCAGTTCCCATCATGCTTTGCTCAAATGGCTTCAACAGAAACATGAGGCGCTCTGTCGCTCCAGCACAAGGAGGAGGAAGAAGAGGAAGGAGGAGAGGAGGAAGGAGGAAGAAGAGGAGGAGAGGAGGAAGAAGAGGAGGAGGAGAAGAGGAGGAGAGGGAGGAAGAGGAGGAGAGGAGGAAGAAGAGGAGGAGGAGGAAGGAGGAAGAAGAGGAGGAGGAGGAGAGGAGGAAGAAGACGAGGAAGGAGGGAAGGAGTAAGAAAAGGGGAGGAGGAGGAGAGGAGGAAGAAGAGGAGGAGGAGGAGGAGGAAGAGGAGGAAGAAGAGGAGGAGGAGGAAAGGGAGGAAGAAGGAGAGAGGAGAGGAGGAGAGGAGGAGGAAGAGGAGGAAGACGAGGAGGAGAGGAGGAAGACGAGGAGAGGCGGAGGAGAGGAGAAAGGTGACGAGGAGGAGAGGAGGAAAAGGAGGGGAGGAGGAGGAGGAAGAAGAGGAGGAAGGAGGAGAGGAGGAAGAAGAGGAGGAGGAAGAGGAGGGGAGGAGGAAGACGAGGAGGAAGAGGAGGGGAGGAGGAAGATGAGGAGGAGAGGAGGAGGAGGAGAGGAGAAAGGAGACGAGGAGGAGGAGATGAAGAGGAAGAGGAGGGGAGGAGGAAGAGGAGGAGGGGAGGAGGAAGAAGAGGAGAGGAGGAGGAGGAGGACTTTCATTCTTCAGAGACAGATTTAATACCATGTTCTCGCCTCTCCACAGACACGACACGTGACCTGCTTCCATAGATACAGAGGAGTTTAAAGCTACACTGTGGGAAATTCTAGCCAAGCAGCAGCATCTCCATGGAGACGAGTTGAGGGTTATATTCCCACTTCCTCCGTTGCTTCTGATGTTGTGTCTTTGGATTATTACACAAAAAAACAAAAACACACACACAAAATACACAAAAAAAACAAAATACACAGAAAACACACACACTAACCACATTAAAGAGAATAAATCATAATCTGCTCCGAGCGCAGATTAACCTTTGACCCCGGAGCACGAGTCACTTTTCAGGGTCACGAGTCACATGTCGAGGTCAAACTAACAGACGTTTGTAGAGACTCGTCCAACGTGAAACTCGATAAATCTGAGCCACAAGAACAAGATCAGTGTTTGTCTCGCTCTGGGGGAGAGGGTGATGGATGCAATGGTCTAAAAGTATCTCAGGAAGAAGCTGCAGCTGGAACAGATCCTCCGACAAACGAGGAACGAGAAGATCTCCATGGAGACGAGCGGGAAAAGTGACACGGTTTCACTTTAAATGTGTAAACCGACATGTTTAAAGGTGTAATATGGGCCTTTAAACAGTGTAATATGGGCCTTTAAATAATGTAATATGGGCCTTTAAACAGTGTAATATGGGCCCTTTAAACAGTGTAATATGGGCCTTTAAACAGTGTAATATGGGCCTTTAAACAGTGTAATATGGGCCCTTTAAACAGTGTAATATGGGCCTTTAAACAGTGTAATATGGGCCTTTAAACATTGTAATATGGGCCCTTTAAACAGTGTAATATGGGCCTTTAAACGGTGTAATATGGGCCCTTTAAACAGTGTAATATGGGCCCTTTAAACAGTGTAATATGGGCCTTTAAACAGTGTAATATGGGCCTTTAAACAGTGTAATATGGGCCTTTAAACAGTGTAATATGGGCCTTTAAACAGTGTAATATGGGCCTTTAAACAGTGTAATATGGGCCCTTTAAACAGTGTACTATGGGCCCTTTATGTTTTGTTTGTTTATTTCTATGCAGGAGTCATTGTCCCACCTACAGTGAAACACGTCGACATTTGCACGCACTGCAGCCACGGCAGCGCAGATGCTACATGCTAATCGCTAGCTCCGCACGCGCGCCTCATCTGCATGCTGCCGGTCTCTGGGGGCCGCTTTCATGTCCAAAACGCTTCATTATCCGATCCAAACCACACAGATAATCAGCCACTCCGGGGGACGCTCACATTTAATCACTTTCATCTCGTTACTAAAGCATCAAGCTAGCACGTATTTGGACCAGAGCGGCTAATTGTGGGAATATGTGATGGAATTAGCGTCATTTAGAGAGAGATTACTCAGCGTACGTGATCGGTCTTTTGTGAAATCCGATTTTTATGGTGAAATAATTGGGTAAATATCACTTTTATTAACTCGTTTGGAGAGTCAAACAAACTGAACCGGCAAAAGCATCATCCGGTATCATAGCAACCAAAGAGCCAATCAGGAGGCTGTGGAAGGTAACGCCCCTTAGCAACGCTGTCAATCACACCTGTTGCTAATGCTACAGAAAAAGGCGCCTGATGTGTCTGTAAATCAAGATATGAACATTAATAACAGACAAAATAGTGAAATAAAAACTCCAGGATCATGTAGAGGGTTAAAGGTCAGATGGGCGTGATTGACAGGTGGATTAGCCAATCAGGGACACGCATGGTCCATCAGTATCAAAATAAATATGGCGGTTAACAAGGAATAAAAGAAAGGAAAAAGATTTAACAAGGGACTGAAAAACATGTCGGATTTACCCAGAACCAACAACCTGAGCTGAGAAAAATGATTTTATTCAAAACGATGAGCGACCAATCAGCTTCTTCATTTCACAGAAATGTTTGGTTCTGGCTCGAGATGCGACCACAGACTTTATGTAAAAGGACATCGCTAACCTGCAATACTATATTTCACCAGGAGATGGCAGCAGATCGGAGCCACGCTTTCCACGACTTTTATCACCAACTGGATGAAGACGAGTTTTTAAAAAATTCAAACATTTACAAAGAAAATGTTGAGTTTGTTTGGTTCAACATATTTGTGCGAGAAAACTCTCAGTAATGAACTTTAACAAGACACGTGCTAAGACAAGACTGACGAACTCATCTGTGTGACGTTTAGCTCAACATTTTGTGCGACATTTTGTGTAACGTTTAGAGTGACATTTTGTGCATCAAAACCTCTGACTTTAAGCCCGACCGAGACTGTTACCTACAGTCAGATCTCAGTTTCACATTAGTGCAGCAGGTTATTTATTTTATTTTTCTGATTTGTTTATTTTTTTTTATTTTGTTTTATTTGTTTTTTGGGTTTTTCAAAATGTATTTTTATTCGTTTTGTTTTTTGTTTTATTTGTTTTATTTGTTTCCGTCTGTGCTTTTCATAATCACAATGAAATCAAATCACTGAGATTTTAGAATTATTCACCTCAGTTTAAATATTCACTTTTTCACATTTATAATCTGTATCATTTATTCTGTTTTTGAAAGGTCAAAACCATTTACAACAAAAAGTAAAAAATAATTAAATATTTCATTTGCTTTCAAAGAATGATCAGGCCTCACACATTTTTACCGAGTTTTTAGTTTGTGACAGAGACCGACTCGCTCTTTATAAAAACACAGAGACATGCCTCACGGTTTAAACTCGGGCTAAAGGTTCGTTTTAAAAATATCTCCCTGACGAGCGTAACCTTCGCGGCGTAAAGGTCTCCACAGATATTTACGAGTTAACGTGTCCTTGACAGAGCACCAGCCCGTCCGTCCCCCTGCCCCCTGCGTAATCCCCCTCCCCAAAAACATCACATCTAATTCCTCTAATCTGGGTCACGCGCTAACCGACCCAGACGGACCCCCGCCCGCCGCCGCCGCCCCCGCCACAAAACGCCAGCCAACATCACCGTCACTAATAACCCCCGTATCCCTGACGATGAGCGGCCAATCCAGTTAGCCGTGACTGGACACTTCAAAACACCAAAGCTCCAGATTGGTCACGGTCAGTGTGGCAGGAAGCGGATTAGCGGCGTGCGGAGCGTGGACCGGCACAAAGGGAGCGTGGCGATGTGTGCGGCGACTTCTCAAACCGAGACGTCGACTGTGCCTCCACATGTCGACATTTCTGCGGACGTCACTGTGTCCGAGAGTCCAAATCTGCCCGGAAACGGCGATATTTCTGACCCAGAGTTCTCAAAAAATACAAAACATCTACACCACATGTGTCAAAACTGAAAGGCCCATGGGCAGAATCTGGCCCGCCGTGTCATTCCCTGTGGCCCCACAACAAGGTAAATTAAAAGGTCTGACTGTGTTAAAATTTATCAGGAGACACAGTTATACAGCCATATTTTTATATTTGTGGAAATACATACTGTATTTTCTGCGCTGTAAGTCGCTCCGAAGTATAAATCAAAAAATGCGTAATAACAGGCGTCAAACTTATTTTCACAAAGAGCCACATCAACAAAATGGCTGCTCTAAAAGGGGCAGATGTAACTAAGAAAAATGTAACTAAATGGAACCAAATATAATGTAAAATAAATCCAACTAATTTTTAATCTCGCTAATTAACCGTTTCTATATTTATCACTTTTCAAGTTTAAAATATTCCACATGGATTTGCACAGATATGAAAAAATGTCTAACTGTATCTCCTGATAAACTGATATTTTAAGACAGTCAGACCTTTTAATTTACTTTGTCACGGGCCACATAACATGAGGTGGCGGGCTACATTTGGCCCACGGGCCTCGAGTTTGACACATGCATAATAATGAATAAAAAAACTCGGATGTCAGGTCGTCAGAGTGAAATTATATCCTCAGATGTGACTTATATTCTTATTTTCTGAGTTTACCACACCCCCGCGGCCCAAGTATGAAAAGAAAAAAGTGAGTTATGCAATAAATATGAATAAATAATAAATACAGAAAGTTTATGAACAAGTGGATGAACAATCGCTCCACCAGGTTGAGAACGGGATTCGAACCGGCAACCTTCTGATCAGAGGGAGAGCAACTGAGCTACTGTCGCCCCCTTGTGTTTGTTTTCGTGAAAATAAGGCAGTTTTTATGAAAGAGCCAAACCTGTGTAAATAAATACATAAAAAGTACTATGACGAAAAGTACTTTGACAATTACTGCAACTGATGACATCACAAATAGTACTTTATACCAGTACTACTATGACTACGACTACTACTACTACTTCTACTACCACGCGACTACTAGGCTACAGCTACTAATACATGGGGCAGAACAGCCAACAATAATGTAAAGTAATAGTACAACGTCTTACTTCTCACTTAGTTCTTCTCTTAAACTGACACTCTGTTCCACCTTGTGATGTCATCATGTGGTAATACAGGAAGTGCTCCACTGTGTTTTTAAACTCCACACACCTTCACTAGAATCATCTGGATCATTTCAGACCGGGGAAAAATTTTCCAATCTCCAACTGAACCAAAGGTATAAGGAGCTATTGAAAACTCTCCTCCTCCCCTTGTCTCTCCTCTTCTCTCCTCCTCTTGTCTCCTCCTCCCTCTTTAGTCTGACCTGTTAACTTGAAAACTCCCACTTGATGACATCACAAGGTGGAACGTCACATTTTGATCTTTGGAGATGTTACAGACGAATAATAAGGAAGCAAACACAACTCCAGGTCTGATTTTGATGCTCTAACAACATTATAACACAACTTAAAGCTACAAGATTTGTGTCATATCCAAGCTTTAAAAGAAAATACTGCTACTACTACTATTACTACTACTACTACTACTACTACCACCCTACTTAAAGCTGAATGGCCTGTGGTGGTGTCAGTTGTGATCAGCCGTAGCTCGTGTTCGTTTGACCTACAGCTTCTGCAGAGACGAACATCTGGACTCAGGGATGAACAGCCCCAAACCAGAAGAGACTCGAGGATCTGTGAGTTTTATATGAGAAGAATGTACTAGGACACGTATTACGACGAGTACTGCAAATACTATCAGTACAACTTTGCAGGTTCAGTATATGAGCCATTACAGTGTGTGGCCAGGAGGGGGAGCAGTTTCAAACTTGTGGAAAATGTCTAAAGCAATACTTCTGCTGTATTATTTGTGACTTTGTGTAAAGAGGATGATTAAAAGAGACAAGCAGAAGTACTTTTAGTAGTAGCTTTAAAAGTAGTGGGTGTTAGCGTAAGTAGTAACCTAGTAGTAGTAGTAGTAGTAGTAGTAGTATAGTAGTTGTAGGTTGTGACAGTACTGCCAGTAAAGTGGGAGTAGAACAATAATAATTTAATTTGCCTGTAGTTTAAAATAACAATGTCTTTAGTCTGCAGTAGTATTAGTAGAAGTAGTAGTATTAGCAATAGTAGTAGCAGTAGTAGTAACAGTAGAAGTACTAAAAGTAGTATAAGTAGTAGCACAAGTAGTTGTCAAGATCCCAGTTAAACTTTACTCCGAGTCTCTGTCTCTTTGATCTCGCAGATGTGACGACAGTAACAATCAGTAGATAAGTATTAGTAATAAGTAGTAGTAGTATTTTGTAGTAGTATTTGATTTTCTACATTTTAACAGACTCACACCCACACTCTGTGCTCAGTTATGTCACAGTCACACACAGGACTTTTATGGTCATGTGTTTTTTTATGTTCATGTATTTTTCTCAGTCTCTTGGTCGTTTTGTTCTTTTTTAAACGTGTCAGACTAAAAACAAACTAAAAACAGACAAAAAACAAACTAAAAACAACTGAAAACAAAACTAAAAAACAGACTAAAAACAGACTGAAAACAGACAAAAAAGAGTGTCTGCCCTGAGCTCGACTCGGTGCCAGGACGTCACTTAGGCTCATTGCTGGTTGGTACTTAATAGTCCCTGTGGTGTCCCGGGCACGTCTCTGAAAACCTCTCTGTAAACGTCTCTGTAAACGAGTGCTCTGAAACGGCTCCCTGAAACGGCTCCCTGTAACGGCTCCCTGAAACGGCTCCCTGAAACGACTGACAGAAGCAGAAGAAAAACAGATTTAGTCCCAGATAAACCATCGACTCATGATTCAAACCAACAAACATGGTTCAGATTCCACAGCAGAGACTGTGGTCCTGGTTCAGATCTGGGTTAGTCCTGGTTTAGACCCAGTTCAGTCCTGGTTTAATTCTGGTTTAATTCGGGGTTAGTCCTGGTTCAGTCCTGGTTCAGTCCTGGTTCAGTCCTGGTTCAGTCCTGGTTCAGTCCTGGTTCAGTCTGGTTCAGTCCTGGTTCAGTCCTGTTTAGTCCTGGTTCAGTTCTTTGATCACAGCAGATAAACATCGTCTTTTTCTTCTTCCAGTGACTTTAAGATCGAGTCGTGTTTGAGTGGGACATTTTCAGATCCTGGTTTGTGTTGGAGACAGTCCACTCTGTCTGTTATTTTTAACTTCTGTCAAACCAGCGTCTGAGGAGGCCACGGTTCTGCACCAGGAATGTTCTTATAAAACTGCAGAATGCTCTTTTAAAACATAGATGTAATATGGCAACTGAACGTGGAAACTGATGAGGTGAGATGAGACCACAGACTTTTTAAGAAGTGACTGAGAGTGACGTCACAGCTTCAGCTCCAATGAAGCTAAATGAGGCTAAAGCAGCTACAGCGGCTAATGTGGAGCAGAGTTCAGACCACGAGTATCATAGCAACCAAAGAGCCAATCAGGAGTGAGGCTGCAGGTCACGCCCCTTCCTGCCCACACCGCTGGTTTAACAGGGAGCAGGCGCTTAGGAACGCTGTCAATCAAACCTGTTGCTAACGCTAACAGGAGCGACGTCGGGGGAAAGAAGGACCTGATGTGTCTGTTATTATGTTCATATGTTGATTTACAGACACAGACGTGAAATAAAAACCCCAGGATCATGTAGAGGGTTTGCAGCAGCATCTCTCAAAAACTTTGGGATGGACAATAGGAGATTTAGAAGAGAAAACCAAACTCTGACCTGGATCAAACTGAAGTTCTGATTGATGAGCTTCGTTTTTAGGAAACGAGTCAGACTAAATATAGAAGGAATGGAGCCACAACAAACACATGAGCATCGAGAAACTCACAACCTCAGAGAGAAGAAGAGGAGACTTTAGACCTGGTTCAGTCCCGGTTCAGTCCCGGTTCAGTCCCGGTTCCAGTCCCGGTTCAGTCCAGGTTTAGTCCAGGTTTTAGTCCAGGTTTAGTCCCAGGTTTAGTCCAGGTTTAGTCCAGGTTTAGTCCAGGTTCAGTCCAGGTTCAGTCCAGGTTCAGTCCAGGTTTTAGAACAAAAACAAAATATACAAATAAAAACAGAAACAAACGATCGATTCAGTTTGTTTCTGTTGAACGAAATTCAGCTCAAATCTTTGTCAAAATCACAACATTTGAAGTTTTATAAGACTCAAAATCTGTGAGAAATACTTTTACTTTTTACTCTAAGTACATTTGTAAACAGATACTTTAATACTTTTACTCCAGTAGTTTTTTCCCTGTGATACTTGTACTTCTACTCGAGTATTTGTGCTGTAGAATTTGTACTTTTATGACTCTGCAGAGATTCGCCTGGAGCTCTTCACGTCTCCACAGGACGACACAGCTCTGAGCTCATTCTGCTCTTTGTCTCCATGTTTGAGGTCGCCATGGTAACCACACACTCGCCGCCGCCGCCACCTCTGCCACTGCCTAAGCCACTGCCTCCGCCACCGCCGCCGCCGCCGCCGCGCTCCGTTAGTGATTAAAGAACGAGCTGGAGCGAATCAAACGAGTCCGAGCAGAAGAGCAAAGAGAGAAAGAACAAACGGACGAATGAGCAGCTCTGGAGGAATCTCACGTCGGGTTTGGAGACTTTCAAAACAAAATTACAAATGAAATTTCAAAATAAAAGCTCAAGATGCAAAAATAAAAAAACATTACTTTGACATTTGGTTTTGGGAAAGACTTTTTTACCTACTACAAACTGTTTTTCTTGTATTAAAGCCTCAGTTTGGTATTTTTTCCTGCTGCTTTCTTCTCTCAGTTTTGGTTTTTTTTCCCGACACCCTCTCCACAGATCTTCCCCGTAACTCTTCCGGGTGGATTCGTTAAATGCCAGACTGCGGAACATCACTTTATCTCCATGGGGACACGCATCAGAAAAGTTTACATAATGAGCCTTTAAAATGAAACATTTTACTGCAAAGACTCAAACTTATAAAATCTGAAGTGATGTAAAAATGTGTGATTGTTTTTAAACGTTTGTCGCCGTCGTTGTCATGGCGACCAAAGCCAAACTTCGACTGAGACGTGAAATACTTTTGTTGTTCTGATCTCGTAAGACGCCTCCTGATCGACGAAGGACAAAACAGACGCCGTAGTTTCCTGAGTCTAATTCTGACTGATTAAAGCTGATGCTGAGCTCAAGGTCGTCTAAACACAAACCTCCCAGAATGCATCTGTCAAACAGGAAGTGCCACGACAATAGGACCAGTCTGTACGGGTCTGTGAGGGTCTAAAGGGACCGACGGAGAGGACGGGTCTGACACAGAGACAGGGACAGAGACACAGTGACAGAGAGCAGAGAGACAGAGAGACACAGAGAGACAGAGACACAGAGAGACAGAGACACAGAGAGACAGAGAGAGAGAAGCAGAGAGACAGGGACAGAAGAGACAGACACAGAGACAGAGAGACAGAGACGGAAAGACACCAGGGAAGAGACACAGAGAGAGACAGGGACAGAGAGAGAGAGACAGAGACACAGAGAGACAGAGAGAGAGAAGCAGAGAGACAGGGACAGAAAGACAGACACAGAGACAGAGAGACAGAGACGGAAAGACACAGGGAAGAGACACAGAGAGAGACAGGGACAGAGAGAGAGAGACAGAGACACAGAGAGAAGCAGAGAGACAGAGACACAAAGACAGAGACACAGAGACAGAGAGACAGGGACAGAGAGACACAGGGAAGAGACACAGAGAGACAGGGACAGAGACACAGAGACACAAAGAGAAGCAGAGAGACAGAGAGACACAGAGACACAGAGAGAAGCAGACAGACATAGACACAAAGATACAGAGACAAAGAGACAGGGACAGAGAGACAGAAAGATACAGAGAGACACAGGGTCCGAGAGCAGGAAGAGACAAGGCAAATGTACACTACTGATGGTAAAACAGCTGCCAGAATATAACACTACTACTACTACTACTACAATAAAAACAAGTACAACTTCTACTGCCACAGAACACATCATCACGACTCCTCTCCTGTGATGCACTGATGTAACAGCTGTCGACTAAAATCTAATCTCGTTGTTTACCACAGTGTTTTTGTACTATTTAAAGCCACACTCTGTAACTTTCCTGCTGGAGGGTTCACCACCTGCTTGTCTCCATGACGACGACACTATAGACCAGGTCACAGCTCAGATCTGTGGAGAGGCGATCCCACTCATTTACCAACTGTTTTATTTCATATTTTCATTTGAAATAATGGTTCAAATGTTTTAAAGTCTGTGTCCTCCCACCGTCACAACGCCCCACGACCCAGAACTCAGCTCTGAAACATTCCATGCAATGAGTGCAGGGTGTAGCCTCCCCACGCCGGGTCTAAGGGTGCAAAAGAGTGTAAAAGAGTGTAAAAAGAGTGCAAAAAGTGCGTGCAAAAAGAGTGCAGAATGTAAAAAAGAAGTGTAAAAAGAGTGCAAAAACAGTACAAAAAGAGTGTTAAAGAGTGCAAAAAGTGGAAAAATAGTGTAAAAAAAGAGTGCAAAAAAGAGAGTGTAAAAAAGGAGCAGAAACAACCTCATTTTAAAGTGTTTGCACCTCCATTTGAGCCAGTGACATTTAAACAGCTCATGTCACTGACCTGGAGCTGTGTTTGTTTTATTCTCCACATGTTTAACACAACAACCTGCAGATTTAGGCTGGAAAACACTGTTCCACCTTGTGATGTCATCATGTGGTGACATGGGAAGTGCTCCGCTGTGTTTTTAAACAAAACTCCCACACACCATCATTTCTAGAATCATTTGGATCATTTCAGCTCCTGGAATTGAACTAAAGGTAAAAGGAGCTGTTACCTTTAAAACTACCACTTCATGACATCACAAGGTGGAACAGAGCATTTTGATCTCTTGGAGATGTGACAGACCTCATAATAAATGAAGCAAAACACCAAGTCCAGGTCTGTTTTTGATGCTCTAACGACATTATAACACGACTTAAAAGCTACAAGAGTCACTTTTATGTCAGACAGCAGCTTTAAGAGAAGAGCATGACCTTTGAACCCTTGACCCTCAGATGCCCCCTAGTGTCAGTTTGAGCTGGACCTGGGCCTGTGGTTTTATCTGTGTTAAAATCTACTTTACTTTAGAAAACCATTGAAAATATAAAAGTCCCGTGGTGGAAGGTAACCGGTAAAAGTAGTAAAACGTCCTGTACTTTAGTCGAATATTTTATGTATTTGTACTTTACTTAGGTATATTTTAGTGTGTACTTTTCACTTTTACTTGAGTACATTTGAGAGCAGTATCTGTACTTTTACTCCACTACATTTTATAAACAGGACTGAAAAGTAAAATAGTATTTTTCATCTGATTTGAGGAGTTATTTTTTTTGACCATGTTCATGAACTTTTAAGAGTTTGAGTTTTGGCTTTGAGGAAAACAAAAAATAAATAAAAATAAACAAAACAAACAAAAAAATAAATCCACAAAAATAAAACAAAAATAACACAACAATTCAGCAGAAAAGTTAAAAAACAGATTTGTATTTTTTCTCCTGTGACTAAAAAAATGAACCATTTTAATCTACGTCACCACATTTACACTTTGAGTACAAAGTAAAAGTATTTTCACACAGTGTGTTCATTTTGTTGAAGGACATTTTTAAACAGGTACTTTTATACTTTTACTTAAGTACATGTCTTTCATTTGATACTTAGAATAAACAAAAACAGGCAAAATATCTCCTAAGATTTTTAAATTCTTATTTGACTGTTCTGTGAAAATTAGTTTGCTAGTTTATTTCTGGGTGATTTTGTATATTTCATACATATTTTGGGGTTAATTTGCATATTTTGTACATATTTTTGGGGTTATTTTTTTGCATATTTAAATCTGTATTTTTTTGGTTCATTTACATGTTTAATAAAATTTCATATTTTTTGCTCTGTTTTTTATGTTTTTTCTCGTGTTCAACCTTTGCACCTGCTCTTTTTTCTATTTCTGGTTTGTCGGTGAACCTGGGGGGACACAGGTGGTCTCGTGGACCATAATGCACCTGGGCGGCCTATGGATGAGAGACAGAGGCTTCTGAACATGTGACTTTGTCCGTTTGCTGCTCACGTGGAAATAAATCTATAAAACACATCTCTAGACTTGGACTTTTCTTGGAGTTTTTTGCATGTACTTTTTACTTGAGGTCACTTTTTACCTCTGTATCTGTACTTTTACTCAAGTAACGACATCGAGTGTAAAAAAATATGTTCAAGGTAAAAAGTTTAGGCATCTGTCCAGGAAAACTCCCGTCTCCAGGTCCAGCTCGATGACATAACTCACAAATAAACTTCTATTTTCAGCCCAGTTACACACAACAATGAGACGACAATGCTGACTTTAACTCCTCCTCCTCCTCCTCAGAGCATGAGCCAGCTCCTCTCTATTGTTTCCTTTGGTTATAACGTGGGACCGGGATTTCCTCCCCTCGCCCCTTTGACCTCTGGCAGGTGAGACGGATCAGGCAAGCCGCGCCGTTAGCGTTAGCCTCCTGCCTCACACATGCCTCAGCACACAGGCGTACACTCGTACACGCACAAAAACACGCATGAGCAGACAGGAAACGCAGCTGAAACGGGACGGTCTGACCTCTTGGGCACGACACTGATGACTCAAACGTGCAAACATGAAGCTCACAAGACGACGATACTTCCTGGAGTAACGGGTTTAAAAGAAGATGATTCAGCAAACGCAAAAATTCAGCTGTTAGAATTAGATTTTTGAGTTGAAGAGGTTTCTGGCTCCAGGCTGAAGCTTGTACAT
>JAIEZT010000198.1:19005622-19065842 GCA_019594935.1 Periophthalmus modestus | reverse complement strand
TAAATCGGGTCTAAACCAGGTCTAAACCAGGACTAACCTCGTGCTCTGAGTGTAAATCCCGTCTCTCGTTTTGTTTCTCCACGTCTCGTTGTCTCGGAGGCAGGGTCGTGTTGTTCTCTTCGGCTCAGACACCAGTGAAGAGTCATAAATCTGGTCTTGCTCAAGGGCACGATGTCAGTGCGATGAGCCGCCAAACTCAGGCCCTAACGAGTCTCTACGCCACAAGACTCCACAAATACAAGCCAAAGATGTCAGACTAACAGGACTGTGCTGCTTTTACTCCAGCGTCTCGCCCTGGGACAGAGGGAGTTTGTGCGGATCAGACCGGTGAACACCTGGATAGGGGGCGCAGCAGCTGTTCGTCGGGTCCAGAGAGCGGATCTTCATTAAGAGAAGTGTCCAGAGGTTAAATATGAGTCTAAATGGAAAAACTGCAGCTTGTGAAGTTTAAATTTATATGTGAGAAAAAGTGCGGAGCTCATTTAAAATGGTGCCGGGTCGAAGGCTCTAATTAACCCCACGACACTTTAACTCTGACGGAGTTTTACACCAGCCTCAGTCGAGAAGCATTTCCACACGATACAAAACTACAGCTCGTTTCTGTCTAAAAAGATGATATGCTGCTTTATTTTGTACAATTATTCTCTCTGTATAGAGCCCTGGTCCACACCTACATACAGAGAGTTACAATAATCCAGGCGTGATGTGACAAAAGCATGTACAGCTTTTTCAAAATCAGCCAGAGGTGAGTGAGGCCTAAACCAGATGACACGGGCCCCCCTCAAATATAAATGAATGTAGATCCAAAATTAGACTCTGGGCCCCGGGACAACTGACCCTTTGTCCCCCCTGGTGACTCCCCTGTGACTTTAAAAGCTGATTATGTCAAATATCTGCTCTGGACAAAGACACATTTTGCTCAAATACATATAAAAAATGTTTGTATGTAATATATGTAATGTATGTAAAAGTGTAAATATAAACTCGTGTTATGTAACCCAGCCATTAAAATCAAATGTATTTATATAATTATCTGCATTTTATACTCTCCGTGCAATAACATTCCACCTGTAGCTCCGTTACCATAGCAACCGCTAAATCTCGCGATAGGTCGTAGTAGCGCGATGGAGATAAACAGACGGACGGTGTGAGACGGTGGAGGATGAGCGCGGGAAACCGCAGCAGGTAAAAAAAAACAACCTCTAAACTTTTCACTTCATGTTTCATTTTCCTTCATGTCTGAGTTTTGCTCCTCCAGTTACAGACGCCTCCAGCGTGAGGACATCGAGTGAACAACATGAGGGATTATTATTCAGAGAAACTGGTGCGTGTCGTTATTATGCTAACCCGTGCTGATGCTAAGCGGCGCTAGCTGTAGCCAATGCTAAGCGGCGCTAGCTGTAGCTAATGCTAAGCGGCGTTACCTGTGGCTAATGCTAAGCGGCGCTAGCTGTAGCTAATGCTAAGCGGCGTTACCTGTGGCTAATGCTAAGCGGCGCTAGCTGTAGTTAATGTGATCCTGATGTTGCATTATATTTTGTATCGTGTTTTGACACATTCATTTTAACCGGAAGCTGGCAATAAATGTTAACTGTTACATGTTAGCTAACAGTCAGTTGAAATGAATTTATATGATGATGTACATCTAGATCTGGAATTTATTTATTTATTTATTGCAATAATATTCAAATGCGAAATAATGAGACTGGATGTCTTGCACAGGCCAGGTTCATGTCTCTTCTTCTTCCTCTTCGTTCACCTGCCTGGATCATACAGGACACGGCCCTGCGCCACCGATGTTCAACAGGCCTCTGCTCCCACATGATGGATACAGCTGATGTGGTAGGACACTCTGCATCCAACACTGGACACATACACAAACCCCAAACTCTTTACCTGTTATTTCGTCTGCCGCTAAACTGGACTGTAGCGTGGTGTGGATTATTACAGCTGCACTGTCTTGAGCGAAGATTATGAAACTGTACAGTACTCTTTGTAAATATTGTAGATACTTTTCACACTTTTATCACGTGGTTACGGGCACCACATCCTGCTGCTGTTGTTTCTTTCCTCTGAGACAAACCAGATCTTCTAAGTCCAAAAGTCATTTTTTTCCCACATGTTACATAATGTTTTATATGGACTTTTTTCTTTTGATTGTTTGTTGTTCTGTTTGTTTTGTATTTTAAACATGTCAAACACCAGAGCAGAGGTTTGCGGTCACGCTAAAGCGAACAATTAGCATGCTAATGTGCACTTCTTGATTATCAGACAATATAAACACTTACTAGTAGGATGTAAACGCAGACAGAAATTAATATGGGGGCCCGGGGCAAGATGTCTCAGATGGGCCCCCTTTAATGTAAATAAATAGGAAGACGGTCCAATTCTGGGCCCCTAAACCGGGCCCCCTTGCCCCCCTCTTGTCGACTCCCCTGTGTAAACAAAACATAGCGACTTATGCAAAGTATCTGCACTGAGGAAAGACTCATTTTGCTCAAATACCTGAAGAAAAACATACAGATTCATAAAAATCCAACTGTCTTTACACACGACACACACCATCCTCCATCTTCATTTAAACCCGTGTTGTCTGAATATGTCCCATGATGCATTGTGGTTGCATTCATGCGTTGGCTCGTGCGTTGCTTTGAGCGGAGTCAGTCTGTGCGGCTCTCAGACCCTCCAGGCAGTGCTGAGTATGAGGCTTTTTCCAGGTCACCTCTCCTGCTCGCCCCCACGCAGATGTGGCTCCTCTGCTTCCCACTGTTAGTCCGTACAGCACATTTACAGCCACTCGGAGAATAGGCGAGAGCTACCACGGTTAGCCGCAAAGAAACGCTCGCTCCAGAGTGTGGTCTGTTTGGATTTAGAGGAAAATGAGACGACGGTGACAAAAAACGACAAGAGCGAAGGAAAAACAGAAGCAAAGGGACAGATCAGCTGAGACGACACAGTTTGACCTCCTCGTACAGCCGTGTGGTCAGAAAATATATAAAAAAAACGTGTGGTCAAGTAGAGACGCTGGAATCAGATAGAAGACTGAAGGAAATGCGTCTGCCACAATTTTAATCCCATTTGAACAAAAACAAAACAAACACATGGGATTAAAATTATAAACAGACATTTTTTTTCTAGTTTTCTGCCTCTGTCCTTCGCCACATCAGTCACACATAAATCTAAAACATAAACGTAACACAAAAATGTCGTCAAGGAGAGAGGCTGAAATTATGTGAAGAAAAATAAAAACAAAACAAAAAATAATCTGGAGTATATTTTTCCATTTGCTGTCCCGACGCTAGTCCCGACGCTAGTCCCGACGCTAGTCCCGGCGCTAGTCCCGGCGCTAGTCCCGGCGCTAGTCCCGGCGCTAGTCCCGGCGCTAGTCCCGGCGCTAGTCCCGCCGCTACTCCCAACTTTTTTTCTGTCTGTCTCTTTCTTTCTCTCTTTCTCTCTTTTTGTGTTTCTCTCTTTCTCCCTTCACGTGACCCGAGTGCAGATCTATGTAGTGAACAGGGGTTGAGGAGCTGGAGGAGACATTCAGACACATCCACACACACAGAACTCGTGTTTCTATTATTTATCTTCTGGATCACACATAAAACTGAACAAGTTTAAGAAATTTAAGTTAAAAAACACCAAAATGTCGACTGTAAACTCTATAGCAAAAGACGAAGTTAAAATCTGTCACTGGACGAATCGTTGTTGGACATCTCAAAGACACTAACCTCCTCTGAAGATAGTGAAGTTCAGATCTGAGCCAGAGAAAAGAAATGGTTTGAGAGGAGAGTTAAAGAAGCTATTTTTGTTAGAAAAGAGAATCCTTCCTTTAAACAGGAACAGGGGGCTGAGACATAATCTCTCCCCCATCTACAACTCCATCCTCAGACCCAGAACAAAGAACAATATCAGGGTCGTTAAGGGCTGAATAGGGTAGCTCCAGCTGAAATTAGAGTCCATAGATGTTTACAGTTTCAGTGTAGTTAGCCCCTCCCTGCAGATATAAGGCTGTGGTCACCAGCATCTGATCAGAACTGAAGAAGAGACTTGGACGAGCAGAGAAACGTCTTCAGTCCTACAACGATTTGTCCAGTTACAGATTTAAACTTCGTCTCAGACCTGGACGACTGAGGGTTTACACAGACTCTGTAAGCTCTGATATCGTTGTTGCTCCTCCATCCAGACGACGACCGCTCCGCATATGTGAATAAACGAGCTTATTATTTGAGATTCGAGGGACTATTTCCAGTTCCTTGATTACTAATGTGGCCCTGTGGCTCTTTCTGACTCTGCGCTCACATATGCACAAACACAGATATACAGTGTTTATATTGTGTCCTCTGTAAAGTTCTGCATCACACACACATCGCTGACCCTCTGTCTCTCGCTCTTCTCGTTTGGACTCATAACCTCGCTGCGTCTCGTCTCCGTGGCCCCGGGACCAGGACGATACGGAGAAAATAGTCTTTAATGTGACGTTTTTATCTTTGTTTTTCCCATAACAGAAAAACAAGAGACATTTACGACTGATCTGGAGCATCAGAGTCATGCAAAACACAGGCAGATGATTTCTCTTATCTCTGATCATTCTCACGTGTTTAACTCACAAACCCTGCAGATGTAGGCTGGAAAACACCCCGCTCCACCTTGTGATGTCATCATGTGGTAATACAGGAAGTGCTCCACTGTGTTTTTAAACTTGATTCGCTTCATTTCTAGAGTCATATGGATCATTTCAGCTCGTGGAATTGAACTAAAATCTACTGAACTAAAGGTTAAGTTAATTTGAAAACTACCACTTGATGACATCACAAGGTGGAACAGAGCGTTTTGACGTTTGGAGATGTGACAGACTAATAAGTGTTACTCAAACATGTGAATGAAACAAAACACGACTCCAGGTCTGTTTTTGAGGAGGGAACAGGATTACAACATGGATTAAAGCTACAACAGTCAGTTTTGTGTCATACAGGAGCTTTAAACAGAGATAAAAAATAACAACATTTTCAAGCTTGATTTTAATTTAAGGGGTAAATTTGCAGCTTCCATCAAACTGGTGAAAACAAAATGACAAGGTTCAGAACTGGGACAAACTTAAACACAACTAATCGACTTATACTTAGCATCTAAACATCAGATGTGTCCATCCTCTCTTCCTCTCTCCTCTTCTTCCCTCCTCCCCTCCTCCCTCACCCCCCTTCTTCCCGCCTCTCCTCCTTCTTTCCATCTCCCCCTCCCCTCCTTCTCCCTCTCTCCATCCATCACTCCTCCCCTCCCTCCTCTCCTCCTTCTCCCTCTCTCCTCCCTCCTTTCCTTCCTCCCTTCTCCTCCCTCCCTCCCTCCCCTCTTCTCCTCTCTCCCTCGCTTCTCTCCTCTTTTCATCCCTCCTCTCCTCTCTCCTTCCCTTCTCCCTCCCACCCCCCCCCCTCTCCTCTCTCTCCTGTCTTCCCTCTCTCCTCCTCTCTCCTCCCCTCTCCTCCTCCTCTCTCCTCCTCTTCTCCTCCTCTTCTCCTCCTCTCCCTCCTCTCTCCTCCCCTCTCCTCTCTCCCCCTCTCTCCTCTTCTCTCCTCTTCTCTCCCCGTCTCTCCTCCTCTCTCCTCCTCTCTCCCCGTCTCTCCCCGTCTCTCCTCTTCTCTCCTCTTCTCTCCTCTTCTCTCCTCCTCTCTCCTCCTCTCTCCTCCTCTCTCCCCGTCTCTCCTCCTCTCTCCTCCTCGTGCAGATGGGTAAAGTGGGTCATGAGACTGGGACATGTGTCAGATTCTCCTGAGGTACAAATGACCCACCTCCAAAAAGAAACTGCTGACGTTGCTGTGGAAGCAGCGATGACCTGATTCATCCTCGTTAAAGGCTCACAGGACACAGCTGGGACGGGCCTGGGACGGGCCTGGGACGGGCCTGGGACGGGCCTGGGACGGGCCTGGGATTTAGCTGCAGAAAACTGGATACTGCAGTAAAAAGTATTTGTAAACATTCTGAGCCAGAGTACTACGACTAAGAGGAGATAAAAATGCTTTGACACTAAACTGAATCTGTCCCCACAGACGTCTGTCAGAGTCATGTGATATTCATGAATTCACGGCTCAGAACATGTTGTGTAATCGACCCCGTCACCTCCTGTTCAAAGCTGGACCCTGAGCCAAAACAAAAACCTCAAAAAGCCTCAGTCGCCTCCAGAAAAGACACAAAAACACAAAAGTGATTCACGTTAACACAGACATGAGGAGGTGGGGCTGTGATGAGGAGGCGGGGCAGTGATGGGAGGAGGCGGGGCAGTGATGGGAGGAGGCGGGGTAGTGATGGGAGGAGGCGGGGCTGTGATGAGAGGAGGCGGGACTGTGATAAGAGGAGGCGGAATCATCAGATCAGATATACAGATATTAAGACATCTGTGAGATATACTGTACTACTACTGTACTATTACTACTATACTGTTAATACTACTACTGCTTCTTCTTCCATTACTCCTATTACTACTACCACTTCTGCTACTACTCCTCTTGCCACTACTACTGCTACTACTACCACTGCTACTATTACTCCTACTACTACTACCATTACTGCTATTACTTCTACTACCACTACTGCTAGCCTACTACTACAGTTACTACTGTTAATACTACTACCACTACAGTTTGTGCCAGCCCTAAACTGGATAAGTAGTGTTACTAAAATAAGCTAATAGTAGTAACCCCAATGCATTACTACTTCTACTAGCACTATTCTAGTAGTAGTACTAGTAGTACTTCTACTTTTCTGCACAGAATGGTTTGTGTAATTATTACCACGATTTATGTAATACTTCCACTCGTACCTGCCCTCCTTGTATTGGTGCTGCTACATATGAACTGAACTACACTCTGTACTACTATGACTACTACTATTACTACAACAACTACTACAAATACGACTACTATGGCTACTTATCCTATTACTACTACCATTACTCCTAACGACCTTTAAGAATTACCATCGTACTACAAAAATCTTAAATACTACTACAACTAATAACACTACTATGACTACTTGTTAGTACTACCACTACTCCTAACATCCAATATGAATCTATTATCAGTTACCATCGTACTACAAAACATCTTAAATACTACTACTACTACAAATACTTGTACACTTACACTTACACTTGTAGGCTTTCATTTTAGATCCGCAGATCAAAGACTCTATAAATACTTTCTCCCGTCTGTCTCGTCTAAATACTTTCTCTCGTGTCATCTGATAATCCCCGCACACATCTCAGATTATCTCTCCCTGTGGTCAGAGTGGGCACTGCAGCGTCGGTTCTGGAGAATTTAGACGTTAAATACAACAACAGAGAGAAGAACGACGACGGGAACGACGGGAAGAAGTTTATTCAAAAAAGAAGCATCTGGTTCATTTGCTTAAACTCAGGGTCAAGTTTTAGTTTCTGCTCAAGAGATTTTTTGTGGAGTATAAGAGCCGTGTTCAGGGCCGTCGGCAGGACTTTGGAGGCCCGGGGGAAGAAGCCTCACATGGGCCCCCCTCTAATAGAAAGATGGTCCAATTCTGGACCCCTCAGACCCTGGGACCCCGGACAACAGACCCTTTGTCCCCCCCGCTGGCTCACCTGGGTGTAAGTTTCAAGTTGGAGGAGCGGTACTTTTCTGTTGTTTGGAATAGTAAAAATGTATAGTATAGTACTCTTTTTTTATGTCAAGAGTTAGATTGGAACCAGCAACCTTCAGGTCAATGGACAAACTCTACCAGCTGAGCCACCGTCGCTCTTATAAGTAAAATAATGCTGTGATTTCAGTGCTCTGTCCTGGAACGATACTGGATGTAACCTTTTGGTTCTTTAGTGTAACCTTAACCAAGCTGCACCACCACAGCTGACCTCCTCCTGACCTGGAGAGGGCGCCACCTTCCTCCGGCTCTGACGTTTGAGTTTAAGTCGTTTTGAGATCTCGGGGTCGTCTCGGGGTCGTCTCGTCATACCAGCGGACTCTTGTTTGAGGACAGATTATCCAGATGTCCACAGGCCCGAGGACTCGGCCTGAGCATCGGACGGTTATAGATGGAGACACCTGTCAATCAAAGGGACGTGTCTTTAACTTAAAGTAAAATGACGTCAGTTAGTTTATTTAATTTTTTTTTTTAGAGGTGAAATTATAAATATAAATAAATAAAACTGGAGTTTACGGCCTCAGCTCAGACTCAGACGATACATCTCGTCTGTTCACAGGTATCAGGTTAGGGTCACACAAGGTCAGCTGCTTTAGAACGGATTTTCCTTCCTTTCATTCTTCCTTCTTCCCTTCCTCCCTCCCTACCTCCCTCAGCTGGTTTAGATGGTATTTTCCTTCTTCCTTCCTTCCCTTTCTCCCTCCCTTCCTTCCTTCTTCCCTTCCTTCCTCTCTCCCTTCGTTCCTTCCTTCTTCTCTCCCTCCCTTCGTTCCTTCCTTCCTTATTCTCTTCCTTCGTTCCTTCCTTTCCTTCTCATTATTTGCGTTGCCTTAAATGCACTTTATTATATCATGTTATATTATGTTTAATTATATGAAAGTCGGTGACCTCATTGGGTTAAGGCTCCAATTATCAAATAGGTTGTGGGATCAAATCTGTTTCATTTGTGAGTCGTGTTAAGTTGCATCAGAATCCTCCTCTTAAAGCTGCACTATGGCACTTTTCATAACCAGAATTTCCCCAAATTGCAAAAAAACCCACATTGTTCTTATGAAAGGCGATAAGGAGATAAACTAGAAAAACACATTTGTCATCGTTACGTTTTAAACCAAATTGCAAATATCGAATGCATTACATAATTCAGTTGCATTATGGGCCGGCGTTGCTAAGTTACGGCCGTATGTGACACTTGATGATATGGAGGGAGTTTGCGTCGCTTCCACGGCGACGGGAACGATGCAAAAAGTCGTTTAACGCACTGTACGATCAGAGAATGACGCAGAAAACACGATTAAACCGAGCGACGCCACTTTAAAACGGCTTTAAACGTGTTTCTGCCTGAGCCACGGAGACGAGATTAAGACTCACTGCGTTTTTTTAAGATTTTGACTAAATGATGCTCAAAATGTTGGAGATAAATCCATTTATTTATTTACTCATAAATCTGAGAATTAATGTTTGTTTTTCAAGAATTCTGTGACAACTATAACTAGACTTTGTTTAAACCACAGACTGTTTATATAAATGGACGAAGCTAACCTGCTAGCCACCGCCGCCCTCCAAACAGGAAGTGACCATGGTGCACTTCCTGCTCCATCGACTCTGACTCCAGTTCACTTTCTATTGAAAATCTGACACTCCTCTCTGTCATTTTTGTGTTAAATGTTCGTATTAACCCTCTACATGATCCTGGGGTTTTCATTTCACTATTGTGTCTTTAAATCAACATATGAACATTAAAAACAGACACATCAGGTCCTTCTTTCGTCTTAGCCTTAGCAACAGGTTTGATTGACAGCGTTGCTAAGCAGTACTTTCACTAAAATCAAGGTTGATGTTAAAATTATAAAAACAATCTTTAAACTTGTGGGAAAATGAAAGTCTTGAAAATCTGCTTCTAAATGATGAAGTAGCTTATGTGTTTACACCAGATGCCCTTCCTCACACTCCAGACTAAAGCCTCACTGTGGATTTTTACATTATTAAAAGCTCAGTGTCAAACATAATGGACATGGACATGGACACGCCCTGTGGTCCAGACTCATCAAAAACACGAGAAAAAACACACGGCATCAGAGAGGAGGAGAGAGGGAGGAGAGAAAGAGAGGAGGGAGGAGGAGAGAGGGAGGAGGAAGGGAGGAGAGAGGGAGGAAGGAGGAGGGATAGAGGAGGAGAGAGGGAGGAAGAGAGGAGGAGAGAGGGAGGAGGAGAGAGGGAGGAGGAGAGAGGGAGGAAGAGGAGGGAGTAAAGGGAGAGAGGAAGAAGGAGGAGGAGAGAGAGAGGAGGGGAGAGAGAGAGGAGGAGAGAGGGAGGAGGAGAGAGGGGGGAGGAGGGAGGGAGAAGGAGAGAGGAGGGAGGGAGGAGAGGGGGAGGAGGAGGAGAGGGGTAGATGGAGTGAGGATGGAGGGAGAGGAGCTCCCGATGGAGGAGGGGTGGCTCAGCTCTGTAGAAATGTTGTGATTTGTTGTTTCCTTGTGGATGCTGTGATCACTCCCTGTTGTCCTCCTATTCACCTCCTCTCATCCCTCCTTCCCCCCTCTCTTCTCTCTCTCTTCCTCTTCTATCTCTTCAAGGTTACTCACTGTTGTTTAGCCGCTGCCGGATCCGTAGCGTCTCCTCTTCTTCTCTTCTTCTTCTGTGCTGGAGGACCATGTGGGCTCTCAGATGTAAGTGTGTTTTTTGTGTTTGCTTTTGTCGGTTAATTCACTTTTTTCCGCTCTGGGTTTGGTTGTTTTGTTCTGGTTGTTGCTGCACGTGCTCAGTGAGACGTGGAGCGTGGGTGGGGGTCTGTTTGAGGTTAGCTTGGTGTGCGTCATTACTGTGGCTTTTGTTAAAATCCTTGACGTGCTCCTGTGAACTTTTATTTTTACATCTTCTTTTCTCTTTAGAGCAGCTTGCATGGCTGGAAAGTTGAATATAAACTAAAAAAACAAAAGAATAAAGAGTTGTCAGACTTTACTTTGTGCGTTAGCAAGTTTTAAATGTCCGTTAGCATCGTCACTCTTGCTTAGGGACATTTAAAACTTGCTAATAGCTAACGTAATCGCCTGATTCATGACATTTTCCTTTAACGAGCCTCATTTATTCATCATTTATATTTCTCAAAACAAACTTCTTAAAATATTAACGCAGTGCCAAAAAAAACCCCAAAAAGTTATTTCTTCTAAAACGCTAATAACGAATTTCAGATTGTACCAAACTTCAAAAACACAAAGATGTTTTCAGCGACTCGTATCTGGAATTTCACAAAACAAGAAACCTTTATTTCACTTAACCACATTATTATCAATATATAAACACATGCTAAAGTATTGATTAGCATTGACGCACGTGCTAACCCGCTAACACAGTAGTTACTCATGCTCGGCTAACGCGCACATGCATAATGTATGGTGACATTTCGCCTGGATAATTAGCTTGTCCGCGCGGCGCTCGGGTTTAGCCCCAGACTCGAACTAAATGTCAGATATTGTAGATTTTAATAGATACTGGTTATTTAGATGTAATTATGTCATTGTGTCGAAACAGTTTAACAGCTCGTGTTAAGTCATGGTTTAGTCATGGTTTAGTCCTGGTTTAGTCCTAGTTTAGTCCTAGTTTAGTCCTAGTTTAGTCCTAGTTTAGTCCTTGTTTAGTCCTTGTTTAGTCCTGGTTGAGTCCTGGTTTAGACCTGGTTTAGACCTGGTTTAGACCTGGTTTAGACCTGGTTTAGTCCTGGTTTAGTCCTGGTTTAGTCCTGGTTTAGTCCTGGTTTAGTCCTGGTTTAGACCTGGTTTAGACCTGGTTTAGACCTGGTTTAGACCTGGTTTAGACCTGGTTTAGACCTGGTTTAAACCTGGTTTAAACCTGGTTTAAACCTGGTTTAAACCTGGTTTAGACCTGGTTTAGACCTGGTTTAGACCTGGTTTAGACCTGGTTTAGTCCTGATCCAGTCCTGGTTCAATTCTGGTTTTAGTCCTGGTTTGGTTCTGTTTCAGTCCTTGTTTAGTCCTGGTTTTAGTCCCATTTCAGTCCTGGTTTTAGTCCAATTTCAGTCCTTGTTTAGTCCCGGTTTAGACCGTGTTTAGTCCTTGTTTTAGTTCTGGTTTTAGTCTTGGTTTAGTCCTGTTTCAGTTCTCTTAGACTTGGCGTTGCACTTTTTGAGTCGAGGTTCAGAGCAGATTTTTAAAAATGCATTTATTCTGACCGATTTGGATTAAGCTGGATGCCCTCCCTGAGTCGGTTCTCTTGTTTTCTAAGAAGTCTGCAGGTGTAAAGTGCATGATTATTGTTATTTTGAGTTTAATCCTTAGGTTTTTCCAAGATAAACAAGACATATCTATATTTCCTGAGTATTTCATGTAAAACTATAACACATGTCAACGATTATAAGGGATTTTTTAAAGTCAGACTTGTTCTGTTCAGATGTTTCTCCATGTTCTCCTCGTTTCTTCTCGTTGAGCCTGTGAAGTTGTATTTGGAGTGATTCATATTTGAGTTTAATCTTTAATCCACTATTTTCAAGACGCCATTTTGTTAAATCCGTTTTCATCTCCACTGTGACACGCCCCCTGTGACGTCCGCACTTCCTTCTCCAGTTTTATTTTCTTAATCGTTGATACTCGTAGGATTCTGCAGCGTCGCGTCGTCATTTTGGTCCAAAAAAATGTGCTGCTCTAGTGTGATGTGCTCTGTCCATAGGGGGCGCTACAGCTACACTGCTCTTTATTATCATGACGTTTACGGCGACGTCAGCTCCACTGGACACTGCAGTTTTCTAACTTGAAGTGTTTATTTTCTGAAGTGGTTTTAGCGGAATATTATGATTTAAAACGTGTAAATTATAACAGAACGATCCACAGAGTTGAGAACCATAAAGACACAGATCAGAGAATCGTTTAATACGTCACTTTTGACTTAAAAACTTTGTCAGACCAGCTCACTCTGCCTTACATCGAGCTCGTTCTTTCATCTGGGCCTTGCTAGCTCGAGCGGCGTTAGTCATTCTCCTCTTCGCTAGCACTGAGCTGTAAAACACATGCTAATCTGTGCTTGGAGTAAGTAGAGACCCAAAATCCTCCTGCGATAAGTGAAGGACCTGGAGCGAAAGAAAGGGCTCGCCTCCCATGATTCAACGGGAGCAAAGAGTGTGAGGAGGATTACAGCTGACACGCCCCATGAATAATCCACAGAGTGTGTATACGCTTTATGTATAATGGAAGAGTTTGGAGAGCTGCGTTCTGGACACAGGAAACTATCGCGTGTTTACTTTGTGTTTTCCGTCGTAATTGAAATGTTAAACGTCCCATCCCTCGTTCTCTGTCTCTGCGTGCGCTTTGACATAAAGAGAGCTCTTAAAGATACCGTTTGACGCGGGTTGGTAAACATACGCTCGCATTAAATATTCAAAACATAAAAGGAAGTTAGTTGGTGGAAAAAAACGGTTCATTCCACAGCGCTCAGCTCCGAGGCTAGCGGTTATAGCGGCTAATCTGGAGCAGAGTTCTGACCACGAGTATCATAGCAACCAAAGAGCCAATCAGGAGCGAGGCTGTTGAAGGTGACGCCTCTGAAGTTTTAACATTTACAAACTATTTTCACAGCCACGACACAGCTCTTGTTCATAAATAACATTCTCCGTAACACTGATAACCTCTGAAACTGAAGCTAACTCAAACCAGAACGTTAAAGCTAACCCAAACCATCTTGTTCAAAGCTGTAGCGTCTGGAGCGGTGACGGCGGCGGAGATTAAAGCGGCTGTACTCGCTTTAAGAACTCCACACACGGCGTTTATCAGAGCTGACGGAGGTCGGTGGATGTGGCAGAATGTGACAGATGTGAACTACGAGCTACGGCAGCGGGGGTAAAATGAAGAGAAAGGCATTGTGGGTAGGTTGAGGTGCGGCGAGGTCATGTGATGTGAGGTTAAAGCTGGAGGGGGCGGGGCTGTGAGGGTGGAGGTGTTTGGAGATGTTGGACATGATGGTGAAGAGGTGGAGGGAAGACAGTCTGGAAGAGAGGAGGAGGTAGGACGGAGGAGGTAAGACGGAGGAGGTAGGACGGAGGAGTTAGGACGGAGGGAGAAGAGTAGAACGGAGGAGTAAGAACGGAACGGAGGGAGTAGAATCATTAGAATCATACTTACTTTTACTCTCTAAGTACATTTTTAAAGAGGTATTTTAATACTTAAGTAAAAGTACAGATACTAAACCAAAGAAATGCTGATTATTTCCTGTGATACTTTTACTTCAGTACCAGGCTGGAGTCCTTTTCTCGTGGCACCTGTTTTCCATTAAGTTCCACTTGTTCAGTCACAGTTGTTCACTTCATATAAAATAAAACCCTGTGATTTTGTAAATTCTGTTACATCATCGAGTCATAACTTTAATCCCGCTCGGCCAGTTAAGAGTTTTACATCCAAAACTAATTTATTAACTTTTATTTAACGACCCTCACACCCCGAACCTTATTTCGCTGCGTGTTCTCAGTTTTACCTTTGTGCCACGCTCTCTCTCAGCGGGCGCTCGTACCGCTCCCTCTGCCAAAGCCTCCGATCGTTTTCAAACCTCGCCAAATTCTTCCACACTGCTGTAAAAATCCCATTCTCCCACGAGCTTTGGCGTTCACGCTCTTTTTGCTTTGGCCCGCCGCCATTTTGAACTCTTAAACCAACAACCAGGGATAATAGTGTTGAAAAGACTGAAAGACGCGAGGTGAGATTAACGACTCGCTGGTTGTCGCGGCGCCTCGAGGGGCCGGCGAGGTGTGAATGGGCTCTTTAGTTCTGTGGGTGACCAAACATGGCGGCGGGAGTGTTTACGCCGACTGGGACAAAAGCGAGAGAGACGGGGACACTCGGGGGTGACATGGAGCGTGAATCTGTGGAGTGGTTCGTTGTGTCCGGAGTGGAATGGGCTGAGAGCGGCGGCCATCTTGATTCTGTCTTTTTCGACGGCGCCAAGTCCTGGGACGATACAGAGACTTGTTGAATGGACTGAGATAAGGACTGAGGTAACTTTCTCTGTGTCGGCCAAATTGTTGTCGCCATGGAGATGATGTTTGTTTGCTTAAAATGTTCCACAGTATGGGGTTAAACTTGGCTAACTTTGTGGAGACAGGCAGATATAACACTAGGCCATGTTACGAGTCGGATCTGTGGGGAAGCATGCGATTTTCAAGAGGTGTAAAAGAATAATTCAAGATAGAAACAAGCAAGTAGTCAAAAAAAGTTACACTTCAGCAAAATGGCCGCTGTCAAAGGGCCAGATGTAAAATAAATGTAACTACTTTTTAAACTTGTTAATTAACTGTTTCTGTATTTATTACTCATTCACGTTACAAATATTGCATATGTGTTTGCATAGATGCTGTGTAACTGTATCTCTTGATAAAATTACATTTTAAGACCATCAGACCTATTAATTTACCCTGTTGAGGGCCTCATAAAATGATGTGGAGGGCCACATTTGGCCCAGGGGTCTTGAGTTTGACACGTGATTAATACGAAGGTTAATACGAACATTTAAGACCAATATGACGAGTCTGACCGCAGCAGTTATAGACAGAGGGGGACGCGTTTTTTACACAGAAAGTGACTTGGAGCCAGAGTCGATGGAGCAGGAAGTTCAACATGATCACTTCCTGTTTGGAACGCGGCGGCGGCTAGCAGGTTAGCTGCATCTGTAAAAGATTGAATCAATAACTTGTCTCATTACAGACTCAAACTATCGACTAAACTGTTTCGTCCTCCTGTTTATTTCTTGCAGCTCATAATTTTTTTTTTTTTTACAATATTGTAGATTTGTAATAGTTTTTATGGTTTAAATCTGCTCTTGGGTTTTTGGTAAGTGGCGTAAATGAGTTTCAATATTATCGTTTTGCATCTGGATTTACTTGTATCGAGCTCTGTTTGTATCCATCATTTAAAAATCCATATTATACTGTGGTAATTAAAGTAAATGAATAAAACTATACTTTATTGGTTTTAACAGTGACCAATTTGTTCTGGAAAAAGTTGCGCCCATGATCACTTCCTGTTTGTAACACGGCGGCGGCTAGCAGGTTAGCTACGTTTATATAAACAGTCGTTTTGATTCTTGAAGGTGGAACTTTTACCAATTTACCAAAAGTCTATTACTCTGGCAGATTCAAAAGCTGAGTTTAAAACTTCGGCTACAGCAAAAATATGAAACCAAAAGTGAATCAAAACTCATTTCAAAGTGACCTTGTACAAAAGCCAAAAAGAACAGAACAAAATTTCATTCTTATTTGGCAACATGAGTCCAGTCAATCCAATCTGTCCCAGCCCCTGAAACGATATCGACCCAAACAACGTGGTATTAATTAAGTCCTGCACAACTGTCCAAACACTGACTTCACTTTATACTGACAGAGGCAGATCCAAAAGAGCTTACTCTGCAGTAGATTAGCACAGCGCCGCGCATAGCAAACTCTGGACACTTTAATTGGCTGTTTGATTATCCCGAAGTCCGAGTCGCTGTCAGGGCAAAGGCAGAAATCAATGAATGTGTTTTGTACTCGGAATACACAAACGAGGACTGTCCCGACTCCAGAATACTGCACAAGGACAACGGGAAACGGTGAAGTAGAAGAAGAAGTAGTGACAAAACTGGAACTTTGCTTTAGCCTTTATCCTAATGGACTGAAGCTAAAACTCAACAAGGAGTAAAGTTTACAACATAGACTGTTTATGTAAATGGACGTAGCTAACCTGCTAGCCGCTACGTTCCAAACAGGAAGTGATCATGGGCGCTTCCTGGCTACAATTCACTTCCTATCTCTGTCTCTCTCTCTGTTCCTGCTGCTGTCAGACTCGTCATTTTGGTCTTAAATGTTCGTATTAACCCTCTACATAATCCTATTTTTGTTATTTTGAGGTTTTTTTTTTTTTTTTTTTCTTTTAACATTTTTCTTTTTAGTTTGAGTTTTTGTTGTTGGTTTGTTTTAGGTATTTTGAGTTTGTTTTTTTTTCTTGAGTTTATTTTGTTATACTGAGGTTTTTTGTTTTTGTCAATTTTTTTTTTTATTTTTTATTTTTTATTTTGTCCCCTCTGTAGCTGCTGCTGTCTTGTTTTTTTGTGTGTATATGTATTATTTTGAGTTTGTCACTTTTTTCTTTTAGGTATTTTGAGCTGTTTTTTTTTTTTTTTTTAATTTTGAGTTTATTTTTTTGTTTATTTTCTTCACTGTTTTTAGTTTTTTTTTTAGTTTTTTTTGTGGTTATTTTCAGTAGATTTTTTTACATTTATTTTTTTGTTATATTGAGTTTATTTATACTTTTATTTTATTTTATTTTTTTTTAATTTTTTTTGAGTTATTTGTGTGGTTTTTTTTTTTGGGGGGGGGGGGTTTGGTCTATATTTTTTTTTCAGATATGACACTATTAATTGTGTAAAACCTTTAGCCAACTCTTTAGCTTCATTACTTTGGAACTTTTGGGTCATATCATCAATACTAATATCCTTGCAGTAGTAGTAGAAGTAGCAGTAGCATCTTTCACTTTCTCTAAATGAAACTATAATCGCTCAAAGTTCTGCACATTCTCATTATAAATCCACTTAACCTGTGATCATGGAGGCTCTGACATCATTCCAGGAAATCCGGGTTTTCCTAATTACAGGGAGCCGGTTCTTCCAGGTGGAGCGAGGAGTGATTTGTGATTTGTGATTCGTTAGCGCGAGCTCAAAGCATTCCCCACGAGCCCGTTCATTACGCCGCTGTGGTCGACTTCACAAACTGCAGTTATGACTCGCTCAGCAGTTCTAATGTAAATCAGGTCACTTCACAACAGCGACGCACGAACTCGAAACGCCGGGACAATGGCGAATGGTTCTGTTCCAAATCGCTAACGAGGAGCCGGGCAGATTGATCCGTGGGTGTTTTGTCGGTGTGTGACAAAAGTAAACAAAAGTAATGGGGTTGGTGCTGGTTCAGAGGAAGAAGAGCGAGGCAGATGTCGGGTTTTCAGGGAATTCAAAGAAAGATTAAGCGAAGAATGTGGTGAGCCAACATGCTAACGCTAACATGCTAACGCTAACATGCTAACGCTAATGGGTTCGGAGCAAATATAAGTCACTGTGTTTTCATTTTATAGCTATTAATCTGAATCATAAAGACACACTGCGGAATCTGCCTGTTCAAATTAATTAAACGAGATAGCAACAGTAGAATGTGAAGTAAAAGTATTAAAGTACTTAAGTAATCGTTTGAAGTATCTGTATCACCACATTTTAAGCTTTATAAGACTCAAAATCTGCAAGAAATACTTTAACTTTTTACTCTTAAAGTACATTTTTAAGCACGTACTTTAAGTAGTTTGTTCATGTGATACTTGTACTTTTACTTGAGTATTTTTTTGCTCTGGTATCTGTACTTTTACTTAAGTATCTCTGTGTAATCCCGCAGTCGTCCAGGTTTGATCCAAAGCAAAAGACGAAGTTTAAATCCGTCACTGGACAAATCGTCGCTTCTTCAGTACTAGTTACTTTTACTTCAGTAACAGAATAAAGTACTAGTTTCACCTCTGTTAGAACGATGTATAACTTGCAGTAACTTTTTAAACATCCAAATGAGTCCAAGATTAAACATATTAAACATAATTGAATTGCTGGAGGGTCTTTGGTCGAAGCTCCAACTGGATTAAACTCCAGTATGATTCATAATTTGTGACATATATGTGACCTGTGAACGCCTCGGGTCCCACAGGAGGAGCTAGAGGAGGTGTCTGGGGTGAGGGAAGTCTGCAAATTCCATTTGCATATCAGTGTAAACAACGTCTTTATGAAATGAACATTTTTGAAGTGTGATTCGGAGCGTTCAGAGTGTTTATTTGTTTATAACGCCAAAAATGTAAAACTAGCAGCTCAGTTGGTAGTTTGTCCACTGACCTGAAGGTTGGCGGTTCGAATCCCGCTCTCGACATAAACGTCATTGGTAGAACAGTCAGTGTGATTCCAGCTCTCACAGATGAACACTGTTGTTGTGTCCTTGGGCAAGACACTTAAACCACCTTGTTCCCAATGATGTGCATCGTGTTCTGCGTCCTGATTGGCTGAGGGACTGTAGACCATTGTGTTCTGCGTCCTGATTGGCTGAGGGACTGTAGACCATTGTCCATCAGTCTCCTCCGTGTCTCCTGTACAGTACAGAATGTGTCAGACAAATTTACATAAATGTTGGATCAGTGTGACTCTGAAGTGCTGTATGTTTGCAAGTTTTCTCCCCGACAAAACCCACAATGTCGATGAAACGTTCTGCACCGACAAAGGCACCGACGAAAGAGAAATGTGAGAAAATGTTAATGCCTGTGTGAGAAAAGTGTATAAAGTGAGTGGTGAGGGGTTTTACAGACAATATAGTACAAATACTTTTTCACGGTTACTCGCACAAACCAAAACTCCGTTCTTTCTCTAATCTGCAGCTCTAGTCAAACGTTAGCTTTGTACACGCTGCATTTTGTCCATATAAATCCATCTCGGTGTGTTGTTCTGATGCTAGCTCCAGTGTTCTCTTACAAATGATGTTGCCATGGTCCGCTGCACACTTTAATCACCTCACACGTTTAAAGTTGGAGAAATGCTTATTCTGCAACATGGCGCCCCCTTTGACAAATCCCTTTAGCTCCGAGCACTTTATCAAACTCCTCTTTTGTTTGTGCAGCGTCTGGAGTTGGTCAAATTCAGGCGGAAGAATGGATTGGGCTGAAAAGATAAGAAGGAAGATGGAGAGGGGGATGCAGGGAAACTTTAAAGGCTGAAAACTACTTCTGAAAATGTTTAGTTTGGATATTTACTTGTTTTAATGAGATGCCACCGATGAAACTGCAGCTAACGAAGTAATAATCAACGCACGACCTAAACCAGCCACAAACATGTTTAACCACAGACTGTTTAACGTCTTTTCTGGAGTATAAGTCCCAAAAACTGCAAAGAAAAAAACATGCAAGTCGCACTGGACTATAAGTCGAGACATTTTATCTTTAAAGTCAAGTTCTGATAATAAGAATAAACTGTGGAAGAACAGGCTGAATATCAGAACATCACACTAACGTCACACATTTATATTTATTCAGCTGAAGCACAGACAGAACTGAACACGTGTCTGGTTTGTTAACGTCAGATATTAACAGTTAATCACAAACTAAAGCAGAAAAAACAAGTTTACTCTGGATCTCAGTCCAAATCACTAAATCCACTGAATTCTGAACAACTCCACCAGCTCCAGAGGAAGATGAAGTGTTCAGTCTTTCTCAGATGTTTTTTAAATTAGCGTAATGTGGATATTTTAAATGTTCAGGAGGAGTAGATACTGGTACAAGTCTAGAGCGCCCTCGTGTGGTCGTCACTGTGACAATAACCAAGACGTGAAGTTATATATTTGAGTCATTTCACATATAAGTCGCATCTGAGTCTAAGTCGACAAACTGAACAAAAGTGACACTTATTGTCCAGAAAATACAGTTATATAAATGGATGTAGCTAACCTGCTAGCTGTGCTCCAAACAGGAAGTGAGCATGCCGCACGTCCTGCTCCATTGACTCTGGCTCCAATTCACTTTAAATTGAAAAACTGTCTCTCTCTCTGTTCCTGCTGCTGTCAGACTCATTTTGGTCTTAAATGTTCGTATTAACCCTCTACATGATCCTGGGGTTTTTATTTCACGTCTGTGTCTGTAAATCAACATATGAACATTAATAACAGACACATCAGGTCCTTCTTTCCCTAAAGTCACTCTTGTCAGCGTTAGCAACAGGTTTGATAGCGTCTGCTCCCTGTTAAACCAGTGGTGTGGGCGGGAAGGGGCGTTACCTTCAACAGCCTCGCTCCTGATTGGCTCTTTGGTTGCTGTGATACTCATGGTCGGAGTTACAAATGTGGAACACTGCTCCAGATTAGCTGCTATAACTGTTAGCCTCGATGAGCTTCATTTGGAGCTGAACACTCACTTAGTCCATACAGTCTGTGGTCCAGGACTAAACCAGCTAAACAAAGGTTTAAGGACAAAGTCTCAACCAGAACTAAACCAGGACTAAGCAGGGACCAAATGAGAAATAAAAGTCTAAACTAAACTAGCAACAACCCGAGATCTAACGGCCATAACATGAACAGGACTAAACCCTGACAAAATGGACTAATGATAGACTAAACCAGGACTAAACCAGGACTAAACCAGCCCCTTTGTGAGAGATCGGTCAGTTCGTTTATTTTGAGTCTCGTTAACGAAAAGAACTTTGTCCCAAACCGTCCAGAAGTGCACAGACAGAATAACAGAGCGGCGCTAATGGTCGTATGGATCGTCTTGTTCTGGACACAGCCTCTTTAAGCTCTCTGTTTGTAAAAGTGCTGCAGGCGCTCTATTGATCGCCCCCTTCAGGTCAGGATTTATCTGTGCAGCTCGGAAAACAATAGAAACAGGAGCTGCTGAAGTTTGAGGGGAAACACGAGAAGAGGAGGTGAAACTGAGAAGAGGAGGAGGGAGGAAAAGGGGAGGAGGAAGCGAAAGGGAGGAGGAGAGGAGAAAGAGGAAAATGAGGGAGGAGAAGGGAAGGAAGAGGGAGGAGGAGAGACGAGGGAGAGAAGGAAGGAAGAGGGAGGACAATGGAGAGGAGAAAGAAGAGGAGAAGGGAGGAAAATGCGAGGAGGATAAGGGAGGGGGAGGGTTGCGAGAGGAAGAGAAGGGAAGAGGAGGGAGAGAGAAGGAGAAGGGGAGGAGGAAGAAGGAGGCGAGGAGGAGAGGAGGAAGAAGAAAATGAGGGAGGAAAAGGGAAGGAAGAGGGAGGAGAAGGGAGGAGGAAGAAGGGAGAGGGAGGAGGAGGGGCGGAGGAGAAAGAACAAGGTGGGAGAAGGGAAAGAGGAGGGGGAGAGGATAAGGGAAGATGGAGGGAGAAGGATGGAGGAGGAGAACGGGGGAGAGGAGGAAGGGGAGGGAGTAGGAGGAGGAGGGAGACAGATGGAGGTCGGCCATGTTGGAGGTAAATGTCAGCGGTTTAGACACAGCAGGGCCTCGGGTTGCACCGCGGTGTGTTGTGCAGAAATGTCCACACGACATTTGTCAAACAAACTTCAGAGAAACTTTACAGATTTAAAAGCAAAAAGATCTGATTTGATTTTATTTCAATTGTAAACTTAATTATTTTTAAAGTTTTATTTTAAAAATGCCCTTTTTTTTTGTTTTTTTGTTTGAGATTTTACATTTCAGTGAAGTTTATCTTTCTGGACCTGCAGGCGACTGTGGCTCAGTTGGTAGTATAATTTTGTTATTGTTACCTAGCAACCGTAATGTTTCCACAACGTTTAAAAGCGGGATTTGAACCACCAATGCTCTACAAACTGAGCCACTGTTGCCTCACCAGCAGAGGGCGCCGTGTACAGAAAGAGCAGCGCAATTCAAGTTTATTTCTGCAGCAGATTTAAAACGATTCGAGCTGAACAAAAAGCTTCACATAAAACTCAACACAAAAACAGAAAACTCGACACAGGAGCAGAGCCGCGTCGTGTGGAGCTCGTGTTAAAAACCCGGGAGAAGTAACAAGCAGAAACTCGTCCAGCTCGTCCATTTCAAACTTAATCAAACTAATATACTTCCTGTAAGTCGCTGGTGAAAGCTCCTGGTTTGTGTGGACGTCAGGGGCGACGCTGCAGGAGACACGAGTGAATTATAAATGACTCAGACTCGGCTCGTTAAGGCTTTTAATTATTACTAAATGTGAAGGTGTGACATTTTCAAACCGGGGCGGCCATTTTGTCTGAGATCACACAACGAAGTCTGAGGTTCAGTCTCATCTTATTAGAAGCTTCCAAATGTGAAAACTTTTTACGACTGTACTAAAACTTCATAAACTCAGTGGTATTTACTTCTATAGGGTCTCCTTAGACGTTCAGCTTGTCTCGAGCTGAACTCCATAAACGATTAAATGTTTACATGTGTTTGCGTTGAACATATTTTCTGCTCTGATCATAAACGAGGGACAGATTTTGTGTAAATATCACCCACAGACTGAATGAAACAATACGTCTTATATAACCACACACGCAGGAGTTTAATTCTGCACAACTGCTTCACCTCAGAGAAACAAAGAGCTGAGCTGGACTTTTTCTCCAGAGATTTGTGACCTCTAACCACAGGGTGCACAGTTCAAGTCCTGGGGTCTTTCCATATCGATGTTTAAGGTCAGAAAAGTATCGACGTTTGCCTCGAGATGTTTGCAACGAATGGAACGGTTTATAATGTTTTATTTTCAAACTGTTGACGCTGTAGATCAAAAATGTGTCATTTAAGCAAATCTGTGGGTCAGATCCACTGATCCACAGATCTACAGTGTGATTCCAGCTCCACAGAAGAATGCTGCTGTTGTGTCCTTGGGCAAAACACTTAACCCACCACTACTGACTAAAAGCAGGACTAAACCAGGACTAAACCAGGACTAAACCAGGGACTAAACCAGGGACTAAACCAGGGACTAAACCAGGGACTAAACCAGGGACTGAACCAGGGACTGAACCAGGGACTGAACCAGGGACTGAACCAGGGACTGAACCAGGGACTGAACCAGAGACTGAACCAGGGACTGAACCAGGACTGAACCAGAGACTGAACCAGGGACTGAACCAGGGACTGAACCAGGGACTGAACCAGGACTGAACCAGGACTGAACCAGGACTGAACCAGGACTAAACCAGGACTAAACCAGGACTAAACCAGGACTAAACCAGGGACTAAACCAGGGACTAAACCAGGGACTAAACCAGGGACTAAACCAGGTCTAAACCAGGACCTCCCTCCGCCTCCTCCAGGAGGAGGTGACTTTCTCTTTATTTCTTATTCATGCTCCGTCCTCATGTTTTTCTCGGGACATTTCTCTTTCGCAGCGTCTCTGGTTTTAAAATAACACCTCGGACTCTCGAGGCTCCGGACGGCGACACGTGCACTTTAATTCTGCCGCTAAAAGCCTTAAACTAAAACGTGTCATAAGTTACAGCGTGCAGCAGGGGGCGGAGCTTCACACACGGCTGATCGACGTCGAAGGGTTAACACAGCGGTTTGTCGGTTTTAGCTTAGCGTGAATCAGTGTTGGCGTCGCACAAACGCTAACACGACACAATCCCAAACAAGGACTGGAAACGTGTGTAAAATATAAAACAGACGATAAATTAATACAACGAGCCGCCATAAAACACGTCAGACAGAAGTAAACACGAGCCGCTTGTCCTGTTTTCTGTTTATACACATTTATACATAAATCTGTCAGTGGTTTATTCTTATTCTACTTGGCGTCACTTATAAAAGTTTCTCGAAAATCATCTTGGCCACGAACAAAAGTGATTTATTTTAAAAATCCAGAGTAACTGTTCATAGTGTTACTCTGTTTACGCACAGACTCTTGCCTCCGTGAGCAAAAACGTCTAAGGGCCAGAAATTAAAAGAAAATAAAAAGTATAAATTTCTTCCTGTTCAAATTCATATTATAAACAAAGGTGTAAAGTATTTTGAGTCTTGAAAATGGAAAAGCGCTGTATAAAAATGTGATTTAAATTCGAGTATTGCACTGATTTCTTTCAATGATCCATTGTTAAAGATTTACCCATAATTCATAGTCGACCCTGCAGGTTTTTTCTGTGTTTTGACTCTGGAAAAGTGATGATAAACTTTGACGTATTAAAAACTGCAATTATAATGGATTTGAATGGACTTAAATGGCCCATATGACACTGTTTAAAGGGCCCATATTACACTGTTTAAAGGGCCCATATTACACTGTTTAAAGGGCCCATATTACTCTGTTTAAAGGCCCAGATTACACTGTTTAAATGGCCCATATTACACTGTTTAAAGGCCCATATTACACTGTTTAAAGGCCCATATTACAATGTTTAAAGGCCTAGATTACACTGTTTAAAGGCCCAGATTACACTGTTTAAAGGGCCCATTTTACTCTATTTAAAGGGCCCATATTACACTGTTTAAAGGGCCCATATTCCCTTGTCATTTCAGCTGTAAATACAACTATCTCTGTGCAGCAGTAGAACCATCAGCCTCCTCAGCCTCTCCATCTCCTCCTCTTCTTCACCTTTTCCTCTGACTTTCGCTTCATGCTTCATCACCACTGACCAAGAATAAGTCTCGGTTGTATTACCCATAATGCAATGTGGCAGCTACAGCGTCCTTTGAGCTCAGGGTGTGAATATTTATAGATAAAGTAGCGAGGCCTGAAATAGCGCTAGCATGTTAGCGTGTTAGCGTGAACATAAACGTGGCTCTTGTTCCAGAGTGACCGCTGGAGCTCTGCTGTTTCAAGACGACAGTAATTAATGCTGTGCCGAGATTTACCCATAATTCATAGCAACAGTGACGGTGTTACGGTGGCCCTGCAGGGACATTCTGTGTTTGGACTGATACTAAAACTGAAATAATTTGGGATGGATTTGAATGTTTTAAGACACAAACAAACCTGCATATTTAGGCTGAGTTCTTCTCTCAAACTGAAAACACTCTGTTCCACCTTGTGATGTCATCATGTGGTAATACAGGAAGTGCTCCACTGTGTTTTTAAACTCCACACACCTTCATTTCTAGAATAATTTGGATCATTTCAACCAATCTCTACTGAACTAAAGGTAAAAGGAGTTGTTAACCTGAAAACTACCACTTCATGACATCACAAGGTGGAAAAAACACAACTCCAGGTCTGTTTTTGATGCACTAACCACATAACACAACTTAAAGCTACAAGAGTCAGTTTTGTGTCATATTGGACGTTTAAAAACAAGATTTGGGATAAAAACGAGTGCATCAGATCGATAACAGTCGCTGTGATGTGGTCCTGGTGTGACAGTTGTTGTTGCTACGACTGGACACGTTTCCCCTGGTGACAGTTTGAGGACACGCTAGGCTAACTGACAGCTAATGATGATGCTAGCTGACATCCGCCTGCTCGTCTCCGCGTGCGTGTGTGTGTTTGTGTGTGTACGTGTGCGTTTTAGGGGGTAGCTAACTGATTTGGGCATGCCTGCAGTTGTTTTGCTAAATTAGCGTTAGCGGTGAGTGTCTTATGGGTGATGGGAGATGACCTCATGATGCGGCTCTTTCACTGTCGGAGTTTGGGCTCTGGTTCACTCAGAGGTCATACAAATGTAAAAAAAAAACCCTAAACTGATATATTTTAATAATTGATCGACATGAAATTGCTACCATACATTATGTAAACCCATATATGAAGCATGGAAATTAAATTGGTAGCGGTAATGATAAAAACTTATTTCAGTCACCACTTAGGAGGAGTCTGTTTACCTTAAAGTGGCAAAACTACAAATTACAGCATGCTAGCTAGCTCACTGTGCCTCAAAGCTAACAGTCACTTTTATTAAAATCTGAAAACATAAAAATAAACAGCCTTAAAATTAAGAGTTATTAAAATTTGCAGAGTTGAAGTCTGTTTATCTTAAAGTGGCAAACCTACTAATTACAACATGCTAGCTAGCTCATTGTGCGTCAAAGCTAAGTCACTTATTTAAATTGAAAAACATAAACAAACAACCGTAAAATTCAAATTAATCAAAAATAAAGACTACACAGTTATTTTGTTGACTACTTCAGTTTGTTTGACCTCTGACCTCTGACCCACAGCTTCCTGTCCACTGTCTGATCTTTAAATATTTATTCATTTCAGTAAAGCAAGGCAAGTTAATCTGAGTTACTTTGCGTGCAAATTGTGCTATTCAAAGTGTTTTAGAGAAAAAGAAAGATGTGAAAATCACAAAACAAGTCAAACCTAACATTAAAAGAGAAAAGTGCCGAGTAAAACCCTGAACAGAACCGTTTGGAGCCTCGATTTAAACATTTAAGCAATACTCAGCAAAAACCCTCAGAGATACAGCTGGACAGGAGCAGAGAGGCTGCTGGGAGCGTTTGTGCCAACTGGCTCTGTCTAAAAACACAAATATTCGTAGATTTTTGTGGTATTTTAGTTCTAGACAAAATATTTTTATTGGTTTGACGATGTGGAACATTTTTACCCAAGTCTGACCTGAACCTTTTGTCAAATCAAAACCACAGACTGTGTAAAGAAGTGGAGTAAGTGAGTGTGACGTCCGGCTCGAAATTAAGCTCATCGAAGCTAGCAGTTTTAGCGGCTAATTTGGAGCCGAGTATCATGGCAACCAAAGAACCAATCCAGAGTGAGGCTGTTGAAGGTCACGCCCCTTCTGTCCACACCTCTGGTTTAAAAGGGAGCGGGCGCTTGGCAACGCTGTCAATCAAACCTGTTGCTAACGCTAACAAGAGCGACGTCGGGGAAAGAAGGACCTGATGTGTCTGTTATTAATGTTCATATGTTGATTTACAGACACAGATGTGAAATAAAAACCCCAGGATCATGTAGAGGGTTAATACGAACATTTAAGACCAACATGAGTCTGACAGCAGCAGGGACAGAAGTGGAAGTTCGCCCATGATCACTTCCTGTTTGGAACGTGGTGGCTAGCAGGTTAGCTATGGCCATTTATATAAACAGTTTGAGTACAGTTGTCCCTTGCACCAGAAAAACAGCGCGACCGTGAAAGGTGAACCGTGATATAGCAATTTCCATGCCTTTTTTATATTTTTTTCTTACAGCGTATGGATGTGCATTGTGTTCTGCGTCCTGATTGGCTGAGGGACTGTAGACCATTGTGTTCTGCGTCCTGATTGGCTGAGGGACTATAGACCATTGTGTTCTGCGTCCTGATTGGCTGAGGAACTGTAGACCATTGTGTTCTACGTCCTGATTGGCTGAGGGACTGTGGACCATAAATATAAAGTGTGTGGTGAAGGGTTTTACAGCAAAACATGTAGAATAATTGTAAAAAATAAAGCTGAAATGTCACGGGTTAGCGAGCTGTGTTTTGTCCCATGTTGTTGGTCGGCTCCATGTCTCGTGTTTCTTATTACTTTTTTCAAACCTTCTGCACATCACAATATTTCCGCTCCTCTCCTGACCTCCATTTGTGGCGCTGACTCATAAACCGCAAACAACTGTCGCCTCCCGTTTTAGACGCGCTGTGTATATTTCCAAACACACCTCAGGGAACGAGCTTTGATTCCCATCTACGACAACAGACTTGATTACTCCAACAGCGAAACTGAACTGAACACAATGCAAGTATGAGTAGTACACGCAGTATTTTAACATATCTGAGGTTAATCCGCCTCGAAAGGGTCAGTTAGCACAGCGCAAACTACTGCTGCAAACTCGCTCGGCGCTTCATTTGTCGGATTTGGAATAACAAGAGTGTCGTGGACGTGGGTGGGCTTCCAAAAATAATGATTTTTAAACCACAAAGAGGTAGAGGAACTGTGGAGACGGTTTAAGCCATGAACTTCAAGGCGGAACATTTGTTAAATACTGCACGGGTGGCCCTGTAAACCGAAGTTTGGAAGGAACTGCAAGGAAATACTCCCCCTAGAGGTCAAAGATGTGCCAGCGACCATCTGCTCACAGTTTGTCCAGGCCTGGAACTGACAAAAACTGGAAAAACGCGACATAAAAATGATCGTTTAGCGTTTTGAGTTGTATATTGAAAACAGTACTACTACTACTACTATTCTGCGTGTACTTCTGCTACTGCTAATGCTAGTACTAGTGAATTTTGCCACTTGGTTCAAACTATTCAAAACATTTATGACAAACGTGACACAGAATAACCAAAATAATACTAAGAAAAGTATGTTTGAAAATGCCTTAAACGGCCCATATTACACTGTTTAAACGGCCCATATTACTCCATTCAAATGACCGATATTACTCTATTTAAAGGGCCCATAGTACTCTATTCTCTGATCTGTTCTTGTGTTTTGTTTCATTCTCACATGTTTAACTCACAAACCTGCAGATTTAGGCTGAGTTCTTCTCTCGGACTGAAAACACTCTGTTCCACCTTGTGATGTCATCATGTGGTCATAGAGGAAGTGCTCCACTGTGTTTTTAAACTCCACACACCTTCATTTGTAGAATCATTTGGATCATTTCAGACCTGGAATTACCAATCTCTACTGAACAAAAAGCAGCTTTTAACATGAAAACTACCACTTGATGACATCACAAGTTGGAACAGAGCATTTTGAGCTTTGGAGATGTTACAGAAGAATAATAAAGGAAACAAAACACATCTCCAGGTCTGATTTTGAGGAGGAAACGGCGTTAGAACATGGATTAAACCTCACGAGAGTCAGTTTTGACTAATATGGGAATTTAATCCGTCCATCCAAAGAGACGACAGCAGCGTTTGTTTTTCAGTTGACAAAATCTTACATTTTTCTCATAAATCTTCCCACTCCCTTTTCCCTTTAGCGCTTCGATCCAGCGCAGCAGTCAGAGCGATGCATCAGGCTTAAAACGCGATGCTTTTGGCTAAGACTTTGGCAGTAAAGTAGGTTCATATTTCGTGATGTTGCGAGAGTTAACTCCTCCAAAAGCCCACAAGGAAAATCACTTCAACTTCTAACTTCCAAATTATTCTGGGAAAATTCAAAAGATTAATTTTGGAATCATTTCGCTGTTGCGTTTGTTGCTTTTAGCCAGTTTCCACCTCGCTGCGCTGCTCCATCTCTCCATCTTTTTAATCAGTTTGTCTTGTCTTCCTCCTAAAAACAGCTCCCAGCGTCTCCTCGTGTATCAGTCTAACTCCGATTAGATCTGTTTTCGCGGCGGTCACTGCTACGACGCTACAAAACATCTCCTAAATCTTCTTCCTATCAGCATTCCTCAAAGACTCCTCTCGACCCTAATCCAAACCAGATCCTAAATGACCTCACTCCACGAGGTCAAAGTTCAACCCAAGAGGGAAAGAAAGCTGTGAAGATGTTCAAGATGTCCGGGGAATAATTGGTCAAAAACATGATTTTTAGAGCTGGAAATGTGATGGATTCTTGGCGAGCGCTTGCTAACGTCATGCTAACAGAATGCATAGCCAGCGGTTTGCAAGATAGCGATCTCTGACATAGGTTTTAAAAGGGCCGTATATTTCCACGCCATAAAGACGCCACCAAAGCAAACGGACAGGTTGGATTTATGACTTACATGAGAGAAAAGAAGAACAAAGACACAGATCGGCGCCATTAGCGGATTTTAATAGCTACAAAATCCCATATATACGACGTTTGCATTAGCGCCGGTTAGCTTAATGGCTAGTTTTGACTTTAGCTGTCCAGCGAGAACCACACAACCTGTTTCCTTGATTTCAGGCATCGTGATTGACAGGCGGATGAACCAATCAGAGCGGCGCATGGTCTGTTTGCGTCAAAAACAAACATGGCCGCTCACACGTAAAAAAACCCCAAAAAAACAGTGTTCGAAGCTCATCGAGGCTCGCAGTTATAGTGGCAAAATTAAGCGAGTACCTGTTGCTAACGGGAGCGACCACGGGGAAAGAAGGCGCCTGATTTGTCTGTTATTAATGTTCATCTCTTGATTTACAGACACAATAGTGAAATAAAAACCCGAGGATCATGTTGAGTTGATGGAGCAGGAAGTGCGCACATGATCACTTCCTGTTTTAACGCGGCGGCTAGCAGGTTAGCTATGTCCATTTATAAAAACAGTCTAGAGTTTTGAAATGTGCCCAAACCTCCCAAATAGTAGATGTGTTCTTTCTCTTTTTAAATAGTGTGAAGTTGAGAACAGATTTTGCCCCACAGACTCAAAAGGTTCGTGCTTATTACGTCGCTCGCTTTGACCTTTGACCCTACCTGGCCACTCCGAACACTTTGAACGCCACGAGAAAGTCATTTTCTACGGCTGCTTCAAATACCACAGCTGTGTTTTTCATCCCGGCACATTTTCATGCATAGTAAAACACGGCTCCTGCATCAGCCGGCTACCCACAGTGCCCGGGGTCAAAGGTCACCGCTGTAACCCTGCCTCGGTTTATCCCGACACAGTCTGACCCACACAGACGCACTGCTGCATTCCTGTCATTCCTCCTCGTTAAAATAAAAGCCTTTTAAACTCTGAGAACATATTTTACGAGCAGATACAAAAACATTTGGTTTGGAGACTGGATCCTGCGTCTTTACTTCGTCCTGAGTAAAGTTTCAGACGTAGATCCACACGACGGTTTTAAGTTTGGGTGAGAAAAACCCGAGTGTGGACAGGACACGAATAACAAACATAACTTTTATTTACTACGAGCTCAGGAGTGACAAGAAACTGCCTCAAGAACAAGAGGAATATAAACACGCTTCAAGTGTTTGTGGCATCTGTCAGCACAGATATAATGGAGCGGAGTGAGTTTGGTCTGAGGGTCTGCAGTCGCACGATCAGAGTCTACGGACCTCAGCAACAGGGACCTCAGCAGCAACAGGGACCTCGACAGCAGCAGGGACCTCGGCAGCAGCAGGGACCTCAACAGCAGGGACTTCAACAGCAGGGACCTCGACAACAGGGGCCACCTGCTCCACGTCAGGAAGTCAATCCAACATTTGTTTTTCCCATAGACTTTTGGAAAAATTCTAATTTTAAGAGTTCAAAGGTGTCACGGAAGCTAACCTGCAACATGCTAATCAGCTACATGCTGCCCAGTCACATGCTACCCAGCTATATGCTAATCGGCTACCTGCTAATCAGCTACGTGCTAATCGGCTACGAGCTACCCAGCTACGAGCTACCCAGCTATGTGCTACCCAGCTACGTGCTAATCAGCTACATGCTAACCAGCAACGTGCTTCCCTGTTACATGCTAGTCGGTTATGTGCTAACAGTCTACATGCTAACCAGCTCTGTGCTAACTAATATCCATAACGTGATTGTTTTAAGTCCAAAAAGGAAGTTTAAATGCAAGATTCTGTGAAATGTTCTAATAACATCAGTTTATAAAGTTTGAGACAGGTTTTAAAAGTTTGTCTTGTGGTTGTAGCAGCTTTCCAACTTTTAATATTATATTTTTACGTAAGGTCTGAGAAAACAGTGGACTAATTTCTTTTAAGTGGTTTTAGCTGAATATTGTGATTTAAAATGTGTAAATTATAACAGAATGATCCACAGAGATGAGAACCATAGAGACACAAGCTCAACAGGACTGATCTGAAGCCAGACTGAAACAAAGAGGACAAAAACTCCCATAATGCACCTCTTCAGTGCTTTGTCCAGAACACCAGGGCTAATTTGATGTGTCATTGATACTTAAATAATTGAGAAAATCTGCTGTTTGTTCCTGAGGCCCATTAAAAACCTCTTTTCCACAACATCACCACACACTCCCACCGCAGAATAAAAGAGCGCCGCCATTTTGTTCTGGCTGCTAAACGTGTTCGCCACTTTAAAGTGTTCAGACTTCACCGGGGGCCAAACGCTGACGAGTGCGTGAAGGTGACACTAAAAGGACGATATTATAATGGAGGTATTTTCAGACGGCGGTGCGCTAATGCTCGTCACTGAAGCTTAAGAGAATTTCTGGATCATCTCCACTGGAAAAATCTATAAATACATCACCGTAAAAGTGTTTGGAAAGTCGGGCCGTCTGCTGCCAAGGGAAGACCAGGATGGAAACGCTCCAATTGTCCCTGCTGTGTTGCCGTAGGAGATTTTGGGGAGATGAAAGCGCCAGACGCCATTTTGTACCTGCCGCAAAGGAAGTTTACAAATACAAACCGGACAATTTCATGTTTTTTTTTGAAGTTCACTATGCAACTTTTCTTGAGGAGACTCCATCACCTCCTTGAGACATTGCTGGCCCTGAATGTTCCGCAGTAGAGCATTACACTGATCTATCTTGCATTTATTATAAATACATGCATTCTTATTCTTATCTCCATGAGCGGGTCTCTTCTCCACAGATCTGACTTGTATCTTGGCCTGGTTGTGTCGCCTAATGTCTCCATGGAGATATAAAAGTTTAAAGCCAAGACAAGCAGACGGTAGGGCCAAAAAAGGGCAGAAAAGTTGCATAGTAGAGCTTTAAAAATGGGCTGAAATTGGTTCGTACATTTTGTGACGTCAAATAGTTAATTCATCCAAACTTTACCAACACAGAATAAATTAACTTCAGACCTGGAGTTGTTTTGTTTCATTCACACATTTAAACACACAAACCTGCAGATTTAGGCAGGAAAACACTCCACCTTGTGATGTCATCATGTGATGATACAGGAAGTGCTCCACTGTATCACCTTCATTTCTAGAATAATTTGGATCATTTCACACTCTGGAATTGCCACTTATCTCGACTGAACTAAAGGAAAAAGGAGCTGTTTTTAACTTGAAGAACTCCCACTTCATGACATCACAAGGTGAAACAGGACCAGACCAAGAATAATCCAGGATTTTAATCATGTCCTTTAAGTTGTTTTTGAAGTGATTCAAGCATGTTTGAGTAATCTTTAATCTCTTATTTTCATTTTCAACACTCCGTCCCACCTTGTGATGTCATCATGTGGTGATACAGGAAGTGCTCCACTGTGTTTTTAAACTCCACAAAACTTCATTTCTAGAATCATTTGGATAATTTCAGCTCTGGAATTGAACTAAAATCTCTACTGAACTAAAGGTGAAAGGAGCTGTTGACTTGAAAACTACCACTTGATGACATCACAAGGTGGAACGGAGCGTTTTGAGCTTTGGAGATGTTACAGACTAATAATAAAATGTTAAACAAACATGTGTGAATGAAACAAGACACAACTCCAGGTGTGTTTTTGATGCGCTGACACTATTATAACTCGACTTAAAGCTCACATTAGTTCGTTTTGTGTCATACAGCAGCTTTAAGTTACATTTGCTCTAATTCAGAAAACCACACGTGTTTGGCTCGGCCTGTTGCGTCAGTATCGCCAGGAGCTGAGTAATGATGGAAACTCCTCGTCCCAGTAGCTGGTCCCATCCTCCGTCGTCTCTTTTCCAAAATTCCTCGCCCTCGTTCTGTCTCATCCGGGTCCAAACACCACGGAACATTCTGGACGAGCTCAAACCGCTGCGTTACGTCGCCAAACGGCTCCGAGCTGACTGGAGCTGACACATCCACACATCGTCTCAGAACACACACAACGCTCGGGGCAGATTACATCACACGCCGCCGCCGAAATGTCAAGACCTCAACGAGCGACTTCTTTACCAGGGGAAAAGAGTCTGCAGATGTAAACAACCCAGATACGACCAAAAAAACACTTTATTTAATTGACATTCCTAAAAATATGACCTGGAAAAATCAATGTCTCAGGTCACATGTGTCAAACTCAAGGCCCGTGGGCGAAATGTGGCCCGCCTGGTCATTTTATGTGGCCCACAACAAAATATCAGTTTATCAAGAAATACAGTTACACAGCCATTTTTTCAGGTTTTACAGACTGAAAGTATAAATTTTAAGTAGATGGAGCATAAAATCCTTAACTGCTAATCAATTTAATATCAAAAGAAAAAAAATACGTATTAAATTTACCGTATTTTCTGGACAATAAGTCACACTTTTTTTCATAGTTTGGCCGAGGGGGCGACTTATATGTGAAATATGTTTTGCAACTTATACGCCAGAAAATACGGTATTTAAACACAATATGTTTATAGGTCAAAGCTACTCAGTTTGAAATATATTTGAAGTAAAAATAATAATCATAATTAATAACTAAATGGAACTTAAAATCCTTAACTTCTAATCAACTTAATATGAAAAGAAAAAAAAACAAACAACTAAATTTACCGTATTTTCCAGACGTTGCTGGGGCTGCGACTTTTACTCAGATGCGATTTAAATGTGAAATATGTTGTTTTTTTTTGCATTTTTAGGCTGGTGTGACTCAGGAGTGACTTATACTCCAGAAAATGCGGGATTTAAACTCAATTTATTTAAGTCAAATCTAAATATATTTGAAATTAAGTCATTTTAACTCTTTGGTAACATGAACTCGGCACAAAAAGTTCTAAATACATGAGTAAAAAATCCTTTAATATAAATGGAAAACTACTCATTCGATTTATTTAAAGTGAATATATTTTGTATTTCGTGTTTTATCCAGCGCACCATCGAGTTAATTCTTCTTCTTCTAAAGTCTTGTCCGACACGGCGCTCGCTCCTCCAGGGCGAAATGTGAAGGATTATGTGGGATCCAGCCTCCAACGAGAACATTCTGAACCTCGTCTTGTAATTATTAAAACTGTGAGGCTGGAAATACCTCCACAGACGGAGCTTTAGGAGGTGGTGTTTTTAAGCCTGATATTAAACAGTGATGTTCTGATCAAAGATGTTTGTGTGGTGTGGGCGGGGAAACGGCTGACGTGCTTCTTGGAGATTAATTTAAGCTGCTTTTTCAGGAGGGACTCGTCAAAAACAGCAGGGAGGGGGCGCTCTTCTTCGCTGGGGGTGGGGTGAAGGTGGAGGAGACGGGTGGGGGTGGAGAGTTCAGGGAGACATTAAGAAGTTTGCAAAGGAAAAAGCGGAGGAGGGAGTCGAGACAAAGTTTGAACAGATTCTAGACGATATGATCAGTGTGAAGTCCTGGTTTTGAACATTGTGTAAAATAAATGGAATATAAGAAAAAATTAATAAACTCAAGATAAACAAAAAATCAACTCAAAATATCTAAACCCCCCCCCCCCCCCTCAAAATAAGTTAAAAAATAAATAAACAAAAGCATAAATAAACTCAAAATGACTAAAAAAAAAAAAAAAAAACAAAAAACCACAATATAACAAAAAATCAACTCGAGAACAAAAAATCAACTCAAAATATCTAAAAACAACAAAACAAAAAAAACTGAAAATAAGTTAAAAATAAATAAATTCACAAAAGTATAAAATTCAAAATGACTAAAAGAAAAATAAAAAATAAACACAATGTAACAACAAACAAACAAACTTGAGAACAAAAAATCAACTCAAAATAACTAAAAAAACCCAACAAAAACTCAAAGTAACCCAAAAGAATAATAAAAAAAACCCTCAAAATTAAACAAAATGAAGAAAATAAACAAAACAAATATATAAACTCAAAACAAAAAAAAATAAAATAAAATAAACACAATATAACAAAAGTAAATTAACTCAAGATAGCAAAAGTCAACTCAAAATAACTAAAAAAAAAAAAACCAAACAAAAAACCCTCAATAACTCAAAAACAAAAACTGAAGAAAAATAAACTGAAAAAAAAATGAATAAACTCAAAATAACTAAAACAAAAATTAAAAACCAACTTAATACGAACATTTAAGACCAAAATGAGTCTGACAGCAGCAGGGACAGAGAGAGAGGTAACGCTTTTTCAATAGAAAGTGAACTGGAGCCAGCGTCAAAGGAGCTGGAAGTGCACCATGATCACTTCCTGTTTGGAGCGCGGTGGCTGCAGGTTAGCTACATCCATTTATATAAACAGTCTGTGGTCGCATCTCGAGCCAGAACCAAACATTTCTGTGCGATGTGAAACGGAGAAGCTGATTGGTCGCCTATCGCTCTGAATAAAATCATCTTTCTCAGCTCAGGTCGGTGATTCTGGAGAAATCCGCCATGTTTTTCAGTTCCTTGTCATATCTTTTCCCTTTCTTTTTTCCTCGTAAGCAGCCATGTTTATTTTGATATAGATGGACCGTGCATGTCTCTGATTGGCTAATGCACCTGTCAATCACGCCCATCTGAACTTTAACCCTCTACATGATCCTGGGGTTTTTATTTCATGTCTGTGTCTGTAAATCAACATATGAACATTAATAACAGACACATCAGGTCCTTCTTTAACGAGTTCGCTCCCGTTAGCTTTAGCAGCCATTTTGTTGTTGTTGTGACTCAAATTCTTCTGTCATTCTGGTGTTTTACGACTTTTTCTGCTTTCAATAACAGCAAAAGACCTCTTGCTTTTAAAGTTCCTCTCTGTAACTTTTCTGGGAGGCTGTATCCATGAACACGCTATTGCCATGCCTTGGAATATCCCACAATATAGCATTAAATCTAGCCTCTATTTGAATTAGAGGCGTTTTTATTGAACCAAAATCACTTTTATTACTATTTTTATGGGTTTATTTCGATATTGTGGCCAGAGGAGGTGGAGGAAGTGTCTGGGGTGAGGGAAGCAGAAAATGAATAAATATATGTGGAACTTTCCAGCCGAGAAGCATCGCCACGGAGACGAGAAACTCCAGAAAAGTCACAGATCTTTGAGCGACTGTCGGCCATTGTACAAAATCCAAATGAATAAAATAAAAACGTGTCAGCTGTAGGAGTGCGTAGTATAGAGCCGCTTTTAGACCTCGACTGAACAAAAATCCCCTAGAAATTAAAACTTTTCCGAAGCCAAACCAAGAAATTAGCTGCAGCTCTGGCCCTTCCTCCAGATCTCGCCTTAATCACAGAGGAAGTGTAACGTTAGCCTGTTGTTTTAGCTTCTCTGTACAGCTGAAAGGATCAAGGCCAAGAGCAAACGCCGGCGCACAGATCCGACGCAGCCTCACACCAGCTCACAAAACATCTGACTGCACTAGCCCCGCCCCTCTGCCCGCCTCTGCCGTCCTCCGATTGGCTCGTGGGTGGATTTGAATACGGGGGAGGGGCTTTGCGAGTGGAGGACTCGGAGGAGGGGGGACTATCTCTCTGCTGCTCGCTCCGCCGGGTCAGAATGGAAAAGCTTGCACACAGACGGGGCAGTGAACATGTCATGGGAGGTGATGGTGCAGCAGGGTCCAAGTTAGCAGCTTTTTTTGTGGTTTCCTAGCTCCTCGTTCCCTTCCTCGCTTCCTGTGCACTTTGGGAAATAATCAGGACGCAGACAAAGATAGCGCCTGTCTCCTGACCTGTTCTCTCTCCTCTTTTTTCACTTTGTTTGTGGATGATGGGATTTTAATCATGTGGAAGGTAAGACTCTCGTAGCGGCTGTGTTTTCTGTGTTTGTGCTGGTTTCACACAGATGACCTACTTGTTTTGTTTCATTCACAATCTGTTTCATAGTTTCTTGAAGCGGGAGCAAAGGGGATTCCCAAAATTCCCAAAATGTAAAGTTGGGAAGATGCCTCAGCTCACTCGCCCCTGGTATGATAATGATAGCTTCCAAACCAATGAAATTTGCTCTCCGAAAACCCAAACTTTTCACATTTCAAACAGCGAATTGTGAAAATCAGGCGGATGTTTGAGTTTTACGAGATTTTACTGTCAGCATTTGTGATGGCAAGTGTTCAAATGGTTAAGTCAAATCTGCAAATTGATTTAAATATGCAAATGTGTGTCAGAGGGCGGGGCTAGGTTGTGTGTTTGGTGTGACCCAATTTCTACAATGAGTTTTTTTTAGAAAGATCTAGAAACAAACAGATTAACAAGCTTCAGCTCTGGTGCCAGAAACACGCTTCAAAACTCAAAAAATCAAATTATACAGCTGGAATTTTGGCGTTTGCTGAATCTTCTTCTTCTTTAAACCCGTTTACTCCAGGAAGTATCTGGTCTGTGAGCTTCATTTTGCACGTTTGAGCATCAGTGTCGTGCCCAGAGGTCAGACCGTCCCGTTTCAGCTGCGTTTCCTGTCTGCTCATGCGTGTTTTGTGCGTGTTACGAGTGTACGCCTGTGTGCTGAGGCATGTGTGAGGCAGGAGGCTAACGCTAACGGCGCGGCTCTGCCTGATCCGTCTCACCTGCCAGAGGTCAAAGGGCGCGAGGAAATCCCGGTCCCACGTTACAACCAAAGGAAACAATAAGAGAGGAGCTGGCTCACGGCTCTGAGGAGGAGGAGGAGGAGGAAGTCATTGTCGTCTCATTGTTGTGTGTAACTGGGCTGAAAATAGAAGTTTATTTTGTGAGTTATGTCATCGAGCTGGACCTGGAGACGGGAGTTTTCCTGGACAGATGCTCAACTTTTTACCTTGAAACATATTTTTTTACACTCGATGTCGTTACTTGAGTAAAAGTACAGATACAGAGGTAAAAAGTGACTCAAGTAAAAGTACATGAAAAACTCCAAGAAAAGTCCAAGTCTAGAGATGTGTTTTTATAGATTTATTTCCACGTGAGCAGCAAACGGACAAAGTCACATGTTCAGAAGCCTCTGTCTCTCCTCCATAGGCCGCCCAGGTGCATTATGGTCCACGAGAACCACCCGTGTCCCCCCAGATTCACCGACAAACACAGAAATAGAAACAGAGCAGGTGCAAAGGTGAACACGAGAAAAACATAAAACAGAGCAAAAATATGAATTAAACATGTAAATGAACCAAAAATATAGATTAAATATGCCAAAATAACCCCAAAAATATGTACAAAATATGCAAATTAACCCCAAAATATGTATGAAATATACAAAATAACCCCAGAAATGAACTTGTTTTGTTTATTTTTGTGGATTTATTTTTGTTTGTTTTATTTATTTATTTTTGTTTTCCTCAAAGCCAAAACTCAAACTCTTAAAGTTCAGGATGTTTCATGAACATGGTAAAAATAACTCCTCAAATCAGATGAAAAATACTTTTTACTTTTCAGTCCTGTTTATAAATGTAGTGGAGTAAAAGTACAGATACTGCTCTCAAATGTACTCAAGTAAAAGTGAAAAGTACACACTAAAATATACCCAAGTAAAGTACAAATACATAAATATTCGACTGAAGTACAGGACTTTACTACTTTTACCGTTACCTTCCACCACTGGACTTTATATTTTCAATGGTTTTCTAAAGTAAAGTAGATTTTAAAGTAGATAAAACCACAGGCACAGGTCCAGCTCAAACTGACCACTAGGGGCATCTGAGGGTCAAGGGTCAAAGGTCATGCTCTTCTCTTAAAGCTGCTGTATGACATAAAAGTGACTCTTGTAGCTTTAAGTCGTGTTATGTCGTTAGAGCATCAAAAACAGACCTGGACTTGTGTTTTGCTTCATTTATTATGAGTCTGTCACATCTCCAAAGATCAAAATGCTCTGTTCCACCTTGTGATGTCATCAAGTGGTAGTTTTAAAGTTAACAGCTCCTTTTACCTTTAGTTCAATTCCAGGAGCTGAAATGATCCAAATGATTCTAGAAATGAAGGTGTGTGGAGTTTAAAAACACAGCGGAGCACTTCCCGTGTCACCACATGATGACATCACAAGGTGGAACAGTGTTTTCCAGCCTAAATCTGCAGGTTTGTGTGTTAAACATGTGAGAATAAAACAAACACAGCTCCAGGTCAGTGACATGAGCCGTTTAAATGTCACTGGCTCAAATGGAGGTGCAAACACTTTAAAATGAGGTTGTTCTGCTCCTTTTTACACTCTTTTTGCACACTTTTTTACACTATTTTTCCACTTTTTGCACTCTTTTAACACTCTTTTTGTACTGTTTTTGCACTCTTTTTACACTCTTTTTGCACTCTTTTTTTACACTATTTTTCCACTTTTTGCACTCTTTTAACACTCTTTTTGTACTGTTTTTGCACTCTTTTTACACACTTTTTGCACTCTTTTTGCACTCTTTTTACACTCTTTTTACACTCTTTTGCACCCTTAGACCCGGCGTGGGGAGGCTACACCCTGCACTCATTGCATTGGAATGTTTCAGAGCTGAGTTCTGGGTCGTGGGGCGTTGTGACGGTGGGAGGACACAGACTTTAAAACATTTGAACCATTATTTCAAACGAAAATATGAATAAAACAGTTGGTAAATATTAAAGTCGTTGTTCTAAAGCTGCACTGTGTCACTTTTCTGGGCCGTGCCACCTGCTCGTCTCCATGGTGATGTTCTTCAGATGTTCCAGGTGTTGTGCTAAACGTGTTCATGCAGTGAGTGGGATCGCCTCTCCACAGATCTGAGCTGTGACCTGGTCTATAGTGTCGTCGTCATGGAGACAAGCAGGTGGTGAACCCTCCAGCAGGAAAGTTACAGAGTGTGGCTTTAAATAGTACAAAAACACTGTGGTAAACAACGAGATTAGATTTTAGTCGACAGCTGTTACATCAGTGCATCACAGGAGAGGAGTCGTGATGATGTGTTCTGTGGCAGTAGAAGTTGTACTTGTTTTATTGTAGTAGTAGTAGTAGTAGTAGTAGTAGTAGTAGTAGTAGTAGTAGTAGTAGTAGTAGTAGTAGTAGTAGTAGTAGTAGTAGTAGTAGTGGTGTTTATATTCTGGCAGCTGTTTTACCATCAGTAGTGTACATTTGCCTTGTCTCTTCCTGCTCTCGGACCCTGTGTCTCTCTGTATCTTTCTGTCTCTCTGTCCCTGTCTCTTTATCTCTGTATCTTTGTGTCTATGTCTCTGTTTCTGTATCTCTCTCTGTCCCTGTGTCTCTGTCCCTCTGTCCCTGTCTCTCTGTGTCTCTTCCCCGTGTCTCTCTGTCCCTGTCTCTCTGTCTCTGTCTCTCTGTCTCTCTGTCTGTCTGCTTCTCTCTGTGTCTCTCTGCTTCTTTGTGTCTCTGTGTCTCTTCCCTGTGTCTCTCTGTCCCTGTCTCTGTGTCTCTCTTTGTGTCTCTGTCTCTCTGCTTCTCTCTGTGTCTCTGTCTCTCTCTCTCTGTCCCTGTCTCTCTCTGTGTCTCTTCCCTGTGTCTGTCTCTCTCTGTATCTCTGTCTCTGTGTCCCTGTCTCTCTCTGTCTTTGTGTCTCTCTGTCTCTGTGTCTCTCTGTCCCTGTCCCTCTCTGTCTCTCTGCCTCTCTGTCACTGTGTCTCTGTCCCTGTCTCTGTGTCAGACCCGTCCTCTCCGTCGGTCCCTTTAGACCCTCACAGACCCGTACAGACCTGGTCCTATTGTCGTGGCACTTCCTGTTTGACAGATGCATTCTGGGAGGTTTGTTTAGACGACCTTGAGCTCAGCATCAGCTTTAATCAGTCAGAATTAGACTCAGGAAACTACGGCGTCTGTTTTGTCCTTCGTCGATCAGGAGGCGTCTTACGAGATCAGAACAACAAAAGTATTTCACGTCTCAGTCGAAGTTTGGCTTTGGTCGCCATGACAACGACGACGGCGACAAACGTTTAAAAACATCACAATTTTACATCACTTCAGATTTATAAGTTTGAGTCTTTGCAGTACAATGTTCAACTTTAAAGGCTCATTATGTAACTTTTCTGATGCGTGTCCCCATGGAGATAAAGTGATGTTCCACAGTCTGGCATTTAACGAATCCACCCGGACGAGTTACGGGGAAGATCTGTGGAGAGGTGTCGGGAAAAACCAAAACTGAGAAGAAAGCAGCAGGAAAATGCCAAACTGAGGCTTTAATACAAGAAAAACAGTTTGTAGTAGGTAAAAAAAGTCTTTCCAAAACCAAATGTCAAAGTAATGTTTTTATTTTTGCATCTTGAGCTTTTATTTTGAAATCTCATTTGTAATTTTGTTTTGAAAAGTCTCCAAACCCGACGTGAGATTCCTCCAGAGCTGCTCATTCGTCCGTTTGTTCTTTCCCTCTTTGCTCTTCCGCTCGGACTCGTTTGATTCGCTCCAGCTCGTTCTTTAATCACTAACGGAGCGCGGCGGTGGCGGTGGCGGAGGCAGTGGCAGAGGTGGCGGCGAGTGTGTGGTTACCATGGCGACCTCAAACATGGAGACAAAGAGCAGAATGAGCTCAGAGCTGTGTCGTCCTGTGGAGACATGAAGAGCTCCAGGCGAATCTCTGCAGAGTCATAAAAGTACAAATACTACAGCACAAATACTCGAGTAGAAGTACAAGTATCACAGAGAAACTTGTACTTAGAGTAAGAAGTAAAAGTATTTCTCACAGATTTTGAGTCTTATAAAACTTCAAATGTGGTAATTTTGATAAAGATTTTAGCTGAATTTTGTTCAACAGAAACAAACTGAATCGATTGTTTCTGTTTTTATTTGTATATTTTGGTTTTGTTCTAAACCTGGACTAAACCTGGACTAAACCAGGTCTTCTAAACCAGGACTAAAGTCTCTTCTCTTCTTCTCTCTGAGGTTGTGAGTTTCTTAATGCCTCATGTGTTTGTTGTGGCTCCATTCCTTCTATATTTAGTCTGACTCCGTTTCCTAAAAACGAAGCTCAACAAATCAGAACTTCAGTTTGATCCAGGTCAGAGTTTGGTTTCTCTTCTAAAGCTCCTACTGTCCATCCCAAAGTTTTGAGAGATGCTGCTGCAAAGTTTAACCACAGACTGTTTATATAAATGGACATAGCTAACGTGCTAGCCGCGTCTCTCTGTCCCTGCTGCTGTCAGACTCATGTTGGTCTTAAATGTTCGTATTAACCCTCTACATGATTCTGGGGTTTTTATTTCACGTCTGTGTCTGTAAATCAACATATGAACATTAATAACAGACACATCAGGTCCTTCTTTCCCCGACGTCGCTCCTGTTAGCGTTAGCAACAGGTTTGATTGACAGTTGCTAAGCGCCTGCTCCCTGTTAAACCAGCGGTGTGGGCAGGAAGGGCCGTGACCTTCAGCAGCCTCGCTCCTGATTGGCTCTTTGGTTGCTATGATACTCGTGGTCTGAACTCTGCTCCACATTAGCCGCTGTAGCTGCTTTAGCCTCATTTAGCTTCATTTGGAGCTGAAGCTGTGACGTCACTCAGTCACTTCTTAAAAAGTCTGTGGTCTCATCTCACCTCATCCACGTTTCAGTTGCCATATTCCATCTATGTTTAAAAGAGCATTCTGCAGTTTTATAAGAACATTCCTGGTGCAGAACCGTGGCCTCCTCAGACGCTGGTTTGACAGAAGTTAAAAATAACAGACAGAGTGGACTGTCTCCAACACAAACCAGGATCTGAAAATGTCCCACTCAAACACGACTCGATCTTAAAGTCACTGGAAGAAGAAAAGACGATGTTTTATCTGCTGTGATCAAAGAACTAAACCAGGACTAAACCAGGACTGAACCAGGACTGAACCAGGACTGAACCAGGACTGAACCAGGACTGAACCAGGACTGAACCAGGTGTAAACCAGGTCTAAACCGCGACTGAACCAGGTCTAAACCAGGACTAAACCAGGACTAAACCAGGACTAAACCAGGACTAAACCAGGACTAAACCAGGACTAAAGCAGGACTAAAGCAGGACTAAAGCAGGACTAAAGCAGGACTAAAGCAGGTCTAAACCAGGACTAAACCAGGTCTAAACCAGGACTAAACCAGGTCTAAACCAGGTCTAAACCAGGACTGAACCAGAATTAAACCAGGACTGAACCGGGTCTAAACCAGGACTAAACCAGATCTGAACCGGGACTTAAACGGGACTGAACCGGGACTAAACCAGGACTAACCCAGATCTGAACCGGGACTTAAATGGGACTGAACCGGGACCGCAGTCTCTGTTGTGGAATCTGAACCATGTTGTTGGTTTGAATCATGAGTCGATGTTTATCTGGGACTAAATCTGTTTTTCTTCTGCTTCTGTCAGTCGTTTCAGGGAGCCGTTTCAGGGAGCCGTTTCAGGGAGCCGTTACAGGGAGCCGTTACAGGGAGCCGTTATAGGGAGCCGTTTCAGGGAGCCGTTTCAGGGAGCCGTTTCAGGGAGCCGTTACAGGGAGCCGTTACAGGGAGCCGTTACAGGGAGCCGTTACAGGGAGCCGTTTCAGGGAGCCGTTTCAGGGAGCCGTTTCAGGGAGCCGTTTCAGAGCACTCGGGGTTTACAGAGACGTTTACAGAGAGGTTTTCAGAGACGTGCCCGGGACACCACAGGGACTATTAAGTACCAACCAGCAATGAGCCTAAGTGACGTCCTGGCACCGAGTCGAGCTCAGGGCAGACACTCTTTTTGTCTGTTTTCAGTCTGTTTTTAGTCTGTTTTTAGTCTGTTTTTAGTCTGTTTTTAGTCTGTTTTCAGTTTGTTTTTAGTTAGTTTTTAGTTTGTTTTTAGTCTGTTTTTAGTTAGTTTTTAGTCTGACACGTTTAAAAAGAACAAAACGACCAAGAGACTGAGAAAAATACATGAACATAAAAAAACCACATGAACATAAAAGTCTTGTGTGTGACTGTGACATAACTGAGCACAGAGTGTGGGCGTGAGTCTGTTAAAATGTAGAAAATCAAATACTACTACAAAATACTACTACTACTTATACTAATACTTGTACTACTGATTATTACTGTCGGCACATCTGTGAGATCAAAGAGACAGAGACTCGGAGTAAAGTTTAACTGAGATCTTGACAACTACTTGTGCTACTACTTATACTACTTTTAGTACTTCTACTGTTACTACTACTGCTACTACTATTGCTAATGCTACTACTTCTACTAATACTACTACAGACTAAAGACATTGTTATTTTAAACTACAGGCAAATTAAATTATAATTGTTCTACTCCCACTTTACTGGCAGTACTGTCACAACCTACTACTACTACTACTACTACTACTAGGTTACTACTTACCTTAACACCCACTACTTTTAAAGCTACTACTAAAAGTACTTCTGCTTGTCTCTTTTAATCATCCTCTTTACACAAAGTCACAAAAATACAGCAGAAGTATTGCTTTAGACATTTTCCACAAGTTTGAAACTGCTCCCCCTCCTGGCCACACACTGTAATGGCTCATATACTGAACCTAGAACCTGTAAAGTTGTACTGATAGTATTTGCAGTACTCGTTGTAATACGTGTCCTAGTACATTCTTCTCATATAAAACTCACAGATCCTCGAGTCTCTTCTGGTTTGGGGCTGTTCATCTCTGAGTCCAGATGTTCGTCTCTGCAGAAGCTGTAGGTCAAACGAACACGAGCTACGGCTGATCACAACTGACACCACCACAGGCCATTCAGCTTTAAGTAGGGTGGTAGTAGTAGTAGTAGTAGTAGTAATAGTAGTAGTAGCAGTATTTTCTTTTAAAGCTTGGATATGACACAAATCTTGTAGCTTTAAGTTATGTTATAATGTTGTTAGAGCATCAAAATCAGACCTGGAGTTGTGTTTGCTTCCTTTATTATTAGTCTGTAACATCTCCAAAGATCAAAATGTGACGTTCCACCTTGTGATGTCATCAAGTGGGAGTTTTCAAGTTAACAGGTCAGACTAAAGAGGGAGGAGGAGACAAGAGGAGGAGAGAAGAGGAGGAGACAAGGGGAGGAGAGTTTTCAATAGCTCCTTATACCTTTGGTTCAGTTGGAGATTGAAAATTTTTCCCGGTCTGAAATGATCCAGATGATTCTAGTGAAGGTGTGTGGAGTTTAAAAACACAGTGGAGCACTTCCTGTATTACCACATGATGACATCACAAGGTGGAGTGTCAGTTTAAGAGAAGAACTAAGTGAGAAGTAAGAAGTGTACTATTACTTTTACATTATTGTTGGCTGTTCTGCCCATGTATTAGTAGCTGTAGCCTAGTAGTAGTCGTGGTAGTAGTAGTAGTAGTCGTAGTCATAGTAATACTGGTATAAGTACTATTAGTGATGTCATCAGTTGCAGTAATTGTCAAAGTACTTTTCGTCATAGTACTATTTATGTATTTATTTACACAGGTTTGACTCTTTCTTAAAAACTGCCTTATTTTCACCAAAACAAACACAAGGGGGCAACAGTAGCTCAGTTGCTCTCCCCCTGATCAGAAGGTTGCCGGTTCGAATCCTGTTCTCAACCTGGTGGAGCGATTGTTCATCCACTTGTTCATAAACTTTCTGTATTTATTATTTATTCACTTATTGCATAACTCACTTTTTTCTTTTCATACTTGGGCCGCGGGGGTGTGGTAAACTCAGAAAATAAGTCACATCTGAGGATATAATTTCACTTTGACGACCTGACATTTGAGTTTTTTTATTCATTAATGTGCATGTGTCAAACACGAGGCCCGTGGGCCAAATGTAGCCCGCCACCTCATGTTATGTGGCCCGTGACAAAGTAAATTAAAAGGTCTAACGATCTTAAAATATCAGTTTATCAGGAGATACAGTTACAGACATTTTTTCATATCTGTGCAAATCCATGTGGAATGTTTTAAACTTGAATAAGTGATAAATATAGAAACGGTTAATTAGCGAGATTAAAAATTAGTTGGATTTATTTTACATTATATTTGGTCACATTTAGTTACGTTTTTCATAGTTACATCTGCCCCTTTTAGAGCAGCCATTTTGTTGATGTGGCCTGTTATCGTATTTTTGATTTATACTCTGGAGCGACTTATAGCGCAGAAAATATGGTATTTATTTCCACAAATGTAAAAAATATGGCTGTATAACTGTCTCCTGATAAATTTACATTTTAACACAGTCAGACCTTTTAATTTACCTTGTTGTGGGCCACAGGAAATGACACGGCGGGCCAGATTCTGCCCATGGGCCTTCGGTTTGACACATGTGCTGTAGATGTTTTGTATTTTTTGAGAACTCTGGGTCAGAAATATCGCCGTTTCCGGGCAGATTTGGACTCTCGGACACAGTGACGTCCGCAGAAATGTCGACATGTGGAGCCACAGTCGACGTCTCGGTTTGAGAAGTCGCCGCACACATCGCCACGCTCCCTTTGTGCCGGTCCACGCTCCGCACGCCGCTAATCCGCTTCCTGCCACACTGACCGTGACCAATCTGGAGCTTTGGTGTTTTGAAGTGTCCAGTCACGGCTAACTGGATTGGCCGCTCATCGTCAGGGATACGGGGGTTATTAGTGACGGTGATGTTGGCTGGCGTTTTGTGGCGGGGGCGGTGGCGGCGGGCGGGGGTCCGTCTGGGTCGGTTAGCGCGTGACCCAGATTAGAGGAATTAGATGTGATGTTTTGGGGAGGGGGATTACGCAGGGGGCAGGGGGACGGGCTGGTGCTCTGTCAAGGACACGTTAACTCGTAAATATCTGTGGAGACCTTTACGCCGCGAAGGTTACGCTCGTCAGGGAGATATTTTTAAAACGAACCTTTAGCCCGAGTTTAAACCGTGAGGCATGTCTGTGTTTTTATAAAGAGCGAGTCGGTCTCTGTCACAAACTAAAAACTCGGTGAAAATGTGTGAGGCCTGATCATTCTTTGAAAGCAAATGAAATATTTAATTATTTTTTACTTTTTTGTGTAAATGGTTTTGACCTTTCAAAAACAGAATGAATGATACAGATTATAAATGTGAAAAAGTGAATATTTAAACTGGTTTTCATAATCACAATGAAATCAAATCACTGAGATTTTACAATTATTCACCTCAGACGGAAACAAAACAAATAAAACAAAAAACAAAACAAATAAAAATAAATTTTGAAAAACCCAAAAAACAAATAAAACAAAATAAAAAATAAAAAACAAATCAGAAAAATAAAATAAATAACCTGCTGCACTAATGTGAAACTGAGATCTGACTGTAGGTAACAGTCTCGGTCGGGCTTAAAGACGGAGGTTTTGATACACAAAATGTCACGCTAAACGTTACACAAAATGTCGCACAAAATGTTGAGCTAAACGTCACACAGATGAGTTCGTCAGTCTTGTCTTAGCACGTGTCTTGTTTAAGTTCATTACTGAGAGTTTTTTCGCACAAATATGTTGAACCAAACAAACTCAACATTTTCTTAGTAAATGTTTGAATTTTTTAAAAACTCGTCTTCATCCAGTTGGTGATAAAAGTCGTGGAAAGCGTGGCTCCGATCTGCTGCCATCTCCTGGTGAAATATAGTATTGCATGTTAGCGATGTCCTTTTACATAAAGTCTGTGGTCGCATCTCGAGCCAGAACCAAACATTTCTGTGAAATGAAGAAGCTGATTCGTCGCTCATCGTTTTGAATAAAATCATTTTTCTCAGCTCAGGTTGTTGATTCTGGGTAAATTCGACATGTTTTTCAGTCCCTTGTTAAATCTTTTTCCTTTCTTTTATTCCTTGTTAACCGCCATATTTATTTTGATACTGATGGACCATGCGTGTCCCCCATGGCTAATCCACCTGTCAATCACGCCCATCTGGCCTTTAACCCTCTACATGATCCTGGAGTTTTTATTTCACTATTTTGTCTGTTATTAATGTTCATATCTTGATTTACAGACACATCAGGCGCCTTTTTCTGTAGCATTAGCAACAGGTGTGATTGACAGCGTTGCTAAGGGGCGTTACCTTCCACAGCCTCCTGATTGGCTCTTTGGTTGCTATGATACCGGATAATGCTTTTGCCGGTTCAGTTTATGTTTGACTCTCCAAACGAGTTAATAAAAGTGATATTTACCCAATTATTTCACCATAAAAATCAGATTTCACAAAAGACCGATCACGTACGCTGAGTAATCTCTCTCTAAATGACGCTAATTCCATCACATATTTCCACAATTAGCCGCTCTGGTCCAAATACGTGCTAGCTTGATGCTTTAGTAACGAGATGAAAGTGATTAAATGTGAGCGTCCCCCGGAGTGGCTGATTATCTGTGTGGTTTGGATCGGATAATGAAGCGTTTTGGACATGAAAGCGGCCCCCAGAGACCGGCAGCATGCAGATGAGGCGCGCGTGCAGAGCTAGCGATTAGCATGTAGCATCTGCACTGCCGTGGCTGCAGTGCGTTCAAATGTTCAAATGTCGACATGTTTCACTGTAGGTGGGACAATGACTCCTGCATAGAAATAAACAAACAAAACATATTAAAGGGCCCATATTACACTGTTTAAAGGCCCATATTACATTGTTTAAAGGCCCATATGACACTGTTTAAAGGCCCATATTACATTGTTTAAAGGCCCATATGACACTGTTTAAAGGCCCATATTACATTGTTTAAAGGCCCATATGACACTGTTTAAAGGCCCATATTACACTGTTTAAAGGCCCATATTACACTGTTTAAAGGGCCCATATTACACTGTTTAAAGGCCCATATTACACTGTTTAAAGGCCCATATTACATTGTTTAAAGGCCCATATGACACTGTTTAAAGGCCCATATTACACTGTTTAAAGGCCCATATTACACTGTTTAAAGGCCCATATTACACTGTTTAAAGGCCCATATTACACTGTTTAAAGGCCCATATTACACTGTTTAAAGGCCCATATTACACTGTTTATAGGCCCATATTACACTGTTTAAAGGCCCATATTACACTGTTTAAAGGCCCATATTACACCTTTAAACATGTCGGTTTACACATTTAAAGTGAAACCTTGTCACTTTTCCCGCTCGTCTCCATGGAGATCTTCTCGTTCCTCGTTTGTCGGAGGATCTGTTCCAGCTGCAGCTTCTTCCTGAGATACTTTTAGACCATTGCATCCATCACCCTCTCCCCCAGAGCGAGACAAACACTGATCTTGTTCTTGTGGCTCAGATTTATCGAGTTTCACGTTGGACGAGTCTCTACAAACGTCTGTTAGTTTGACCTCGACATGTGACTCGTGACCCTGAAAAGTGACTCGTGCTCCGAGGTCAAAGGTTAATCTGCGCTCGGAGCAGATTATGATTTATTCTCTTTAATGTGGTTAGTGTGTGTGTATTTTGTTTTTTTGTGTATTTTTGTGTTTTTTGTATTTTTTTGTGCTTTTGTGTATATTTTCTTTTTTGTGTGTATTTTATGTGTTTTTTCTGTTTTCTGTGTATTTTTGTGTTTTTTGTGTTGTGTATTTTGTGTTTTTTGTGTATTTTGTATGTTTTTGTGCTTTTTGTGTATATTTTTTGTGTATTTTGTGAGTTTTTTTTGTATTTTTTTGTGCTTTTTATGTGTTTTTGTGCGTTTTGTGTGTTTTTATAATTCTTGGAGGAATGAACATTGAGTCAAAACATTTGGAAAGTAACAAAAATGTTTTTTTGTAAAATACTTTAGAGACAAAATACGTGACAAAGTGAAAAGTATGTAGTACTTTTGAAGGCCTTGCAGGACAAAATGTAGTACTGGAAACTACTACTTCTGCTATTACTACGACTTCAATGAGTACTTTTACCACTACTATTACTTCAATCAGTACTTTTACTACTACGACCTCAATGAATACTTTTATTACTCCTATGACTTCAGTGAGTACTTTTACTACTACATGTACTTCTATGACAACTTCTACTCCTAGTAAACCATAATACACACAAAAAAACATTTGAAACAGATATATTTATGTATTTTTATGAACTTAAAGATCCGATATTAGGCTCTCAAAACTGAAAACACTTTTCCACTTTGATGTCAGCAAGTGGTGATACAGGAAGTGCTCCACTGTGTTTTTCATGTTCTAACCCTGTTCCCTCCTCAAAAACAGACCTGGAGTTGTTTTGTTTCACACATGTTTGAGTAACACTTTATTATTAGTCTGTAACATCTCCAAAGCTCAAAACGCTCTGTTCCACCTTGTGATGTCATCAAGTGGTCATGAAATTTTCAAGTGAACAGCTTCTTTTACCTTAAGTTCAATAGAGATTTTAGTTAGATTCCAGGAGCTGAAATGATCCAAATGATTCTAATGAAGGTGTATTGAGTTTAAAAACACAGTGGAGCACTTCCTGTATTACCACATGATGACATCACGAGGTGGAACAGAGTGTTTTCCAGCCTAAATCTGCAGGTTTGTGTGTTAATATAACCCTCAACTCGTCTCCATGGAGATGCTGCTGCTTGGCTAGAATTTCCCACAGTGTAGCTTTAAACTCCTCTGTATCTATGGAAGCAGGTCACGTGTCGTGTCTGTGGAGAGGCGAGAACATGGTATTAAATCTGTCTCTGAAGAATGAAACTCCTCTTCCTCCTCTCCTCTTCTTCCTCTTCTTCTTCCTCCTCCTCTTCCTCCTCTCCTCCTCCTCCTCTTCATCTCCTCCTCCTCGTCTCCTTTCTCCTCTCCTCCTCCTCCTCTCCTCTTCATCTTCCTCCTCCCCTCCTCTTCCTCCTCGTCTTCCTCCTCCCCTCCTCTTCCTCCTCCTCTTCTTCCTCCTCTCCTCCTTCCTCCTCTTCTTCCTCCTCCTCCTCCCCTCCTTTTTCCTCCTCTCCTCCTCGTCACCTTTCTCCTCTCCTCCGCCTCTCCTCGTCTTCCTCCTCCCCTCCTCTTCCTCCTCCTCTCCTCCTCTCCTCCTCTTCTTCCTCCTTTCCTCCTCCTCCTCTTCTTCCTCCTCTTCCTCCTCCTCTTCTTCCTCCTCTCCTCCTCCTCCCCCTTTTCTTACTCCTTCCCTCCTTCCTCGTCTTCTTCTTCCTCTCTCTCCTCCTCCTCCTCTTCTTCCTCCTTCCTCCTCCTCCTCCTCTTCTTCCTCCTCTCCTCCTCTTCCTCCCTCTCTCCTCCTCTTCTCCTCCTCCTCTTCTTCCTCCTCTCCTCCTCTTCCTCCTTCTTCTCTCTTCCTCCTCTCCTCCTTCCTCTTCTTCCTCCTCCTTGTGCTGGAGCGACAGAGCGCCTCATGTTTCTGTTGAAGCCATTTGAGCAAAGCATGATGGGAACTGATGCATGAGGGGAGCGAGTGAAGAGGAGGAGAGACGAGGCTCAGGAAACAGTGACATCTGCTGAAAGAAACATGAAACATGAAAACAGGATTTAAAATGAGAAAAACTAAGATTTAAATCAACAAAAAACAGAAATGTATTATATTTATGTGGTTTTTATTTAACTTTAATCTGCAGCTTTTTTTTTCCTCACGTATTTAACACAGACTCTGCAGATTTAGGCTGAGTTCTTCTCTCAGACTCAAAACACTCTGTTCCACCTTGTGATGTCATCATGTGGTAAAACAGGAAGTGCTCCACTGTGTTTTTAAACTCCACACACCTTCATTTGTAGAATCATTTGGATAATTTCAGCTCCTGGAATCGCACAATCTCAACTGAACTAAAGGTAAAAGGAGCTGTGAAAATGTTTGAAAACTACCACTTGATGACATCACAAGGTGGAACAGAGCATTTTGAGCTTTGAAAATTTAAATATATTTTTACAAACCGTCAGAGTCTAATATACATTCTAACTCTGTATTATACTTTAGATAAACGGTGAAATCAGTCTGTGTAGAGAATGCAAGTATAGTAGTAGTGGTAGTGGTAGTAGTGTGTACTTTTCACTTTTACCTGAGTACATTTGAGAGCAGTATCTGTACTTCCTACTCCACTACATTTTTGAACTGGACTGAAAAGTAAAAGTACTTTTCTAATCGTCTGAGAGCTGCACAAGGCTGAGGGCTTTATTTTTAACATGTCCAGAATTAAAATTTTGATTGATCATGGTGCACTTCCTGCTCCATCGACTCTGGCTCCAATTCATTTTCTATTGAAAAACTCTCTCTCTCTGCACCTGCTGCTGTCAGACTCATGTTGGTCTTAAATGTTCGTATTAACCCTCTGCATGATCCTGGGGTTTTATTTCACGTCTGTGTCTGTAAATCAACATATGAACATTAAGAACAGACACATCAGGTCCTTCTGTCCCCGGTTTGATTGACAGCGTTGCTAAGCGCCCGCTCCCTGTTAAACCAGTGGTGTGGGCGGGAATGGGCGTTACCTTCAACAGCCTCGCTCTGGATTGGCTCTTTGGTTACTACGATACTCGTGTCAGAATTCCAAATATGGAACTTGGCTCCAAATTCGCCGCTAATTCGCTCTAGCCTCAATGAGCTTCATTTGGGGCGAACGTTGTGATGTCACTCACTCAGTCGACTTCTTCAGTTTCTGGTCTGATTCCTCTGTGTTTTCTTCAGTTTCTGGTCTGATTCCTCTGTGTTTTCTTCAGTTTCTCGTCTGATTCCTGTGTTCTCTTCAGTTTCTCGTCTGATTCCTCTGTGTTTTCTTCAGTTTCTCGTCTGATTCCTGTGTTTTCTTCAGTTTCTCGTCTGATTCCTGTATTTTCTTCAGTTTCTCGTCTGATTCCTCTGTGTTTTCTTCAGTTTCTGGTCTGATTCCTCTGTGTTTTCTTCAGTTTCTGGTCTGATTCCTCTGTGTTTTCTTCAGTTTCTCGTCTGATTCCTCTGTGTTTTCTTCAGTTTCTGGTCTGATTCCTCTGTGTTTTCTTCAGTTTCTCGCCTGATTCCTCTGTGTTTTCTTCAGTTTCTCATCTGATTCCTCTGTGTTTTCTTCAGTTTCTCGTCTGATTCCTCTGTGTTTTCTTCAGTTTCTCGTCTGATTCCTCTCTGTTTTCCGCAGGTAGCTGATCGGCTCTCCTGGTTTTCGCTCACTGTGTGCCTGGCTCCTCCCGGCCTCCTGTTCTGATTCAGCATGGACGCGCTGGAGTCCGAACTGACCTGCCCTATCTGCTTGGAGCTCTTCGAAGACCCACTCTTGCTCCCTTGCGCCCACAGCCTCTGCTTCGGCTGCGCCCATCGCATCCTCGTCTCCCACTGCGCCACGAACGAGTCCGTGCAGCAGATCAGCGCCTTCCAGTGCCCCACCTGCAGGTATGTCATCTCCTTAAGTCCAGAACGAGGACTGGAAGGACTCAAGAGAAACGTGACTCTCCAGAACATCATCGACAGAGTTCAGAGAGCGTCTTCCTCCACCGGGTTACCGTTAGCGTTGCCGGCCCCTCACGGAAGCGCGCCCGGCTCTCCCACAGAAGAAGGAAGCAACCGTTTGGCTTTGGTACCGGTCAGCGCCGCCATGTCCAGCCCGGGAACGCCCCCGGAGCCGGTGCAGTGCCAGTTCTGCGAGCAGGACCCGCCCCAAGACGCGGTGAAGACATGCGTGACTTGCGAGGTGTCGTACTGCGAGGAGTGCCTTCGAGCGACGCACCCGAACAAGAAGCCGTTCACCGGGCACAGACTGATCGAACCCATGCCCGACTCCCACCTCCGCGGGTTACAGTGTCTGGAGCACGAGGAGGAGAAGGTGAACATGTACTGCGTGAGCGACGACCAGCTCATCTGCTCGCTGTGTAAGCTGGTGGGACGGCACCGCGCGACCATCAGGGTGGCAGCACTGAGCGATCGCTATGAGAAACTAAGGGTAAGTGCAATAATCAGACTGTGCGGTAACTTCTAATGCTGTTCCTTCGATGTCGTTTACGCCGATGGAGGCAGCAGTGTGTGGGACCAGGTCTGGAGTTAATTCATGTGTGTATTTTTAAGTCTTTTTACACGTCAGAAATCGGATTATTATCTGATTTCTGGATTTCAGATTCCTGTAAACTCAAGAAACACAAGCGGTTAAATCAGATGTCAGTATTTTGATTTCTTTCTGACACCTACTGTACGTTTTTGCCTGGGATCCTGAACACAGACTTCTTCGATACTTTACGAAAATGTGAGTCTGGTCCCTGGTGATTCTGTGTTTTTTCAAATGGCAGTGATTGACAGGTGGGTTAGCCAATCAGAGACAGGCCTGGTCCATTTGTATCGGAAATAATAACGTGAAAAAAAATCTCACAGCAGCTGAAAAACATGTTGGATTTCTGCAGAATCACTGAGCGACGCCTAAACTCTGTTAATCTGAGATGAGAGAAATGTGGTTTTATTTGTAAATCTGAGGCGACCAATGAGCTCCTTCGTTTCACATGAGTCACTGACATAAACGGATCTGATTGGACGATCACATTTGACCAGGTTTGAGAAAAATAAAAATAGAAAGCCTCACAGCGAGGAGGTTCTGGGTTTGATTCCCGTTTGCCTGGGTGAGTTTGGTCCAGACGCTCCAGTTTCAAAACATAAATAGGTCAAATCCTCCAGCGAGACCAACTCTAGCAACGAGATCACGGAGATGGGTCCCTGGGTCGGCCACTACGGCACCTACTGCTCCTAATGAGGCACAACAGCGACAGTGAAGGATGGGGTCAAATATCGACAAATTATCCTACAGTATGTGCACTTTAAACAACTTCACCAAAACCTTTACATGATCCTGGGTTAATATTATTTTTAGTTATTTTGAGGTTTTTGTTTTTTATTTATTTATTTTAGTTATTTGAATTTATTTATTATTGGATTATTTTCTTAATTTTTTGAGTTAATTTGAGTTTATAAATTCTTTTGAGTTTTTTTTTGTTGTTTTTTTTAGTTATTTTGAGTTTATTTATTTTTATTTTTTTTGTTATTCTGAGGGTGTTTTTTTTTGTTGTTGTTTTTTTAAATTGAGTTATTCCGAATTTTTTTTTAGTTGAGTTTTGTTTTTTGTTTTTATTTTGAATTTATTTATTAATTTGTTTGGATTATTTTCTTCATTTTTTGAGTTAATTTTTTGAGTTTTTTTTTTTAATTTTTGAGTTATTTTGGGTTTATTTTTTTTTATTTTTTTTAGTTATTCTGAGTTTATTTTTTCATAGTTTTTTTTTTTAGTTATTTTGAGTTTTGTTTAGATTTTTAGTTATTTTAAGGATTTTTTTTCTTTTTATTTATTTTGACTTTATTATTTTTTTGAGTTATTCTGAGTTCTTTTTTATTTTTTTATTTTTTTTAGTTATTTGAGGGTTGTTTTTTTTTTTTTTTTTTTTTTTAATTTTTTTTTCAGTGTTATTTTGAGTTTGTCTTTTTTTTTTTTTTGTTTTTTTTTGGTTTTTGTTTTTTAGTATTTTGAGTAGTGGGGTCAAATGCCTGACAAATTATCCTACAGTATGTGCACTTTAAAGCTCCAATATGACACAAAAACTGACTCTTGTAGCTTTAAGTCGTGTTAGAACGTTGTTAAGCGCATCAAAAAACAGACCTGGAGTTGTGTTTTGTTTCATTCACATGTTTGAGTAACACATTTATTATTAGTCTGTAAACATCTCCAAAGCTCAAAACGCTCTGTTCACCTTTGATGTCATGAAGTGGTAGTTTTCCAGTTAACAGCTCCTTTTAACCTTTTAGTTCAGTGGAGATAAGTGGCTGTTCCAGGAGCTGAAATGATCCAAATGATTCTAGAAATGAAGGTGTGTGGAGTTTAAAACCACAGAGGGAGCACTTCCTACTTCCTGTATCACCACTTGATGACATCACAAGGTGGAACAGAGTGTTTCCAGTCTGAGAGAAGACCTAAACATGTGTGAATGAAACAATATAAGTTCTGTTTGAGTTTTACTAATAAAAACACGACCTGATCTATTTCATGTTTCGTTTCGTAGCTTTAATAACAAACTGTGTCGTCTTTAGGTTGTTTTTTGGTTTATTTTCGATTTGCTTTGCTAACGATACTTTAATGACATATTAGATTCCACTTTTCTCTCCTGAAGACAAATGAAAGTGTGATTCTGCTCCTCAAACGCTGCGCTCGGTACAGGTATCGCTCTCCCCGTTATCAGCCGTTTTTATCATCGCCTCATTATCTCTGCTGAATAATTAAAGCGTTAGCATAATCGCTACGCCAATGGTGCCGCCAGGGTTTTTCGACACGCACGCCGAGAATATGGGATCTGTTATCGGAAGGGTTTGGTGGGAGGTTAACGAGAGCCAACTGCCTGGTGGGCGGAGAGGCGGGGCTAATTGGGCATGGCTGTTTGGCTAGGTCGCTAACTGGGGGTATGTTGTTGTATGTGGGTAATTAGCGTTCGTATACCTCCTTTAATCTGTATATTAGGGATTTGATGAAGTTGTAGTAGTAAAATATGTTGCTTGAACTGGTAAAATGCAGTGTTTACATTAAAAAAAACATTCTAGGAAGTAATTTTGATCATTAGAGACACAGTATGGAACTTTTTTGCATGTTTTTTTTTTTTCATTTTGGATGCTTTTATTGCTCTGAAAAAACTTCGAAAAACAAGGGTTCGGACCACAGACTGTGAAAAGAAAGCGACTTAAATGAGTGTGTCATCACCCACGGCGTCACCCACCAACTCAAAATAACTAAATTAAAAACACAAAAAACTAAACTCAAATAACTAAAAAAAAACCACAAAAAACTAAACTCAAAATACTAAAAAAAAAAAACAAAAAACTAAACTCAAAATAACAAAAAAACCAACAAAAAAAAAAACAATCATCACAAAATAACTCAATTTAAAAAAAAGAACTCAGAATAACTAAAAAAAAATTAATAAACTCAAAATAAATAAAAAGAAAACAAAACCCCTCAAAAAATAACAAAAAAAAACTAAATTAAACTCAAAAATACAGTTATTTTATTTTTTAACTTAATTTCTTTTTAAATTAACTCAGAATAACTAAAATATAATAAATAAATCAAAATAACTGAAAAATAACTGAATAAATAAAAAAGAAAAAGAAAACAAAAATCTCAAAATAACTAAAACAAAAAAACAACAACAAAAATCACAAACCTCAAATAACTAAAAAAAAAAACCCAAACCCCAGGATCATGTAGAGGGCTAATATGAACATTTCAGACAAAAATGAGTCTGAAGCAGCAGAGACAGAGAGAGAGACACAGTTTTTACACAGAAGTGAATTGGAGCCAGAGTCGATGGAGCAGGAAGTGCCACATGATCACTTCCTGTTTGGAGCGCGGCGGCAGGTTTAGCTCCGTCCTTTTACATGAACAGTCTATGGTTCTTAGTGTGTGGCTGACACCTCTCCGCAGATCTTACCTGTAACTCACCCCAGATGGACCACGTTAAATGCCACACTGTGGAACATCACTTTATCTCCATGGGGTACATGCATCAGAAAAAGTTACATAATGAGCCTTTAAAGTTGAATATTGTACTGCAAAGAGTCAAACTTATAAATCTGAAGTGATGTGTGGGTAAAATGTGATGTTTTCAAACTCTTGTCGCCGTCGTCGTCTTTGTGTTTTGCCGTTGTCATGACGATCTAATCAAACTTCGACTCAGACGTGATACTTTTTTGTTGTTCTGATTATTTGTTGTCCTTATGGTGATGGGGGGGCTCGCATCTCCACAGACCTGACTCTTTACTTGACCTGATTCCTGCTTGTTTCTAAATGAATGCTGTTCCTTTGGCTTTAATAATATTTATTTATCTCGATGGAAACTGTTCTGAAATATGTTTAAACTTTATATTTCCATAGAATCTTTGAGGTGTCTCCTTCACAAAGTTCCATACTGCGTCTTTACTCTTTGTACTTTACAGAACTGTTCCCAAAATCGTTTCCTCTCACAGCAACTGGAAACAAAGCAAATTAAGTGTCTTGCTCAAGGGAACAATGGCGGCATAGAGGCGAGATCACACCAGGAGAGACGCCAAAACAAAAACGACGGCGACGGTTTCATATTCACCAGAACTGCTCCTCGAGGTTTTGGGTTTATATTAAATAAAAACTGTCAGAATTCACAGCCAATCAAAAAACAGCCTCATTAAACAGCTCGGCCAATCCTCACGCTCGGTTTTACCTCATGAAAAACATTTCCAACGTGTCCCAGAGGTAAAATCGAACCTACAAGAGCCGTGTTTATTGAGCCGAGCTAACGAGGCTAACGTGATGCTAACGTGAGGCTACGAGAACGTCACTTATATAACACACGCAATCAGCGCAAATGGAACGAGCCTCCAGAGACGAGAGAGTGTGTGAGAGCTGAGCTTTTTCCCTCAAACAGAAAACACTCTGTTCCACCTTGTGATGTCATCAAGTGTGATACAGGAAGTGCCCCACTGTGTTTTTAAACTCCACACACCTTCATTTCTAGAATCATCTGTATCATTTCACACTTTTGCTCGACTGAACCAAAGGTAAAAGGAGCTGTTCACTTGAAACTCCTCTCCTCCTCTTGTCTCCTCCTGTTGTCTCCTCTGGTCCTCCTCCTCTTCTCTCTTCTCTGATCCTCCTGTTGTCTCCTCCTGTTGTCCTCCTCCACTTATCTCTCTCCTCCTCTGTCTCTCTCCTCCTCTTTTTCCTCGCCTTATTCTCCTCATCCTCTTGTCCCTCGTCTTCTCTCCCTCTTTAGTCTGAACTTTTAATTTGAAATCTTCCACTTGATGACATCACAAGGTGGAACAGAGCGTTTTGATCTTTGTAGATGTTACAGACTAATAATAAAATGTTACTCAAACATGTGAAAGAAACAAACACACTCCAGGTCTGTTTTTGATGAGAAGTAAAAATTCAGCATTTCGTAATAGTTACATGACACGTTTCAAAACACTTGCTCGTCGCTAGCTCCGCGCCAACGCCTCGCTAACGCCTCGCTAGCTCCTCCTGTGTCTCGGTACATTAAAGCACGTAGGAATAATTAGCCTGAAATGCTACAGGTCCATGCTTTAGCTAATTAGCATCCAAACGTGAATGCCACAGGTCCAGTGGCACACCCGGCCGTTAGCATAAAGGCTAATTACAGTATAAGTATCAACACGAGAGAGCGTGTTCTGGTTTTATCTGTTACAACACCACGTCACGGAGGATCGGGTTTGTTTCGTTAAAAATAAAACATATTCATCAAATATTTAAAGTATGTGACTTCAGAGCAGTATAAGATATGTATAAGAAAAGTAAAAGTACATAAGTCTGTGCTGTGCTAAGCTGCGTTTCGCTTAGTTCTGGGGTAAAAGATCCACACTGTTCTTATACTTGAACCCGGTGTGGGAGTCAGTATTATTGTTATCAAAGACATATTTTGAGAAACTTAGTGGCAGCGTTTTACTTCCAAGAATACAAACTTCTTCTTCTCACTCTTTTCAGCTTAATAGACAAATTTGTGAAATGTACTTTACTTGTCCTGATAAATGTGCTCAAATACATAACTCAAGAAAAATGAAGTGAAAAAGGGACAGAAGCGTTTAAAAGAATATGGCAAAGCGCCCTCTGGCTGTCAGCTCTTGAACGTAGTTTTCAGACCAAAAAACACCTTTCTCCTGGTATGTAACACTGACATGATTACAGAGTAGGCGACAGTTTTTCAAATATGAGCAAAAATAAACTGAAAACAAAACCAAAAATAACTCAAATAATTATATAAACAAAAAATCATAACGCAAAAATAAAAACTCAAAATAACAAATAAATATACTCAAAATAACAAAAAACATAATAAACTCAAGA
>JAIEZT010000198.1:18880583-19005522 GCA_019594935.1 Periophthalmus modestus | reverse complement strand
AGAATTAAGTTAAAATAAAATAAATTATTGAGTTTAGTGTAGTTTTTTGTGTTTATTTGAGGTTTGTTTTCTTATTTATTTTGAGTTTATTTCATTTTTTTTAGTTATTATGAGTCTGTTTTTTAAAGAGTTATTTTGTGTGGTTGTTTTTTGGGGGTTTTTTTTGTTATTTTGAGTTAGTTTGTGGGGGGTTTTTTAGTGATTCTGAGTTTATTTATTTTTGTTAATTGCGAATTAGTGTTTTTTATTTAGTTATTTTGAGTTGTGGTGACTGCCGTGGGTGAGACACACGCATTACGTCGCTTCTTCACAGGTCTGTGGTCCGAACCCTTGTTTTTCGACGTTTTTCAGAGCAAAAAAGCATCCAAAATGAAAAAAAAGGCAAAAAGTTCCATACTGGTCTCTAATGATCAAAATTACTTCCTAGAATGTTTGTTTTAATGTAAACATGCATTTTACCAGTGCAAGCAACATTTTTTACTACTACAAACTTCATCAAATCCCTAATATCAGAGAAAAGAGTAACGAACGCTAATTAGCCACATAAACGCATACCCCCAGTAGCGACCGAGCCAACAGCCATGCCCCAATTAGCCCGCCTCTCCGCCCACCAGGCAGTTGGCTCTGTCGTAAACTCCCACAAAAACCCTCAGATAAAAAGATCCCAACCTCTCGCGTTGCGTGTCGAAAAACCCTGGCGGCACCATTGGCGTAGATGGCTTATGCTAACGCTTTAATTATTCAGCAGAGGTAATTTTTTTTTTGTTGAGGCGATGTGATAAAACGTTTCTGATAACGGGGAGCGATACCTGTGAGCGCAGCGTTTTAGAGGAGCAGAATCACACTTCATTTGTCTTCAGCAGAGAGGAAAGTGGAATCTATATGTCATTTAAAAGTATCGTTAGCAAAGCAAATCGAAAATAAACCAAAAAACAACTAAAGACGACACAGTTTGTTATTAAAGCTACGAAACCGAAACATGAAATAGATCAGGTTCGTGTGTTTATTAGTAAAACTCAAACAGAACTTATATTGTTTCATTCACACATGTTAGTTTCTTTCTCTCAGACTGGAAACTCACGCTGTTTCACCTTGTGATGTCATCAAGTGGTGATACAGGAAGTAGGAAGTGCTCCGCTGTGTTTTTATCTTCACACACCTTAATTTCAACTCCTGGAACAGCCACTTATCTCCACTGAACTAAAGGTAAAGGAGCTGTTCACTTGAAAAACTACCACTTCATGACATCACAAGGTGGAACAGAGCGTTTTGAGCTTTGGAAAGGTTACAGACTAATAATAAAGTGTTACTCAAAACATGTGGAATTGAAACAAAACACAGCTCCAGGTGTCTGTTTTGATGATGCCTAAACGACGTTCTAACACGACTTAAAGCTACAAGAGTCAGTTTTCTGTGTCATATTGGAGCTTTAAAGTGCACATACTGTAGCATAATGTGTCGGCATTAACCCCATACTCAAAATACTAAAAAACAAACAAAAAAAACAAACTCAAAATAACCAAAAAAAATAAAAAAAAAAAACCACCTCAAATAACTCAATTAAAAAAAAACAAACAAAAACCTCAGAACAACTCAAAAAAATAATTAAACTCAAAACAAATAAATAAAAAAAAAAATCCTCAAAATAACTAAAAGAACACAAACAAAACAAACTCAAAACTAAAAAAAAAAATAAATAAATCATCTCAAAATAACTCAATTTAAAAAATAATTAACTCAGAATAACTAAAAAAAACAACAACCTCAAAATAACTCAAAAATTAAAAAAATAATAATAATAAATACAAAAAATTAATAACTCAAATTAACTCAAAAAAGTGAAGAAAATAATCCAAACAAATTAATAAATAAAATTCAAATAACTAAAATAATACCTCAAAATAAATAAAAAACAAAACAAAACTCAACAAAAAAAACCCCATCAGAACTAGAAAAATTTCTAACAAATAAACTCAAAATAACAAAAAATAAATAACATAAATAAAAATACTCAAAAGAATTTTATAAACTCAAATTAACTCAAAAAATGAAGAAAATAAACCAAACAAATTAATAAATAAATCAAAATAACTAAAATAAATAATAGAAAACAAAAACCTCAAAATAACTAAAAAAAAACAAAAAAAAAAAAAAACACTCTCAAAATAACTAAAAAGAATATTACCCCAGGATCATGTAGAGGTGTTGGTGAAGTTGTTTTAAAGTCCACATACTGTAGGAATAATTGGTCGGTAGTTTGACCCCATCCTTCACTGTCGCTGTTGTGCCGGCATTAGGAGCAGTAGGTGCCCGTAGTGGCCGACCAAGGGACCAATCTCCGTGATCTCGGTTGCTAGAGTTGTCTCGCTGGAGGATTTGACCTATTTATGTTTGAAAATGGAGCGTCATGGACCAAACTCACCCAGGCAAACGGGAATCAAACCCAGAACCTCCTCGCGGTGAGTCTTTCTATTTTGAATTTTTCTCAAACCTGGTCAAACGTGATCGTCCAATCAGATCCGTTTATGTCAGTGACTCATGTGAAAACGAAGGAGCTCATTGGTAGCCTCAGATTTACAAATAAAACCCACATTTCTCTTCATCTCAGATTAACAGAGTTTAGGCGTCGCTCAGTGATTCCTGCAGAAATCCAAATGTTTTTCAGCTGCTGTGAGATTTTTTTCACGTTATTATTTCCGACGTAACAATGGACCAGGCCTGTCCTGATTGGCTAAACCCACCTGTCAATCACTGCCATTTGAACACAACCTAATCCCGAGGGACCAGACTCACATTTTCGTAAGTATCGAAGAAGTCTGTGTTCAGGATCCCAGGCAAAACGTACAGTAGGTGTCAGAAAGAAATCGAAATACTGACATTGATTTAACCGCCTTGTGTTTCTTGAGTTTACAGGAATCTGAAATCCAGAAATCACGATAATAACCGATTTATGACGTGTAAAAAGACTTAAATCCACACAGAATTCAACTCCAGACCTGGTCCCACACACTGCCTGCCTCCATCGGCGCGTAAAAAGACATCGAAGGAAAAGCATCAGAAGTTACCGCAACAGTTTTATATTGCACTTACCCGTAGTTTCTCATAGCGATCGCTCAGTGCTGCCACCTGATGTCGCGGGGGGCCCGTCCACCAGCTCACACAGCGAGCAGATGAGGCTGGTCCTCACCACGCAGTACATGTCACCTTCTCCTCCTCGTGGATCCAGGACACTGTAACCCGCGGAGGTGGGAAAGTCGGGCATGGGTCTCGATCAGTCTGTGTCCGGTGAAGTACCCGGATTCTTGTTCGGGTGCGTGCGCTCGAAGGCATCCTCGCAGTACGGACACCTTCGCACGTCACGGCACGTTCTTCACGCGTCTTGGGGCGGGTCCTGCTCGCAGAACTGGCACTGCACCGGCTCCGGGGGCGTTCCCGGGTCTGGACATGGCGGCGCTGACCGGTACCAAAGCCAAACGGTTTTGCTTCCTGCTTCTTCTGTTTGAGAGTCCGGGGAGCGCTTCCGTGGGGGGCCGGCAACGCTAACGGCAAAACCGGTGGAGGGGACGACGCTCATGAACTTGTCGATGATGTTCTGGAGAGTCACGTTTCTCTTGAGTCTTCCAGTCCTCGTTCTGGGACTTAAGGAGATGACATACCTGCAGGTGGGGCACTGGAAGGCGCTGATCTGCTGCCACGGACTCGTCGCGTGGCGCAGTGGGAGACGGAGATGCGAGGCGCGCAGCCGAAGCAGAGGCTGTGGGCGCAAGGGAGCAAGAGTGGGTCTTCGAACGCAGCTCCAAGCAGATAGGGCAGGTCAGTTCTGGACTCCAGCGCGTCCATGCTGAATCAGAAACAGGAGGCCGGGAGGAGCCAGGCACACAGTGAGCGAAAACAGGAGAGCCGATCAGCTACCTGCGGAAAACAGAGAGGAATCAGAGACGAGAAACTGAAGAAAACACAGAGGAATCAGACGAGAAACTGAAGAAAACACAGAGGAATCAGACGAGAAAAACTGAAGAAAAACACAGAGGAATCAGACGAGAGGAACCTGAAGAAAAATACAGAGGAATCAGACCAGAAACTGAAGAAAACACAAGGAATCAGACCAGAAACTGAAGAAAACACCAGAGGAATCAGACCAGAAACTGAAGAAAACACAGAGGAATCAGACCAGAAACCTGAAGAAAAAACAGAGGAATCAGAACCAGAAACTGAAGAAAACACAGAGGAATCAGGCGAGAAACTGAAGAAAACACAGAGGAATCAGGTTGAGAGGGTCTAAACTGAAGAAAACAACCAGAGGAATCAGACCAGAGACTGAAGAAGTCGACTGAGTGAGTGACATCACAACGTTTGCCCCAAATGAAGCTCATTGAGGTTGAGAACGAATTAGCGGGCGAATTTGGAGCCAAGTTCCATATTTGGAATTCTGACACAAGTATCATAGTAACCAAAGAGCCAATCAGGAGCGAGGCTGTTGAAGGTAACGCCCCTTCACACCCGCACCACTGATTTAACAGGGACCGCGGGCGCTTAGCAACACTGTCAATCAAAACCTGTTGCTACGCTAACAGGTTAGTCGGGGAAAGAAGGACCTGATGTGTCTGTTATTAATGTTCATATGTTGATTTACAGACACAGACGTGAAATAAAAACCCCAGGATCATGTAGAGGGTTAATACGAACACATTTAAGACCAACATGAGTCTGACAGCAGCAGGTGCAGAGAGAGAGAGAGTTTTTCAATAGAAAATGAATTGGAGCCAGAGTCGATGGAGAAGGAAGGTGCACCATGATCAATCAAAATTAATTCTGGACCTGTTAAAAATAAAGCCTCAGCCTTTTGTGCAGCTCTCAGACGATTAGAAAAGTACTTTTACTTTTCAGTCCAGTTCAAAAATGTCGTGGGAGTAGGAAGTACAGATATGCTTCAAATGTACTCAAGTAAAAGTGAAAAGTACACACTACTACGACTACTACTACTTTTATACTTGCATTCACTGTTTTATCTAAAGTATATATAAGAGGGTAGAATGTATATTAGACTCTGACGGTTTGTAAAATATATATTTAATTTCCCAAAGCTCAAAATGCTCTGTTCCACCTTGTGATGTCATCAAGTGGTAGTTTTCAAACACATTTCACAGCTCCTTTTACTTTAGTTCAGTTGAGATTGTGCGATTCCAGGAGCTGAAATGATCCAAATGATTCTACAAATGAAGGTGTGGGTGGAGTTTAAAAACACAGTGGAGCACTTCCTGTTTTACCACATGATGACATCACAACAACGGTGGAACAGAGTGTTTTGAGTCTGAGAGAAGAACTCAGCCTAAATCTGCAGAGTCTGTGTTAAATACGTGAGGGAAAAAAAAAGACTGCAGATTAAAGTTAAATAAAACCACATAAATATAATACATTTCTGTTTTTTGTTGATTTAAATCTTAGTTTTTCTCATTTTAAATCCTGTTTTCATGTGTCATGTGTCTTTTCAGCAGATGTCACTGTTTCCTGAGCCTCGTCTCTCCTCCTCTTCACTCGCTCCCTCATGCAGCAGTTCCCATCATGCTTTGCTCAAATGGCTTCAACAGAAAACATGAGGCGCTCTGTCGCTCCAGCACAAGGAGGAGGAAGAAGAGGAAGGCGGAGAGGAGGAAGGAGGAAGAAGAGGAGGAGAGGAGGAAGAAGAGGAGGAAGGGAGAAGAGGAGGAGAGGGAGGAAGAGGAGGAGAGGAGGAAGAAGAGAAGAGACGAAAGGAGGAGGAAGGAGGAAGAAGAGGAGGAGGAGGAGAGGAGGAAGAAGACGAGGAAGGAGGGAAGGAGTAAGAAAAGGGGAGGAGGAGGAGAGGAGGAAGAAGAGGAGGAGGAGGAGGAAGAGGGCGGAAGAAGAGGAGGAGGAGGAAAGGAGGAAGAAAGGAGGAGGAGAGGAGGAGAGGAGGAGGAAGAGGAGGAAGACGAGGAGGGAGAGGAGGAAGACGAGGAGAGGCGGAGGAGAGGAGAAGGTGACGAGGAGGAGAGGAGGAAAAGGAGGGGAGGAGGAGGAGGAGGAAGAAGAGGAGGAAGGAGGAGAGGGAGGAAGAAAGAGGAGGAGGAAGAGGAAGGGAGGAGGAGGAAGACGAGGAGGAAGAGGAGGGGGAGGAGGAAGATGAGGAGGAGAGGAGGAGGAGGAGGAGGAGAAAGGAGCGAGGAGGAGGAGATGAAGAGGAAGAGGAGGGGAGGAGGAAGAGGAGGAGGGGAGGAGGAAAGGAGGAGGAGGAGGCAGGAGGAGGACTTTCATTCTTCAGAGACAGATTTAATACCATGTTTCTCCGCCTCTCCACAGACACGACACGTGACCTGCTTCCATAGATACAGAGGAGTTTAAAGCTACACTGTGGGAAAATTCTAGCCAAGCAGCAGCATCTCCATGGAGACGAGTTGAGGGTTATATTCCCACTTCCTCCGTTGCTTCTGAGTGTTGTGTCTTTGGATTATTACACAAAAAAACAAAAACACACACACAAAATACACAAAAAAAACAAAATACACAGAAAAAACACACACACTAACCACATAAAGAGAATAAATCATAATCTGCTCCGAGCGCAGATTAACCTTTGACCCCGGAGCACGAGTCACTTTTCAGGGTCACGAGTCACATGTCGAGGTCAAAAACAACAGACGTTTGTAGAGACTCGTCCAACGTGAAACTCGATAAATCTGAGCACAAGAACAAGATCAGTGGTTTGTCTCGCTCTGGGGGACGAGAGGGTGATGGATGCAATGGTCTAAAAGTATCTCAGGAATGAAGCTGCAGCTGGAAACAGATCCTCCGACAAACGAGGAACGAGAAGATCTCCATGGAGACGAGCGGGGAAAAGTGACACGGTTTCACTTTAAATGTGTAAACCGACATGTTTAAAGGTGTAATATGGGCCTTTAAACAGTGTTGTAATATGGGCTTTAAATAATGTAATATGGGCCTTTAAACAGTGTAATATGGGCCCTTTAAACAGTGTAATATGGGCCTTTAAAACAGTGTAATATGGGCCTTTAAACAGTGTAATATGGGCCTTTAAACCAGTGTAATATGGGCCTTTAAACAGTGTAATATGGGCCTTTAAACATTGTAATATGGGCCCTTTAAACAGTGTAATATGGGCCTTTAAACGTTGTAATATGGGCCCTTAAACAGTGTAATATGGGCCTTTTAAACAGGTGTAATATGGGCTTTAAACAGTGTAATATGGGCCTTTAAACAGTGTAAATGGGCCTTTAAACAGTGGATATGGGCCTTTAAACAGTGGTAATATGGGCCTTTAAACAGTGTAATATGGGCCCTTTAAACAGTGTACTATGGGCCCTTTATGTTTTGTTTGTTATTTCTATGCAGGAGTCATTGCCCACTACAGTGAAACACGTCGACATTTGCACGCACTGCAGCCACGGCAGCGCAGATGCTACATGCTAATCGCTAGCTCCGCACGCGCGCCTCATCTGCATGCTGCCGGTCTCTGGGGGGCCGCTTTCATGTCCAAAACGCTTCATTATCCGATCCAAACCACACAGATAATCAGCCACTCCGGGGGACGCTCACATTTAATCACTTTCATCTCGTTACTAAAGCATCAAGCTAGCACGTATTTGGACCAGAGCGGCTAATTGTGGGAATATGTGATGGATTAGCGTCATTTAGAGAGAGATTACTCAGCGTACGTGATCGGGTCTTTTGTGAAATCCGATTTTTATGGTGAAATAATGGGTAAATATCACTTTTATTAACTCGTTTGGAGAGTCAAACAAAACTGAAACCGGCAAAAAATCATCCGGTATCATAGCAACCAAAGAGCCAATCAGGAGGCTGTGGAAGGTAACGCCCCTTAGCAACGCTGTCAATCACACCTGTTGCTAATGCTACAGAAAAAGGCGCCTGATGTGTCTGTAAATCAAGATATGAACATTAATAACAGACAAAATAGTGAAATAAAAACTCCAGGATCATGTAGAGGGTTAAGGTCAGATGGGCATTACGTGATTGACAGGTGGATAGCCAATCAGGGACACGCATGGTCCATCAGTATCAAAAATAATATGGCGGTTAACAAGGAATAAAAGAAAGGAAAAAGATTTAACAAGGGACTGAAAAACATGTCGGATTTACCCAGAACCAACAACCTGAGCTGAGAAAAAAATGATTTTTATTCAAAACGATGAGCGACCAATCAGCTTCTTCATTTCACAGAAATGTTTGGTTCTTGGCTCGAGATGCGACCACAGACTTTATGTAAAAGGACATCGCTAACCTGCAATACTATATTTCACCAGGAGATGGCAGCAGATCGGAGCCACGCTTTTCCACGACTTTTATCACCATACTGGATGAAGACGAGTTTTTAAAAAATTCAAACATTTACAAAGAAATGTTGAGTTTGTTTTGGTTCAACATATTTGTGCGAGAAAACTCTCAGTAATGAAACTTTAACAAGACACGTGCTAAGACAAGACTGACGAACTCATCTGTGTGACGTTTAGCTCAACATTTTGTGCGACATTTTGTGTAACGTTTAGAGTGACATTTTGTGTGCATCAAAACCTCTGACTTTAAGCCCGACCGAGACTGTTACCTACAGTCAGATCTCAGTTTCACATTAGTGCAGCAGGTTATTTATTTTATTTTTCTGATTTGTTTATTTTTTTTTATTTTGTTTTATTTGTTTTTTTTGGGTTTTTCAAATGTGTTTTTTATTCGTTTTGTTTTTTTGTTTTATTTGTTTTATTTGTTTCCGTCTGTGCTTTTCATAATCACAATGAAATCAAATCACTGAGATTTTAGAATTATTCACCTCAGTTTAAATATTCACTTTTTCACATTTATAATCTGTATCATTTATTCTGTTTTTGAAAGGTCAAAACCATTTACAACAAAAAAGTAAAAAATAATTAAATATTTCATTTGCTTTCAAAGAATGATCAGGCCTCACACATTTTTACCGAGTTTTTAGTTTGTGACAGAGACCGACTCGCTCTTTATAAAAACACAGAGACATGCCTCACGGTTTAAACTCGGCTAAAGGTTCGTTTTAAAAATATCTCCCTGACGAGCGTAACCTTCGCGGCGTAAAGGTCTCCACAGATATTTTACGAGTTAACGTGTCCTTGACAGAGCACCAGCCCGTCCCCCTGCCCCCCTGCGTAATCCCCTCTCCCCAAAAATCACATCTAATTCCTCTAATCTGGGTCACGCGCTAACCGACCCAGACGGACCCCGCCCGCCGCCGCCGCCGCCCCCGCCACAAAACGCCAGCCACCATCACCGTCACTAATAACCCCCGTATCCCTGACGATGAGCGGCCAATCCAGTTAGCCCGTGACTGGACACTTCAAAACACCAAAGCTCCAGATTGGTCACGGTCAGTGTGGCAGGAAGCGGATTAGCGGCGTGCGGAGCGTGGACCGGCACAAAGGAGCGTGTGCGATGTGTGCGGCGACTTCTCAAACCGAGACGTCGACTGTGCCTCCACATGTCGACATTTCTGCGGACGTCACTGTGTCCGAGAGTCCAAATCTGCCCGGAAACGGCGATATTTCTGACCCAGAGTTCTCAAAAAATACAAAACATCTACACCACATGTGTCAAACTGAAGGCCCATGGGCAGAATCTGGCCCGCCGTGTCATTCCCTGTGGCCCACAACAAGGTAAATTAAAAGGTCTGACTGTGTTAAAATTTATCAGGAGACACAGTTATACAGCCATATTTTTATATTTGTGGAAATACATACTGTATTTTTCTGCGCTGTAAGTCGCTCCGAAGTATAAATCAAAAAATGCGTAATAACAGGCGTCAAACTTATTTTCACAAAGAGCCACATCAACAAAATGGTGCTCTAAAAGGGGCAGATGTAACTAAGAAAAATGTAACTAAATGGAACCAAATATAATGTAAAATAAATCCAACTAATTTTTAATCTCGCTAATTAACCGTTTTCTATATTTATCACTTTTCAAGTTTAAAATATTCCACATGGATTTGCACCAGATATGAAAAAATGTCTAACTGTATCTCCTGATAAACTGATATTTTAAGACAGTCAGACCTTTTAATTTACTTTGTCACGGGCCACATAACATGAGGTGGCGGGCTACATTTGGCCCACGGGCCTCGAGTTTGACACATGCATAATAATGAATAAAAAACTCGGATGTCAGGTCGTCAGAGTGAAATTATATCCTCAGATGTGACTTATATTCTTATTTTCTGAGTTTACCACACCCCCGCGGCCCAAGTATGAAAAGAAAAAAGTGAGTTATGCAATAAATGAATAAATAATAAATACAGAAAGTTTATGAACAAGTGGATGAACAATCGCTCCACCAGGTTGAGAACGGGATTCGACCGGCAACCTTCTGATCAGAGGGAGAGCAACTGAGCTACTGTCGCCCCCTGTGTTTGTTTTCGTGAAAATAAGGCAGTTTTTTATGAAAGAGCCAAACCTGTGTAAATAAATACATAAAAAGTACTATGACGAAAAGTACTTTGACAATTACTGCAACTGATGACATCACAAATAGTACTTATACCAGTACTACTATGACTACGACTACTACTACTACTTCTACTACCGCGACTACTAGGCTACAGCTACTAATACATGGGCAGAACAGCCAACAATAATGTAAAAGTAATAGTACACGTCTTACTTCTCACTTAGTTCTTCTCTTAAACTGACACTCTGTTCCACCTTGTGATGTCATCATGTGGTAATACAGGAAGTGCTCCACTGTGTTTTTAAACTCCACACACCTTCACTAGAATCATCTGGATCATTTCAGACCGGGAAAAATTTTCAATCTCCAACTGAACCAAAGGTATAAGGAGCTATTGAAAACTCTCCTCCTCCCCTTGTCTCCTCCTCTTCTCTCCTCCTCTTGTCTCCTCCTCCCTCTTTAGTCTGACCTGTTAACTTGAAAACTCCCACTTGATGACATCACAAGGTGGAACGTCACATTTTGATCTTTGGAGATGTTACAGACGAATAATAAAGGAAGCAAACACAACTCCAGGTCTGATTTTGATGCTCTAACAACATTATAACACAACTTAAAGCTACAAGATTTGTGTCATATCCAAGCTTTAAAAGAAAATACTGCTACTACTACTATTACTACTACTACTACTACTACCACCCTACTTAAAGCTGAATGGCCTGTGGTGGTGTCAGTTGTGATCAGCCGTAGCTCGTGTTCGTTTGACCTACAGCTTCTGCAGAGACGAACATCTGGACTCAGGGATGAACAGCCCCAAACAGAAGAGAGACTCGAGGATCTGTGAGTTTTATATGAGAAGAATGTACTAGGACACGTATTACGACGAGTACTGCAAATACTATCAGTACAACTTTGCAGGTTCAGTATATGAGCCATTACAGTGTGTGGCCAGGAGGGGGAGCAGTTTCAAACTTGTGGAAAATGTCTAAAGCAATACTTCTTGCTGTGTATTATTTGTGACTTGTGTAAAGAGGATGATTAAAAGAGACAAGCAGAAGTACTTTTAGTAGTAGCTTTAAAAGTAGTGGGTGTTAGCGTAAGTAGTAACCTAGTAGTAGTAGTAGTAGTAGTAGTAGTAGTAGTTGTAGGTTGTGACAGTACTGCCAGTAAAGTGGGAGTAGAACAATAATAATTTAATTTGCCTGTAGTTTAAAATAACAATGTCTTTAGTCTGCAGTAGTATTAGTAGAAGTAGTAGTATTAGCAATAGTAGTAGCAGTAGTAGTAACAGTAGAAGTACTAAAAGTAGTATAAGTAGTAGCACAAGTAGTTGTCAAGATCCCAGTTAAACTTTACTCCGAGTCTCTGTCTCTTTGATCTCGCAGATGTGACGACAGTAACAATCAGTAGTATAAGTATTAGTATAAGTAGTAGTAGTATTTTGTAGTAGTATTTGATTTTCTACATTTTAACAGACTCACACCCACACTCTGTGCTCAGTTATGTCACAGTCACACACAGGACTTTTATGGTCATGTGTTTTTTTTTATGTTCATGTATTTTTCTCAGTCTCTTGGTCGTTTTGTTCTTTTTAAACGTGTCAGACTAAAAACAAACTAAAAACAGACAAAAAACAAACTAAAAACAAACTGAAAACAAACTAAAAACAGACTAAAACAGACTGAAAACAGACAAAAAGAGTGTCTGCCCTGAGCTCGACTCGGTGCCAGGACGTCACTTAGGCTCATTGCTGGTTGGTACTTAATAGTCCCTGTGGTGTCCCGGGCACGTCTCTGAAAAAACCTCTCTGTAAACGTCTCTGTAAACGAGTGCTCTGAAACGGCTCCCTGAAACGGCTCCCTGTAACGGCTCCCTGAAACGGCTCCCTGAAACGACTGACAGAAGAAGCAGAAGAAAAACAGATTTAGTCCCAGATAAACATCGACTCATGATTCAAAACCAACAACATGGTTCAGATTCCACAGCAGAGACTGTGGTCCTGGTTCAGATCTGGGTTAGTCCCTGGTTTAGACCCAGTTCAGTCCTGGTTTAATTCTGGTTTAATTCTGGTTTTAGTCCTGGTTCAGTCCTGGTTCAGTCCTGGTTCAGTCCTGGTTCAGTCCTGGTTCAGTCCTGGTTCAGTCCTGGTTCAGTCCTGGTTCAGTCCTGGTTTAGTCCTGGTTCAGTTCTTTGATCACAGCAGATAAAACATCGTCTTTTTCTTCTTCCAGTGACTTTAAGATCGAGTCGTGTTTGAGTGGGGACATTTTCAGATCCTGGTTTGTGTTGGAGACAGTCCACCTCTGTCTGTTATTTTTAACTTCTGTCAAACCAGCGTCTGAGGAGGCCACGGTTCTGCACCAGGAATGTTCTTATAAAACTGCAGAATGCTCTTTTAAACATAGATGTAATATGGCAACTGAAACGTGGATGAGGTGAGATGAGACCACAGACTTTTTAAGAAGTGACTGAGTGACGTCACAGCTTCAGCTCCAAATGAAGCTAAATGAGGCTAAAGCAGCTACAGCGGCTAATGTGGAGCAGAGTTCAGACCACGAGTATCATAGCAACCAAAGAGCCAATCAGGAGTGAGGCTGCAGGTCACGCCCCTCCTGCCCACACCGCTGGTTTAACAGGGAGCAGGCGCTTAGGAACGCTGTCAATCAAACCTGTTGCTAACGCTAACAGGAGCGACGTCGGGGAAAGAAGGACCTGATGTGTCTGTTATTAATGTTCATATGTTGATTTACAGACACAGACGTGAAATAAAAACCCCAGGATCATGTAGAGGGTTTGCAGCAGCATCTCTCAAAACTTTGGGATGGACAATAGGAGATTTAGAAGAGAAACCAAACTCTGACCTGGATCAAACTGAAGTTCTGATTTGATGAGCTTCGTTTTTAGGAAACGGAGTCAGACTAAATATAGAAGGAATGGAGCCACAACAAACACATGAGGCATCGAGAAAACTCACAACCTCAGAGAGAAGAAGAGGAGACTTTAGACCTGGTTCAGTCCCGGTCAGTCCCGGTTCAGTCCCGGTTCAGTCCCGGTTCAGTCCAGGTTTAGTCCAGGTTTAGTCCAGGTTTAGTCCAGGTTTAGTCCAGGTTTAGTCCAGGTTTAGTCCAGGTTCAGTCCAGGTTCAGTCCAGGTTCAGTCCAGGTTTAGAACAAAACAAAAATATACAAATAAAAACAGAAACAAACGATCGATTCAGTTTGTTTCTGTTGAACGAAATTCAGCTCAAATCTTTGTCAAAATCACAACATTTGAAGTTTTATAAGACTCAAAATCTGTGAGAAATACTTTTACTTTTTACTCTAAGTACATTTGTAAACAGATACTTTAATACTTTTACTCCAGTAGTTTTTTTTTTTTTTTTTTTTTCCCTGTGATACTTGTACTTCTACTCGAGTATTTGTGCTGTAGAATTTGTACTTTTATGACTCTGCAGAGATTCGCCTGGAGCTCTTCACGTCTCCACAGGACGACACAGCTCTGAGCTCATTCTGCTCTTTGTCTCCATGTTTGAGGTCGCCATGGTAACCACACACTCGCCGCCGCCGCCGCCACCTCTGCCACTGCCTAAGCCACTGCCTCCGCCACCGCCGCCGCCCGCCGCCGCGCTCCGTTAGTGATTAAAGAACGAGCTGGAGCGAAATCAAACGAGTCCGAGCAGAAGAGCAAAGAGAGAAAGAACAAACGGACGAATGAGCAGCTCTGGAGGAATCTCACGTCGGGTTTGGAGGACTTTCAAAACAAAATTACAAATGAAATTTCAAAATAAAAGCTCAAGATGCAAAAATAAAAACATTACTTTGACATTTGGTTTTGGAAAGACTTTTTTTACCTACTACAAACTGTTTTTCTTGTATTAAAGCCTCAGTTTGGTATTTTCCTGCTGCTTTCTTCTCAGTTTTGGTTTTTCCCGACACCTCTCCACAGATCTTCCCCGTAACTCTTCCGGGTGGATTCGTTAAATGCCAGACTGCGGAACATCACTTTATCTCCATGGGGACACGCATCAGAAAAGTTACATAATGAGCCTTTAACTGAACATTTTACTGCAAAGACTCAAACTTATAAATCTGAAGTGATGTAAAATTGTGATGTTTTTAAACGTTTGTCGCCGTCGTTGTCATGGCGACCAAAGCCAAACTTCGACTGAGACGTGAAATACTTTTGTTGTTCTGATCTCGTAAGACGCCTCCTGATCGACGAAGGACAAAACAGACGCCGTAGTTTCCTGAGTCTAATTCTGACTGATTAAAGCTGATGCTGAGCTCAAGGTCGTCTAAACAAACCTCCCAGAATGCATCTGTCAAACAGGAAGTGCCACGACAATAGGACCAGGTCTGTACGGGTCTGTGAGGGTCTAAAGGGACCGACGGAGAGGACGGGTCTGACACAGAGACAGGGACAGAGACACAGTGACAGAGAGGCAGAGAGACAGAGAGACACAGAGAGACAGAGACACAGAGAGACAGAGACACAGAGAGACAGAGAGAGAGAAGCAGAGAGACAGGGACAGAAAGACAGACACAGAGACAGAGAGACAGAGACGGAAAGACACAGGGAAGAGACACAGAGAGAGACAGGGACAGAGAGAGAGAGACAGAGACACAGAGAGACAGAGAGAGAGAAGCAGAGAGACAGGGACAGAAAGACAGACACAGAGACAGAGAGACAGAGACGGAAAGACACAGGGAAGAGACACAGAGAGAGACAGGGACAGAGAGAGAGAGACAGAGACACAGAGAGAAGCAGAGAGACAGAGACACAAAGACAGAGACACAGAGACAGAGAGACAGGGACAGAGAGACACAGGGAAGAGACACAGAGAGACAGGGACAGAGACACAGAGACACAAGAGAAGCAGAGAGACAGAGAGACACAGAGACACAGAGAGAAGCAGACAGACATAGACACAAAGATACAGAGACAAAGAGACAGGGACAGAGAGACAGAAAGATACAGAGAGACACAGGGTCCGAGAGCAGGAAGAGACAAGGCAAATGTACACTACTGATGGTAAAACAGCTGCCAGAATATAAACACTACTACTACTACTACTACAATAAAACAAGTACAACTTCTACTGCCACAGAACACATCATCACGACTCCTCTCCTGTGATGCACTGATGTAACAGCTGTCGACTAAAATCTAATCTCGTTGTTTACCACAGTGTTTTTGTACTATTAAAAGCCACACTCTGTAACTTTCCTGCTGGAGGGTTCACCACCTGCTTGTCTCCATGACGACGACACTATAGACCAGGTCACAGCTCAGATCTGTGGAGAGGCGATCCCACTCATTTACCAACTGTTTTATTCATATTTTCATTTGAAATAATGGTTCAAATGTTTTAAAAGTCTGTGTCCTCCCACCGTCACAACGCCCCCACGACCCAGAACTCAGCTCTGAAACATTCCAATGCAATGAGTGCAGGGTGTAGCCTCCCCACGCCGGGTCTAAGGGTGCAAAAGAGTGTAAAAAGAGTGTAAAAAGAGTGCAAAAAGAGTGCAAAAAGAGTGCAGAATGTAAAAAAGAGTGTAAAAAGAGTGCAAAAACAGTACAAAAAGAGTGTTAAAAGAGTGCAAAAAGTGGAAAAATAGTGTAAAAAAAGAGTGCAAAAAGAGTGTAAAAAGGAGCAGAACAACCTCATTTTAAAGTGTTTGCACCTCCATTTGAGCCAGTGACATTTAAAACAGCTCATGTCACTGACCTGGAGCTGTGTTTGTTTTATTCTCACATGTTTAACACACCAAACCTGCAGATTTAGGCTGGAAAAACACTGTTCCCACCTTGTGATGTCATCATGTGGTGACATGGGAAGTGCTCCGCTGTGTTTTTAAACTCCACACACCATCATTTCTAGAATCATTTGGATCATTTCAGCTCCTGGAATTGAACTAAAGGTAAAAGGAGCTGTTAACTTTAAAACTACCACTTCATGACATCACAAGGTGGAACAGAGCATTTTGATCTTTGGAGATGTGACAGACTCATAATAAATGAGCAAAACACAAGTCCAGGTCTGTTTTTGATGCTCTAAACGACATTATAACACGACTTAAAGCTACAAGAGTCACTTTTATGTCATACAGCAGCTTTAAGAGAAGAGCATGACCTTTGACCCTTGACCCTCAGATGCCCCTAGTGGTCAGTTTGAGCTGGACCTGGGCCTGTGGTTTTATCTGTGTTAAAATCTACTTTACTTTAGAAAACCATTGAAAATATAAAGTCCAGTGGTGGAAGGTAACGGTAAAAGTAGTAAAGTCCTGTACTTTAGTCGATATTTATGTATTTGTACTTTACTTAGGTATATTTTAGTGTGTACTTTTCACTTTTACTTGAGTACATTTGAGAGCAGTATCTGTACTTTTACTCCACTACATTTATAAACAGGACTGAAAAGTAAAAGTATTTTTCATCTGATTTGAGGAGTTATTTTTACCATGTTCATGAACTTTAAGAGTTTGAGTTTTGGCTTTGAGGAAAACAAAAAATAAATAAAAATAAACAAAACAAACAAAAATAAATCCACAAAAATAAAACAAAAATAACACAACATTCAGCAGAAAAGTTAAAAAACAGATTTGTATTTTTCCTGTGACTAAAAAAATGAACCATTTTAATCTACGTCACCACATTTACACTTTGAGTACAAAGTAAAAGTATTTCACACAAGTGTTGTTCATTTGTTGAAGGACATTTTTAAACAGGTACTTTTATACTTTTACTTAAGTACATGTCTTTATTTGATACTTAGAATAAACAAAAACAGGCAAAATATCTCCTAAGATTTTTAAAATTCTTATTTGTGATGTTTATGTGAAATTAGTTTGCTAGTTTATTTCTGGGTGATTTTGTATATTTCATACATATTTTGGGGTTAATTTGCATATTTTGTACATATTTTTGGGGTTATTTTTTGCATATTTAATCTGTATTTTTGGTTCATTTACATGTTTAATTCATATTTTTGCTCTGTTTTTTATGTTTTTCTCGTGTTCACCTTTGCACCTGCTCTTTTTCTATTTCTGGTTTGTCGGTGAACCTGGGGGGACACAGGTGGTTCTCGTGGACCATAATGCACCTGGGCGGCCTATGGAGGAGAGACAGAGGCTTCTGAACATGTGACTTTGTCCGTTTGCTGCTCACGTGGAAATAAATCTATAAAAACACATCTCTAGACTTGGACTTTTCTTGGAGTTTTTCATGTACTTTTACTTGAGTCACTTTTTACCTCTGTATCTGTACTTTTACTCAAGTAACGACATCGAGTGTAAAAAAATATGTTTCAAGGTAAAAAGTTGAGCATCTGTCCAGGAAAACTCCCGTCTCCAGGTCCAGCTCGATGACATAACTCACAAAATAAACTTCTATTTTCAGCCCAGTTACACACAACAATGAGACGACAATGACTTCCTCCTCCTCCTCCTCCTCAGAGCCATGAGCCAGCTCCTCTCTTATTGTTTCCTTTGGTTATAACGTGGGACCGGGATTTCCTCGCGCCCTTTGACCTCTGGCAGGTGAGACGGATCAGGCAGAGCCGCGCCGTTAGCGTTAGCCTCCTGCCTCACACATGCCTCAGCACACAGGCGTACACTCGTAACACGCACAAAACACGCATGAGCAGACAGGAAACGCAGCTGAAACGGGACGGTCTGACCTCTGGGCACGACACTGATGCTCAAACGTGCAAAATGAAGCTCACAGACGAGATACTTCCTGGAGTAAACGGGTTTAAAAGAAGATGATTCAGCAAACGCCAAAATTCCAGCTGTAGAATTAGATTTTTTGAGTTTTGAAGCGTGTTTCTGGCTCCAGGGCTGAAGCTTGTTAATCTGTTTGTTTCTAGATCTTTCTAAAAAAAACTCATTGTAGAAATTGGGTCACACCAAACACACAACCTAGCCCCGCCCCCTGACACACATTTGCATATTTAAATCAATTTGCAGATTTGACTTAACCATTTGAACACTTGCCATCACAAACTTGCACAAATACTGACAGTAAAATCTCGTAAAACTCAAACATCCGCCTGATTTTCACAATTCGCTGTTTGAAATGTGAAAAGTTTGGGTTTTGGGAGAGCAAATTTCATTGGTTTGGAAGCTATCATTATCATACCAGGGGCGAGTGAGCTGAGGCATCTTCCCAACTTTACATTTTGGGAATTTTGGGAATCCCCTTTGCTCCCGCTTCAAGAAACTATGAAACAGATTGTGAATGAAACAAAACAAGTAGGTCATCTGTGTGAAACCAGCACAAACACAGAAAACACAGCCGCTACGAGAGTCTTACCTTCCACATGATTAAAATCCCATCATCCACAAACAAAGTGAAAAAAGAGGAGAGAGAACAGGTCAGGAGACAGCCGCTATCTTTGTCTGTGTCCTGATTATTTCCCAAAGTGCACAGGAAGCGAGGAAGGGAACGAGGAGCTAGGAAACCACAAAAAAAGCTGCTAACTTGGACCCTGCTGCACCATCACCTCCCGTGACATGTTCACTGCCCCGTCTGTGTGCAAGCTTTTCCATTCTGACCCGGCGGAGCGAGCAGCAGAGAGATAGTCCCCCCTCCTCCGAGTCCTCCACTCGCAAAGCCCCTCCCCCGTATTCAAATCCACCCACGAGCCAATCGGAGGACAGCAGAGGCGGGCAGAGGGGCGGGGCTAGTGCAGTCAGATGTTTTGTGAGCTGGTGTGAGGCTGCGTCGGATCTGTGCGCCGGCGTTTGCTCTTGGCCTTGATCCTTTCAGCTGTACAGAGAAGCTAAAACAACAGGCTAACGTTACACTTCCTCTGTGATTAAGGCGAGATCTGGAGGAAGGGCCAGAGCTGCGGCTAATTTCTTGGTTTGGCTTCGGAAAAGTTTTAATTTCTAGGGGATTTTTGTTCAGTCGAGGTCTAAAAGCGGCTCTATACTACGCACTCTTACAGCTGACACGTTTTTATTTTATTCGTCTGGATTTTCTAAAATGGTCGACAGTCGCTCAAAGATCCGCTGACTTTTCTGGAGAAGAATCCACCAGTTTCTTGTCTCCGTGACACTTCCTCCACCTCCTCTGGCCACAATATCGAAATAAACCAATAAAAATAGTAATAAAAGTGATTTTGGTTCAATAAAAACGCCTGTAATTCAAATAGAGGCTAGATTTAATGCTGTATTGTGGGATATTCCAAAGCATGGCAATAGCGTGTTCATGGATACAGCCTCGCAGAAAAGTTACAGAGAGGAACTTTAAAAGCAAGAGGTCTTTTGTTGTTACTGAAAGCAGAAAAAGTCGTAAAACACCAGAATTACAGATGAATTTGAGTCACAACAACAACAAAATGGCTGCTAAAGCTAACGGGAGCAAACTCGTTAAAGAAGGACCTGATGTGTCTGTTATTAATGTTCATATGTTGATTTACAGACACAGACGTGAAATAAAAACCCCAGGATCATGTAGAGGGTTAAAGTTCAGATGGGCGTGATTGACAGGTGGATTAGCCAATCAGAGACATGCACGGTCCATCTGTATCAAAATAAACATGGCAGCTTACGAGGAAAAAAGAAAGGGAAAAGATATGACAAGGAACTGAAAAACATGGCGGATTTCTCCAGAATCACCGACCTGAGCTGACAAAGATGATTTTATTCAGAGCGATAGGCGACCAATCAGCTTCTCCGTTTCACATCGCACAGAAATGTTTGGTTCTGGCTCGAGATGCGACCACAGACTTTATATAAATGGATGTAGCTAACCTGCAGCTCCAAACAGGAAGTGATCATGGTGCACTTCCAGCTCCTTTGACGCTGGCTCCAGTTCACTTTCTATTGAAAAAGCGTTACCCCTCTCTCTGTCTCTGCTGCTGTCAGACTCATTTTGGTTTTAAATGTTCATATTAACCCTCTGTTGTTTGTTTGTTTAGTTATTTTGAGCAGTTGTTTTTTAATTTTTGTTTTAGTTATTTTGAGTTTATTAATTTTTTTTCAGTTTATTTTTCTTCAGTTTTTGTTTGAGTTATTGAGGGTTTTTTGTTGTTTTTTTTAAGTTATTTTGAGTTAATTTTTGTTATCTTGAGTTAAATTACTTTTTTTGTTATATTGTGTTTATTTTATTTTCTTCTTTATTCTTTTTCTTTTAGTTATTTTGAGTTTATACATTTATTTTGTTTATTTTCTTCATTTTGTTTAATTTTGAGGTTTTTTTTATTATTCTTTCGGTTACTTTAAGTTTTTGTTGGTTTTTTTTTAGCTATTTTGAGTTGATTTTTTGTTCGAGTTTGTTTATTTTTAGTTACATTGTGTTTATTTTTTATTTTTTATTTTAGTCATTTTGAATTTTATACTTTTGTTTTATTTATTTTTAACTTATTTTGAGTTTTTGGGTTTTTTTTTTAGATATTTTGAGTTGATTTTTTGTTTATCTTGAGTTTATTAATTTTTTCTTATATTCCATTTATTTTACACAATGTTCAAAACCAGGACTTCACACTGATCATATCGTCTAGAATCTGTTCAAACTTTGTCTCGACTCCCTCCTCCGCTTTTTCCTTTGCAAACTTCTTAATGTCTCCCTGAACTCTCCACCCCCACCCGTCTCCTCCACCTTCACCCCACCCCCAGCGAAGAAGAGCGCCCCCTCCCTGCTGTTTTTGACGAGTCCCTCCTGAAAAAGCAGCTTAAATTAATCTCAAGAAGCACGTCAGCCGTTTCCCCGCCCACACCACACAAACATCTTTGATCAGAACATCACTGTTTAATATCAGGCTTAAAAACACCACCTCCTAAAGCTCCGTCTGTGGAGGTATTTCCAGCCTCACAGTTTTAATAATTACAAGACGAGGTTCAGAATGTTCTCGTTGGAGGCTGGATCCCACATAATCCTTCACATTTCGCCCTGGAGGAGCGAGCGCCGTGTCGGACAAGACTTTAGAAGAAGAAGAATTAACTCGATGGTGCGCTGGATAAAACACGAAATACAAAATATATTCACTTTAAATAAATCGAATGAGTAGTTTTCCATTTATATTAAAGGATTTTTACTCATGTATTTAGAACTTTTTGTGCCGAGTTCACGTTACCAAAGAGTTAAAATGACTTAATTTCAAATATATTTAGATTTGACTTAAATAAATTGAGTTTAAATCCCGTATTTTCTGGAGTATAAGTCACTCCTGAGTCACACCAGCCTAAAAATGCAAAAAAAAAAAAAAACATATTTCACATTTAAATCGCATCTGAGTATAAGTCGCAGCCCCAGCGACGTCTGGAAAATACGGTAAATTTAGTCTTTTTTTTTTTTTTCTTTTTATATTAAGTTGATTAGAAGTTAAGGATTTTAAGTTCCATTTAGTTATTAATTATGATTATTATTTTTACTTCAATATATTTCAAACTGAGTAGCTTTGACCTATAAACATATTGTGTTTAAATACCGTATTTTCTGGCGTATAAGTTGCAAAAACATTTCACATAAAAATCGCCGCCTCGGCCAAACTATGAAAAAAAGTGACTTATTGTCCAGAAAATACGGTAAATTTAATACGTATTTTTTTTCTTTTGATATTAAATTGATTAGCAGTTAAGGATTTTACGCTCCATCTACTTAAAATGTATACTTTCAGTCTGTAAAACCTGAAAAAATGGCTGTGTAACTGTATTTCTTGATAAACTGATATTTTGTTGTGGGCCACATAAAATGACCAGGCGGGCCACATTTCGCCCACGGGCCTTGAGTTTGACACATGTGATCTGAGACATTGATTTTTCCAGGTCATATTTTTAGGAATGTCAATTAAATAAAGTGTTTTTTTTGTCGTATCTGGGTTGTTTACATCTGCAGACTCTTTTCCCCTGGTAAAGAAGTCGCTCGTTGAGGTCTTGACATTTCGGCGGCGGCGTGTGATGTAATCTGCCCCGAGCGTTGTGTGTGTTCTGAGACGATGTGTGGATGTGTCAGCTCCAGTCAGCTCGGAGCCGTTTTGGCGACGTAACGCAGCGGTTTGAGCTCGTCCAGAATGTGTTCCGTGGTGTTTTGACCCGGATGAGACAGAACGAGGGCGAGGAATTTTGGAAAAGAGACGACGGAGGATGGGGACCAGCTACTGGGACGAGGAGTTTCCATCATTACTCAGCTCCTGCGATACTGACGCAACAGGCCGAGCCAAACACGTGTGGTTTTGTGAATTAGAGCAAATGTAACGTAAAGCTGCTGTATGACACAAAACGAACTAATGTGAGCTTTGAGTTATAATAGTGTTAGAGCATCAAAAACACACCTGGAGTTGTGTTTTGCTTCTTAGTTATTAGTCTGTAACATCTCCAAAGCTCAAAATGCTCCGTTCCACCTTGTGATGTCATCAAGTGGTAGTTTTCAAGTCAACAGCTCCTTTTACCTTTAGTTCAGTAGAGATTTTAGTTCAATTCCAGAGCTGAAATTATCCAAATGATTCTAGAAATGAAGTTTTGTGGAGTTTAAAAACACAGTGGAGCACTTCCTGTATCACCACATGATGACATCACTCAACACTGTGTTGAAAATGAAAATAAGAGATTAAAGATTACTCAAACATGCTTGAATCACTTCAAAAACAACTTAAAGGACAAGAAAATAAGTATAACATGATTAAAATCCTGGATTATTCTTGGTCTGGTTGTGTTTCACCTTGTGATGTCATGAAGTGGGAGTTCTTCAAGTTAAAAACAGCTCCTTTTTCCTTTAGTTCAGTCGAGATAAGTGGCAATTCCAGAGTGTGAAATGATCCAAATTATTCTAGAAATGAAGGTGATACAGTGGAGCACTTCCTGTATCATCACATGATGACATCACAAGGTGGAACAGAGTGTTTTCCTGCCTAAATCTGCAGGTTTGTGTGTTTAAATGTGTGAATGAAACAAAACAACTCCAGGTCTGAAGTTAATTTATTCTGTGTTGGTAAAGTTTGGATGAATTAACTATTTGACGTCACAAAATGTACGAGCCAATTTCAGCCCATTTTTAAAGCTCTACTATGCAACTTTTCTGCCCTTTTTTGGCCCTACCGTCTGCTTGTCTTGGCTTTAAACTTTTATATCTCCATGGAGACATTAGGCGACACAACCAGGCCAAGATACAAGTCAGATCTGTGGAGAAGAGACCCGCTCATGGAGATAAGAATAAGAATGCATGTATTTATAATAAATGCAAGATAGATCAGTGTAATGCTCTACTGCGGAACATTCAGGGCCAAGCAATGTCTCAAGGAGGTGATGGAGTCTCCTCAAGAAAAGTTGCATAGTGAACTTCAAAAAAAACATGAAATTGTCCGGTTTGTATTTGTAAACTTCCTTTGCGGCAGGTACAAAATGGAGTCTGGCGCTTTCATCTCCCCAAAATCTCCTACGGCAACACAGCAGGGACAATTGGAGCGTTTCCATCCTGGTCTTCCCTTGGCAGCAGACGGCCCGACTTTCCAAACACTTTTACGGTGATGTATTTATAGATTTTTCCAGTGGAGATGATCCAGAAATTCTCTTAAGCTTCAGTGACGAGCATTAGCGCACCGCCGTCTGAAAATACCTCCATTATAATATTGTCCTTTTAGTGTCACCTTCACGCACTCGTCAGCGTTTGGCCCCCGGTGAAGTCTGAACACTTTAAAGTGGCGAACACGTTTAGCAGCCAGAACAAAATGGCGGCGCTCTTTTATTCTGCGGTGGGAGTGTGGTGATGTTGTGGAAAAGAGGTTTTTAATGGGCCTCAGGAACAAACAGCAGATTTTCTCAATTATTTAAGTATCAATGACACATCAAATTAGCCCTGGTGTTCTGGACAAAGCACTGAAGAGGTGCATTATGGGAGTTTTTGTCCTCTTTGTTTCAGTCTGGCTTCAGATCAGTCCTGTTGAGCTTGTGTCTCTATGGTTCTCATCTCTGTGGATCATTCTGTTATAATTTACACATTTTAAATCACAATATTCAGCTAAAACCACTTAAAAGAAATTAGTCCACCGTTTTCTCAGACTTTACGTGAAAATATAATATTAAAAGTTGGAAAGCTGCTACAACCACAAGACAAACTTTTAAAACCTGTCTCTGAAACTTTATAAACTGATGTTATTAGAACATTTCACAGAATCTTGCAACTTGAAACTTCCTTTTTGGACTTAAAACAATCACGTTATGGATATTAGTTAGCACAGAGCTGGTTAGCATGTAGACTGTTAGCACATAACCGACTAGCATGTAACAGGGAAGCACGTTGCTGGTTAGCATGTAGCTGATTAGCACGTAGCTGGGTAGCACATAGCTGGGTAGCTCGTAGCTGGGTAGCACGTAGCTGATTAGAACGTATAGGATTAGCACATAGCTGGGTTGTACGTAACTGGGTAGTATGTAGCTGATTAGCACGTAGCCGATTAGCACGTAGCTGATTAGCAGGTAGCCGATTAGCATACAGCTGGGTAGCATGTGACTGGGCAGCATGTAGCTGATTAGCATGTTGCAGGTTAGCTTCCGTGACACCTTTGAACTCTTAAAATTAGAATTTTTCCAAAAGTCTATGGGAAAAACAAATGTTGGATTGACTTCCTGACGTGGAGCAGGTGGCCCCTGTTGTCGAGGTCCCTGCTGCCGAGGTCCCCTGCTGCTGTCGAGGTCCCTGCTGCTGCCGAGGTCCCTGCTGCTGCCGAGGTCCCTGCTGCTGCCGAGGTCCCTGCTGCTGCCGAGGTCCCTGCTGCTGCCGAGGTCCCTGCTGCTGCCGAGGTCCCTGCTGCTGCCGAGGTCCCTGCTGCTGCTGCCCCTGCTGCTGCTGCCGAGGTCCCTGCTGCTGCCGAGGTCCCTGCTGTCACTGTGGTCCCTGCTGTTGAGGTCCCTGTTGCTGAGGTCCGTAGACTCTGATCGTGCGACTGCAGACCCTCAGCCCAAACTCACTCCGCTCCATTATATCTGTGCTGACAGATGCCACAAACACTTGAAGCGTGTTTATATTCCTCTTGTTCCTGAGGCAGTTTCTTGTCACTCCTGAGCTCGTAGTAAATAAAAGTTATGTTTGTTATTCGTGTCCTGTCCACACTCGGGTTTTTCTCACCCAAACTTAAAACCGTCGTGTGGATCTATGTCTATGAAACTTTACTCAGGACGAAGTAAAGACGCAGGATCCAGTCTCCAAACCAAATGTTTTTGTATCTGCTCGTAAAATATGTTCTCAGAGTTTAAAAGGCTTTTATTTTAACGAGGAGGAATGACAGGAATGCAGCAGTGCGTCTGTGTGGGTCAGACTGTGTCGGGATAAACCGAGGCAGGGGTTACAGCGGTGACCTTTGACCCCGGGCACTGTGGGTAGCCGACTGATGCAGGAGCCGTGTTTTACTATGCATGAAAATGTGCCGGGATGAAAAACACAGCTGTGGTATTTGAAGCAGCCGTAGAAAATGACTTTCTCGTGGCGTTCAAAGTGTTCGGAGTGGCCAGGTAGGGTCAAAGGGTCAAAGCGAGCGACGTAATAAGCACGAACCTTTTGAGTCTGTGGGGCAAAATCTGTTCTCAACTTCACACTATTTAAAAAAGAGAAAGAACACATCTACTATTTGGGAGGTTTGGGCACATTTCAAAACTCTAGACTGTTTTTATAAATGGACATAGCTAACCTGCTAGCCGCCGCGTTAAAACAGGAAGTGATCATGTGCGCACTTCCTGCTCCATCAACTCAACATGATCCTCGGGTTTTTATTTCACTATTGTGTCTGTAAATCAAGAGATGAACATTAATAACAGACAAATCAGGCGCCTTCTTTCCCCGAGGTCGCTCCCGTTAGCGTTAGCAACAGGTACTCGCTTAATTTTGCCACTATAACTGCGAGCCTCGATGAGCTTCGAACACTGTTTTTTTGGGTTTTTTTTACGTGTGAGCGGCCATGTTTGTTTTTGACGCAAACAGACCATGCGCCGCTCTGATTGGTTCATCCGCCTGTCAATCACGATGCCTGAAATCAAGGAAACAGGTTGTGTGGTTCTCGCTGGACAGCTAAAGTCAAAACTAGCCATTAAGCTAACCGGCGCTAATGCAAACGTCGTATATATGGGATTTCGTAGCTATTAAAATCGACTAATGGCACCGATCTGTGTCTTTGTACTTCTTTTCTCTCATGTAAGTCATAAATCTGTAAAACTTGTCCGTTTGCTTTGGTGGCGTCTTTTATGGCGTGGAAATATACGGCCCTTTTAAAACCTATGTCAGAGATCGCTATCTTGCAAACCGCTAGCTATGCATTCTGTTAGCATGACGTTAGCAAGCGCTCGCCAAGAATCCATCACATTTCCAGCTCTAAAAATCATGTTTTTGACCAATTATTCCCCGGACATCTTGAACATCTTCACAGCTTTCTTTCCCTCTTGGGTTGAACTTTGACCTCGTGGAGTGAGGTCATTTAGGATCTGGTTTGGATTAGGGTCGAGGAGTCTTTGAGGAATGCTGATAGGAAGAAGATTTAGGAGATGTTTTGTAGCGTCGTAGCAGTGACCGCCGCGAAAACAGATCTAATCGGAGTTAGACTGATACACGAGGAGACGCTGGGAGCTGTTTTTAGGAGGAAGACAAGACAAACTGATTAAAAAGATGGAGAGATGGAGCAGCGCAGCGAGGTGGAAACTGGCTAAAAGCAACAAACGCAACAGCGAAATGATTCCAAAATTAATCTTTCGAATTTTCCCAGAATAATTTGGAAGTTAGAAGTTGAAGTGATTTTCCTTGTGGGCTTTTGGAGGAGTTAACTCTCGCAACATCACGAAATATGAACCTACTTTACTGCCAAAGTCTTAGCCAAAAGCATCGCGTTTTAAGCCTGATGCATCGCTCTGACTGCTGCACTGGATCGAAGCGCTAAAGGGAAAAGGGAGTGGGAAGATTTATGAACAAAATGTAAGATTTTGTCAACTGAAAAACAAACGCTGCTGTCGTCTCTTTGGATGGACGGATTAAAAGTCCCATATTAGTCAAAACTGACTCTCGTGAGGTTTAATCCATGTTCTAACGCCGTTTCCTCCTCTAAATCAGACCTGGAGATGTGTTTTGTTTCCTTTATTATTAGTCTGTAACATCTCCAAAGCTCAAAATACTCTGTTCCAACTTGTGATGTCATCAAGTGGTAGTTTTCATGTTAAAAGCTGCTTTTTGTTCAGTAGAGATTGGTAATTCCAGGTCTGAAATGATCCAAATGATTCTACAAATGAAGGTGTGTGGAGTTTAAAAACACAGTGGAGCACTTCCTGCATTACCACATGATGACATCACAAGGTGGAACAGAGTGTTTTCAGTCTGAGAGAAGAACTCAGCCTAAATCTGCAGGTTTGTGAGTTAAACATGTGAATGAAACGAAACACAAGAACAGATCAGAGAATAGAGTAATATGGGCCCTTTAAATAGAGTAATATGGGTCATTTGAATAGAGTAATATGGGCCCTTTAAACAGTGTAATATGGGCCGTTTAAACAGTGTAATATGGGCCTTTAAAAAGAGTAATATGGGCCTTTAAACAGTGTCATATGGGCCTTTAGTCCTTTAAAAAGAGTAATATGGGCCTTTAAATAGAGTAATATGGGCCCTTTGAACAGTGTCATATGGGCCTTTAAAAAGAGTAATATGGGCCTTTAAATAGAGTAATATGGGCCGTTTAAACAGTGTAATATGGGCCTTTAAAAAGAGTAATATGGGCCCTTTAAATGGAGTAATATGGGTCTTTAAATAGAGTAATATGGGCCATTTGAATAGAGTAATATGAGCCGTTTAAACAGTGTAATATGGTCCATTTAAACAGTGTAATATGGGCCGTTTAAACAGTGTAATATGGGCCGTTTAAACAGTGTAATATGGGCCGTTTAAACAGTGTAATATGGGCCGTTTAACGCATTTTCAAACATACTTTTCTTAGTATTATTTTGTTTATTCTGTGTCACGTTTGTCATAAATGCTTTGAATTGTTTGAACCAAGTGGCAAAATTCACTAGTACTAGCATTAGCAGTAGCACAAGTACACGCAGAATAGTAGTAGTAGTAGTAGTAGTACTGTTTTCATACAACTCAAAACACTAAACGATCATTTTTATGTCACACGTTTTTTCCAGTTTTTGTCAGTTCCAGGCCAGGACAAACTGTGAGCAGATGGTCGCTGGCACATCTTTGACCCTCTAGGGGGAGTATTTCCTTGCAGTTCCTTCCATATTTCGGTTTACAGGGCCACCCGTGCAGTATTTAACAAAATGTTCCGCCTTGAAGTTCATGGCTTAAACCGTCTCCACAGTTCCTCTACCCTTTTTGTGGTTTAAAAAAATCATTATTTTTGGAAGCCCACCCACGTCCACGACACTCTTGTTATTCCAAATCCGACAAAATGAAGCGCCGAGCGAGTTTGCAGCAGTAGTTTGCGCTGTGCTAACTGACCCTTTCGAGGCGGATTAACCTCAGATATGTTAAAATACTGCGTGTACTACTCATACTTGCATTGTGTTCAGTTCGGTTTCGCTGTTGGAGTAATCAAGTCTGTTGTCGTAGATGGGAATCAAAGCTCGTTCCCTGAGGTGTGTTTGGAAATATACACAGCGCGTCTAAAACGGGAGGCGACAGTTGTTTGCGGTTTATGAGTCAGCGCCACAAATGGAGGTCAGGAGAGGAGCGGAAATATTGTGATGTGCAGAAGGTTTGAAAAAAGTAATAAGAAACACGAGACATGGAGCCGACCAACAACATGGGACAAAACAGCTCGCTAACCCGTGACGTTTCAGCTTTATTTTTTACAATTATTCTACATGTTTTGCTGTAAATCCCCTCACCACACACTTTATATTTATGGTCCACAGTCCCTCAGCCAATCAGGATGCAGAACACAATGGTCTACAGTCCCTCAGCCAATCAGGACGCAGAACACAATGGTCTACAGTCCCTCAGCCAATCAGGACACAGAACACAATGGTCTACAGTCCCTCAGCCAATCAGGACGCAGAACACAATGGTCTACAGTCCCTCAGCCAATCAGGACGAACACAATGCACGTCCATACGCTGTAAGAAAAAAACATTAAAAAGGCATGGAAATTGCACAAGAAAAACAGCGCGACCGTGAAAGGTGAACCGTGATATAACGAGGGACAACTGTATTCAAACTGTTTATATAAATGGACATAGCTAACCAACTAGCCACCACGTTCCAAACAGGAAGTGATCATGGGCGCACTTCCACTTCTGTCCCTGCTGCTGTCAGACTCAAATGTTCGTATTAACCCTCTACATGATCCTGGGGTTTTTATTTCACGTCTGTGTCTGTAAATCAACATATGAAACATTAATAACAGACACATCAGGTCCTTCTTTCCCCGACGTCGCTCTTGTTAGCGTTAGCAACAGGTTTGATTGACAGCGTTGCTAAGCACTCGCTCCCTTTTAAACCAGAGGTATGGACAGAAGGGGCGTGACCTTCAACAGCCTCACTCTGGATTGGTTCTTTGGTTGCCACGATACTCTGCTCCAAATTAGCCGCTAAAACTGCTAGCTTCGATGAGCCTAATTTCGAGCCGGACGTCACACTCACTTACTCCACTTCTTTACACAGTCTGTGGTTTTGATTTGACAAAAGGTTCAGGTCAGACTTGGGTAAAAATGTTCCACATCGTCAAACCAATGAAAATATTTTGACTAGAACTAAAATACCACAAAAATCTACGAATATTTGTGTTTTTAGACAGAGCCAGTTGGCACAAACGCTCCCAGCAGCCTCTCTGCTCCTGTCCAGCTGTATCTCTGAGGGTTTTTGCTGAGTATTGCTTAAATGTTTAAATCGAGGCTCCAAACGGTTCTGTTCAGGGTTTTACTCGGCACTTTTCTCTTTTAATGTTAGGTTTGACTTGTTTTGTGATTTTCACATCTTTCTTTTCTCTAAAACACTTTGAATAGCACAATTTGCACGCAAAGTAACTCAGATTAACTTGCCTTGTTTTTGCTAAAATGAATAAATATTTAAAGATCAGACAGTGGACAGGAAGCTGTGGGTCAGAGGTCAAAATGAAACTGAAGTAGTCAACATTTTCAAATTAATCAAAAATAAAGACTAAACAGTTATTTTAATTTTACGGTTGTTTATTCGTTTTTCAATTTAAATAAGTGACTTAGCTTTGACGCACAACGAGCTAGCTAGCATGTTGTAATTCGTAGTTTTGCCACTTTAAGATTAACAGACTTCAACTCTGCGAATTTTAATAAATCTTAATTTTAAGGCTGTTTATTTTTATGTTTTCAGATTTTAATAAAAGTGACTGTTAGCTTTGAGGCACAGTGCGCTAGCTAGCATGCTGTAATTCGTAGTTTTGCCACTTTAAGATAAACAGACTCCTCCTAAGTGGTGACTGAAATAAGTTTTTATCATTACCGCTACCAATTTAATTTCCATGCTTCATATATGGGTTTAAATAATGTATGCTAGCAATTTCATGTCGATCAATTATTAAAATATATCAGTTTAGGGGTTTTTTTTACATTTGTATGACCTCTGAGTGAACCAGAGCCCAAACTCCGACAGTGAAAGAGCCGCATCATGAGGTCATCTCCCATCACCCATAAGACACTCACCGCTAACGCTAATTTAGCAAAACAACTGCAGGCATGCCCAAATCAGTTAGCTACCCCCTAAAACGCACACGTACACACACAAACACACACACGCACGCAGAGACGAGCAGGCGGATGTCAGCTAGCATCATCATTAGCTGTCAGTTAGCCTAGCGTGTCCTCAAACTGTCACCAGGGGAAACGTGTCCAGTCGTAGCAACAACAACTGTCACACCAGGACCACATCACAGCGACTGTTATCGATCTGATGCACTCGTTTTTATCCCAAAATCATGTTTTTAAACGTCCAATATGACACAAAACTGACTCCTGTAGCTTTAAGTCGTGTTATAATGTGGTTAGCCCATCAAAAACAGACCTGGAGCTGTGTTTTTTCCACCTTGTGATGTCATGAAGTGGTAGTTTAAAAGTTAACAGCTCCTTTTACCTTTAGTTCAGTAGAGATTGGTTGAAATGATCCAAATTATTCTAGAAATGAAGGTGTGTGGAGTTTAAAAACACAGTGGAGCACTTCCTGTATTACCACATGATGACATCACAAGGTGGAACAGAGTGTTTTCAGTTTGAGAGAAGAACTCAGCCTAAATATGCAGGTTTGTTTGTGTGTTAAAACATTCAAATCTATCCCAAATTATTTCAGTTTTAGTATCAGTCCAAACACAGAATGTCCCTGCAGGGCCACCGTAACACCATCACTGTTGCTATGAATTATGGGTAAATCTCGGCACAACATTAATTACTGTCGTCTTGAAACAGCAGAGCTCCAGCGGTCACTCTGGAACAAGAGCCACGTTTATGTTCACGCTAACACGCTAACATGCTAGCGCTATTTCAGGCCTCGCTACTTTATCTATAAATATTCACACCCTGAGCTCAAAGGACGCTGTAGCTGCCACATTGCATTATGGGTAATACAACCGAGACTTATTCTTGGTCAGTGGTGATGAAGCATGAAGCGAAAGTCAGAGGAAAAGGTGAAGAAGAGGAGGAGATGGAGAGGCTGAGGAGGCTGATGGTTCTACTGCTGCTGCACAGACACAGTTGTATTTACAGCTGAAATGACAAGGGAATATGGGCCATTTAAATAGAGTAAAATGGGCCCTTTAAACAGTGTAATATGGGCCTTTAAACAGTGTAACATGGGCCCTTTAAACAGTGTAACACGGGCCCTTTAAACAGTGTAATCTGGGCCTTTAAACAGAGTAATATGGGCCATTTAAGTCCATTCAAATCCATTATAATTGCAGTTTTTAATACGTCAAAGTTTATCTCATAATTCTTCAGTTTTATCATCACTTTTCCAGAGTCAAAACACAGAAAAAACCTGCAGGGTCGACTATGAATTATGGGTAAATCTTTAACAATGAATCATTGAAAGAAATCAGTGCAATAATCAAATTTAAATCACATTTTTATACAGCGCTTTTGCATTTTCAAGACTCAAAATACTTTACACCTTTGTTTATAATATGAATTTGAACAGGAAGAAATTTATACTTTTTATTTTATTTTCTTTTAATTTCTGGCCCTTAGACGTTTTTGCTCACGGAGGCAAGAGTCTGTGCGTAAACAGAGTAACACTATGAACAGTTACTCTGGATTTTTAAAATAAATCACTTTTGTTCGTGGCCAAGATGATTTTCGAGAAACTTTTATAAGTGACGCCAAGTAGAATAAGAATAAACCACTGACAGATTTATGTATAAATGTGTATAAACAGAAAACAGGACAAGCAGCTCGTGTTTACTTCTGTCTGACGTGTTTTATGGCGGCTCGTTGTATTAATTTATCGTCTGTTTTATATTTTACACACGTTTCCAGTCCTTGTTTGGGATTGTGTCGTGTTAGCGTTTGTGCGACGCCAACACTGATTCACGCTAAGCTAAAACCGACAAACCGCTCTGTTAACCCTTCGACGTCGATCAGCCGAGTGTGAAATCCCGCCCCCTGCTGCACGCCGTAACTTATGACACGTTTTAGTTTAAGGCTTTTAGCGGCAGAATTAAAGTGCACGTGTCGCCATCCGGAGCCTCGAGAGTCTGAGGTGTTATTTTAAAAACCCAGAGACGCTGCGAAAGAGAGAAATGTCCCGAGAAAAACATGAGGACGGAGCATGAATAAGAAATAAAGAGAAAGTCACCTCCTCCTGGAGGAGGTGGAGGGAGGTCCCGGTTTAGACCTGGTTTAGACCTGGTTCAGTCCCTGGTTTAGTCCCTGGTTTAGTCCCTGGTTTAGTCCCTGGTTTAGTCCCTGGTTTAGTCCCTGGTTTAGTCCCTGGTTTAGTCCCTGGTTTAGTCCCTGGTTTAGTCCCTGGTTTAGTCCCTGGTTTAGTCCCTGGTTTAGTCCCTGGTTTAGCCCTGGTTTAGTCCCTGGTTTAGTCCCTGGTTTAGTCCTGGTTTAGTCAGTAGTAGTGGGTTAAGTGTTTTGCCCAAGGACACAACAGCACCATTCTTCTGTGGCGCTGGAATCACTCTGTAGATCTGTGGATCAGTGGATCTGACCCACAGATTTGCTTAAATGACACATTTTTGATCTATAGCGTCAACAGTTTGAAAATAAAACATTATAAACCGTTCCATTCGTTGCAAACATCTCGAGGCAAACGTCGATACTTTTCTGACCTTAAACATCGATATGGAAAGACCACAGGACTTGAACTGTGCACCCTGTGGTTAGAGGTCACAAATCTCTGGAGAAAAAGTCCAGCTCAGCTCTTTGTTTCTCTGAGGTGAAGCAGTTGTGCAGAATTAAACTCCTGCGTGTGTGGTTATATAAGACGTATTGTTTCATTCAGTCTGTGGTGATATTTACACAAAATCTGTCCCTCGTTTATGATCAGAGCAGAAAATATGTTCAACGCAAACACATGTAAACATTTAATCGTTTATGGAGTTCAGCTCAAGACAAGCTGAAAGTCTAAGGAGACCCTATAGAAGTAAATACCACTGAGTTTATGAAGTTTTAGTACAGTCGTAAAAAGTTTTCACATTTGGAAGCTTCTAATAAGATGAGACTGAACCTCAGACTTCGTTGTGTGATCTCAGACAAAATGGCCGCCCCGGTTTGAAAATGTCACACCTTCACATTTAGTAATAATTAAAAGCCTTAACGAGCCGAGTCTGAGTCATTTATAATTCACTCGTGTCTCCTGCAGCGTCGCCCCTGACGTCCACACAAACCAGGAGCTTTCACCAGCGACGTACAGGAAGTATATTAGTTTGATTAAGTTTGAAATGGACGAGCTGGACGAGTTTCTGCTTGTTGCTTCTCCCTGGTTTTTAACACGAGCTCCACACGACGCTGCTCTGCTCCTGTGTCGAGTTTTCTGTTTTTGTGTTGAGTTTTATGTGAAGCTTTTTGTTCAGCTCGAATCGTTTTAAATCTGCTGCAGAAATAAACTTGAATTGCGCTGCTCTTTCTGTACACGGCGCCCTCTGCTGGTGAGGCAACAGTGGCTCAGTTTGTAGAGCATTGGTGGTTCAAATCCCGCTTTTAAACGTTGTGGAAACATTACGGTTGCTAGGTAACAATAACAAAATTACACTACCAACTGAGCCACAGTCGCCTGCAGGTCCAGAAAGATAAACTTTACTGAAATGTAAAATCTCAAAAAAAAAAAAAAAAAAAAAAAAGGCATTTTTAAAATAAAACTTTAAAAATAATTAAGTTTACAATTGAAATAAAATCAAATCAGATCTTTTTGCTTTTAAATCTGTAAAGTTTCTCTGAAGTTTGTTTGACAAATGTCGTGTGGACATTTCTGCACAACACACCGCGGTGCAACCCGAGGCCCTGCTGTGTCTAAACCGCTGACATTTACCTCCAACATGGCCGACCTCCATCTGTCTCCCTCCCTCCTCCTCTTCTCCCTCCCCTTCCTCCTCTTCCCCGTTCTCCTCCTCCATCCTTCTCCCTCCTCCCCTTCCCTCTTCCTCCCTCCTCTACCTCCATCTTCCCTTATCCTCTCCCCCTCCTCTTCCCTTTCTCCCACTTGTTGTTCTTTCTCCTCTTCTCTCCCCTCCTCCCCCCTTCTTCTTCCTTCCCTTCTCCTCCCTCATTTTCTTCTTCCTCCTCCTTCCTCCTCCCCTCTCCCTCCTCCTCCCTTCTCTCTTCCTCTCTCAACCCCCTCCTCCCTTCTCCTTTATCCTCCTTGAATTTTCCTCCCTCCTCCTCTTCTTCTTTCTCCTCTCCATTGTCCTCCCTCTTCCTTCCTTCTCCTCCTCCCTTCTCTCCCTCGTCTCTCCTCCCTCGTCTCTCCTCCCTCTTCCTTCCCTTCTCCTGCCTCATTTTCCTCTTCTCTCCTCCTCCTCCCCTCTTTCTCCTGTCCTCCTTTTTTCCTCCCTCCTCCTCTTCTCAGTTTCACCTCCTCTTCTCGTGTTTCCCCTCAAACTTCAGCAGCTCCTGTTTCTATTGTTTTCCGAGCTGCACAGATAAATCCTGACCTGAAGGGGGCGATCAATAGAGCGCCTGCAGCACTTTTACAAACAGAGAGCTTAAAGAGGCTGTGTCCAGAACAAGACGATCCATACGACCATTAGCGCCGCTCTGTTATTCTGTCTGTGCACTTCTGGACGGTTTGGGACAAAGTTCTTTTCGTTAACGAGACTCAAAATAAACGAACTGACCGATCTCTCACAAAGGGGCTGGTTTAGTCCTGGTTTAGTCCTGGTTAGTCCTGGGTTAGTCCATTATTAGTCCATTTTGTCAGGGTTATGGATGTTAGATCTCGGATGGGTTGTTGCTAGTTTAGTTTAGACTTTTATTTCTCATTTGGTCCCTGCTTAGTCCTGGTTTAGTTCTGGTTGAGACTTTGTCCTTAAACCTTTGTTTAGCTGGTTTAGTCCTGGACCACAGACTGTATGGACTAAGTGTTCAGTTCTGTCTGTGCTTCAGCTGAATAAATATAAATGTGTGACGTTAGCGTGATGTACTGATATTCAGCCTGTTCTTCCACAGTTTATTCTTATTATTAGAACTTGACTTTAAAGATAAAATGTCTGGTCTCGACTTATAGTCCAGTGCGACTTGTATGTTTTTTTCTTTGCAGTTTTTGGGACTTATACTCCAGAAAAGACGTTAAACAGTCTGTGGTTAAACTTGTTTGTGGCTGGTTTAGGTCGTGTGCGTTGATTATTACTTCGTTAGCTGCAGTTTCATCGGTGGCATCTCATTAAAACAAGTAAATATCCAAACTAAACATTTTCAGAAGTAGTTTTCAGCCTTTAAAGTTTCCCTGCATCCCCCTCTCCATCTTCCTTCTTATCTTTTCAGCCCAATCCATTCTTCTGCCTGAATTTGACCAACTCCAGACGCTGCACAAACAAAAGAGGAGTTTGATAAAGTGCTCGGAGCTAAAGGGATTTGTCAAAGGGGGCGCCATGTTGCAGAATAAGCATTTCTCCAACTTTAAACGTGTGAGGTGATTAAAGTGTGCAGCAGACCATGGCAACATCATTTGTAAGAGAACACTGGAGCTAGTATCAGAACAACACACCGAGATGGATTTATATGGACAAAATGCAGCGTGTACAAAGCTAACGTTTGACTAGAGCTGCAGATTAGAGAAAGAACGGAGTTTTGGTTTGTGCGAGTAACCGTGAAAAAGTATTTGTACTATATAGTATGTAAAACCCCTCACCACTCACTTTATACACTTTTCTCACACAGGCATTAACATTTTCTCACATTTTCTCACATTTCTCCTTCGTCGGTGCAGAACATTTCCTCGACATTGTGGGTTTTGTCGGGGAGAAAACTTGCAAACATACAGCACTTCAGAGTCACACTGATCCAACATTTATGTAAATTTGTCTGACACATTCTGTACTGTACAGGAGACACGGAGGAGACTGATGGACAATGGTCTACAGTCCCTCAGCCAATCAGGACGCAGAACACAATGGTCTACAGTCCCTCAGCCAATCAGGACGCAGAACACAATGGTCTACAGTCCCTCAGCCAATCAGGACGCAGAACACAATGGTCTACAGTCCCTCAGCCAATCAGGACGCAGAACACAATGGTCTACAGTCCCTCAGCCAATCAGGACGCAGAACACGATGCACATCATTGGGAACAAGGTGGTTTAAGTGTCTTGCCCAAGGACACAACAACAGTATTCATCTGAGAGCTTGAATCACACTGACTGTTCTACCAATGACGTTTATGTCGAGAGTGGGATTCGAACCGCCAACCTTCAGATCAGTGGACAAACTACCAACTGAACTGCTAGTTTTACAACATTTTTGGCGTTATAAACAAATAAACACTCTGAACGCTCCGAATCACACTTCAAAAATGTTCATTTCATAAAAGGCGTTGTTTACACTGATATGCAAATGGAATTTGCAGACTTCCCTCACCCCAGACACCTCCTCTAGCTCCTCCTGTGGGACCCGAGGCGTTCACAGGTCACATATATGTCACAAATTATGAATTATACTGGAGTTTATAAAGTCCAGTTGGAGCTTCGACCAAAGACCCTCCAGCAATTCAATTATGTTTAATATGTTTAATCTTGGACTCATTTGGATGTTTAAAAAGTTACTGCAAGTTATACATCGTTCTAACAGAGGTGAAACTAGTACTTTATTCTGTTACTGAAGTAAAAGTAACTAGTACTGAAGAAGCGGCAGTGAAACGTCTTCACTTTTACAACGATTTGTCCAGTGACAGATTTAAACTTCGTCTTTTGCTTTGGATCAGACCTGGACGACTGAGGGATTACTAAGTAAAAGTACAGATACCAGAGCAAAAAAATACTCAAGTAAAAGTACAAGTATCACATGAACAAACTACTTAAAGTACCTGCTTAAAAATGTACTTCAAGAGTAAAAAGTTAAAGTATTTCTTGCAGATTTTGAGTCTTATAAAGCTTAAAATGTGGTGATACAGATACTTCAAACGATTACTTAAGTACTTTAATACTTTTACTTCTTCACATTCTACCGTTTCTATCTCGTTTAATTAATTTGAACAGGCAGATTCCGCAGTGTGTCTTTATGATCCAGATTAATAGCTATAAAATGAAAACACAGTGCCTTATATTTGCTCCGAACCCATTAGCGTTAGCATGTTAGCGTTAGCATGTTGGCTCACCACATTCTCCGCTTAATCTTTCTTTGAATTCCCTCAAAACCCGACATCTGCCTTGCTCTTCTTCCTCTGAACCAGCACCAACCCCATTACTTTTGTTTACTTTTGTCACACACCGACAAAACACCCCACGGGATCAATCTGCCCAGCTCCTCGTTAGCGATTTGGAACAGAACCCTTCGCCATTGTCCCGGCGTTTCGAGTTCGTGCGTCGCTGTTGTGAAGTGACCTGATTTACATTAGAACTGCTGAGCGAGTCATAACTGCAGTTTGTGAAGTCGACCACAGCGGCGTAATGAACGGGCTCGTGGGGAATGCTTTGAGCTCGCGCTAACGAATCACAAATCACAAATCACTCCTCGCTCCACCTGGAAGAACCGGCTCCCTGTAATTAGGAAAACCCGGATTTCCTGGAATGATGTCACAGCCTCCATGATCACAGGTTAAGTGGATTTATAATGAGAATGTGCAGAACTTTGAGAGATTATAGTTTCATTTAGAGAAAGTGAAAGATGCTACTGCTACTTCTACTACTACTGCAAGGATATTAGTATTGATAATATGACCCAAAGTTCCAAAGTAATGAAGCTAAAGAGTTGGCTAAAGGTTTTACACAATTAAATAGTGTCATATCTGAAAAAAAATAGACCAAAAAAACCCCCCCAAAAAACTCCAAAAAAAAAGTATAAATAAACTCAATATAACAAAAAAATAAATGTAAAAAAATCTACTTAAAATAACAACAAAAAAAAAAAAAAAAAAAACACTAAAAACAGTGAAGAAAATAAACAAAAAAAAAGTCCTAAACTCAAAATTACAAAAAAAAAAAAAAAAGCTCAAAATACCTAAAAGAAAAAGGTGACAAACTCAAAATAATACATATACACACACACACACACACACACAAAAAAAAGACAGCAGCAGCTACAGAGGGGACAAAATAAAAAAAATAAAATAAAAAACAGACAAAAAAAAAAAAAAAAAAAAAACCCTCAGTATAACAAAATAAACTCAAGAAAAAAAAAAAAACTCAAAATACCTAAAAAAAAAAAATCCAACAAAAACTCAAACTAAAAAAAAAAAATGTTAAAAAAAAAAAAAGGAAAAAAAAAAAGACTCAAATAACAAAAATAGGATTATGTAGAGGGTTAATACGAACATTTAAGACCAAAATGACGAGTCTGACAGCAGCAGGGACAGAGAGAGAGAGAGAGAGACAGACAGATAGGATGTGAATTGTAGCCAGGAAGCGCCCATGATCACTTCCTGTTTGGAATGCGGCGCTAGCTACGTCCATTTACATAAACCGTCTATGTTGTAAACTTTACTCCTTGTTGAGTTTTAGCTTCAGCCCATTAGGATAAAGGCTAAAGCAAAGTTCCAGTTTTGTCACTACTTCTTCTTCTTCACCGTTTCCCGTTGTCCTTGTGCAGTATTCTGGAGTCGGGACAGTCCTCGTTTGTGTATTCCGAGTACAAAACACATTCATTGATTTCTGCCTTTGCCCTGACAGCGACTCGGACTTCGGGATAATCAAACAGCCAATTAAAGTGTCCAGAGTTTGCTATGCGCGGCGCTGTGCTAATCTACTGCAGAGTAAGCTCTTTTGGATCTGCCTCTGTCAGTATAAAGTGAAGTCAGTGTTTGGACAGTTGTGCAGGACTTAATTAATACCACGTTGTTTGGGTCGATATCGTTTCAGGGGCTGGGACAGATTGGATTGACTGGACTCATGTTGCCAAATAAGAATGAAATTTTGTTCTGTTCTTTTTGGCTTTTGTACAAGGTCACTTTGAAATGAGTTTTGATTCACTTTTGGTTTCATATTTTTGCTGTAGCCGAAGTTTTAAACTCAGCTTTTGAATCTGCCAGAGTAATAGACTTTTGGTAAATTGGTAAAAGTTCCACCTTCAAGAATCAAAACGCTTTATACACAGACTGTTTATATAAACGTAGCTAACCTGCTAGCCGCCGCCGTGTTACAAACAGGAAGTGATCATGGGCGCAACTTTTTCCAGAACAAATTGGTCACTGTTAAAACCAATAAAGTATAGTTTTTATTCATTTACTTTAATTACCACAGTATACTATGGATTTTTAAATGATGGATACAAACAGAGCTCAATATATCGCTCAAGTAAATCCAGATGCAAAACGATAATATTGAAACTCATTTACGCCACTTACCAAAAACCCAAGAGCAGATTTAAACCATAAAAACTATTATAAATCTACAATATTGTAAAAAAAAATTATGAGCTGCAAGAAATAAACAGGAGGACGAAACAGTTTAGTCGATAGTTTGAGTCTGTAATGAGACAAGTATTTGATTCAATCTTTTACAGATGCAGCTAACCTGCTAGCCGCCCGCCGCATTCCAAACAGGAAGTGATCATGTTGAACTTCCTGCTCCATCGACTCTGGCTCCAAGTCACTTTCTGTGTAAAAAACCGCGTCCCCCTCTGTCTGTAACTGCCACTGTCAGACTCGTCATATTGGTCTTAAATGTTCGTATTAATCACATGTGTCAAACTCAAGAACCCTGGGCCAAATGTGGCCCCCCACATCATTTTATGAGGCCCTCAACAGGGTAAATTAATAGGTCTGATGGTCTTAAAATGTAATTTTATCAAGAGATACAGTTACACAGCATCTATGCAAAACACATATGCAATATTTGTAACGTGAATGAGTAATAAATACAGAAAGTTAATTAACAAGTTTAAAAAGTAGTTACATTTATTTTACATCTGGCCCTTTGACAGCGGCCATTTTGCTGAAGTGTAACTTTTTTGACTACTTGCTTGTTTCTATCTTGAATTATTCTTTTACACCTCTTGAAAATCGCATGCTTCCCCCACAGATCCGACTCGTAACATGGCCTAGTGTTATATATCTGCCTGTCTCCACAAAGTTAGCCAAGTTTAACCCCCATACTGTGGAACATTTTAAAGCAAACAATCATCTCCATGGCGACAACAATTTGGCAGACACAGAGAAAGTTACCTCAGTCCTTATCTCAGTCTATTCAACAAGTCTCTGTATCGTCCCAGGACTTGGCGCCGTCGAAAAAGACAGAATCAAGATGGCCGCCGCTCTCAGCCCATTCCACTCCGGACACAACGAACCACTCCACAGATTCACGCTCCATGTCACCCCCGAGTGTCCCCGTCTCTCTCGCTTTTGTCCCAGTAGGCGTAAACACTCCCGCCGCCATGTTTGGTCACCCCACAGAACTAAAGAGCCCATTCACACCTCGCCGGCCCCTCGAGGCGCCACGACAACCAGCGAGTCGTTAATCTCACCTCGCGTCTTTCAGTCTTTTCAACGCTATTATCCCTGGTTGTTGGTTTTAAGAGTTCAAAATGGCGGCGGGCCAAAGCAAAAGAGCGTGAACGCCAAAGCTCGTGGGAGAATGGGATTTTACAGCAGTGTGGAAGAATTTGGCGAGGTTTGAAAACGATCGGAGGCTTTGGCAGAGGGAGCGGTACGAGCGCCCGCTGAGAGAGAGCGTGGCACAAAGGTAAAACTGAGAACACGCAGGGAAAATAAGGTTCGGGGTGTGAGGGTCGTTAAATAAAAGTTAATAAATTAGTTTTGGATGTAAAACTCTTAACTGGCCGAGCGGGATTAAAGTTATGACTCGATGATGTAACAGAATTTACAAAATCACAGGGTTTTATTTTATATGAAGTGAACAACTGTGACTGAACAAGTGGAACTTAATGGAAAACAGGTGCCACGAGAAAAGGACTCCAGACTGGTACTGAAGTAAAAGTATCACAGGAAATAATCAGCATTTCTTTGGTTTACTATCTGTACTTTTACTTAAGTATTAAAGTACCTCTTTAAAAATGTACTTAGAGTAAAAGTAAGTATGATTCTACTTCCTCCATTCTACTCGACTCCCTCCGTCCTACCTCCTCCGTCCTACCTCCTCCGTTCTACCTCCTCCGTCCTACCTCCTCCTCTCTTACAGACCGTCTTCCCTCCACCTCTTCACCATCATGTCCAACATCTCCAAACACCTCCACCCTCACAGCCCCGCCCCCTCCAGCTTTAACCTCACGTCACATGACCTCGCCGCACCTCAACCTACCCACAATGCCTTTCTCTTCATTTTACCCCCGCTGCCGTAGCTCGTAGTCCACATCTGTCACATTCTGCCACATCCACCGACCTCCGTCAGCTCTGATAAACGCTGTGTGTGGAGTTCTTAAAGCGAGTACAGCCGCTTTAATCTCCGCCGCCGTCACCGCTCCAGACGCTACAGCTTTGAACAAGATGGTTTGGGTTAGCTTTAACGTTCTGGTTTGAGTTAGCTTCAGTTTCAGAGGTTATCAGTGTTACAGAGAATGTTATTTATGAACAAGAGCTGTGTCGTGGCTGTGAAAATAGTTTATAAATGTTAAAAAAAAAAAATGACCCAAATCTCTGTTAATATCCACTGCAAAAAGATGGAAGAAATGAACATAGCAAACCTGCTAGCACCCGTGTTCCAAACAGGAAGTGATCATCGGCACACTTCCTGGCTCCAATTCACATTCTATTGAAAAGCCATCACCCCTCTCTCTGTCCCTGCTGCTGTCAGACTCATTTTGGTCTTAAATGTTCGTATTAACCCTCTACATGATCCTGGGGTTTTTATTTCACTCTGAACATGAATAACAAACAATGATGTGAGTCTGTTTGAGGAATAATTTCGATTTTTGAATTCGAATTTAAGTTAATTAAAACTCTATATATTGCTGTAGGTTTTTATGAGTCAAGACGCCTGTGTTTAAAACATTGATTAAAGTAAATGGATGTTATGTGTTGATGAGGACAGTCTTACATCAACACTTTTTAGATGTACAGTTGTCCCTTTCGTGGTCTCGCTGTTTCACGGATTTTTTTTGTGCCATTTTGAACTTTGTGTTTAAACGAGAGAGAAATGTGAGAAAATGTTAATGCCTGTGTGAAAAAAGTGTATAAAGTGTGTGGTGAGGGGTTTTACAGCCAAGAAACATAGAGAATAATGTAAAAAATAAAGCTGAGACTTCAGAGGCGTCACCTTCAACAGCCTCGCTCCTGATTGGCTCTTTGGTTGCTATGATACTCGTGGTCAGAACTCTGCTCCAGATTAGCCGCTATAACCGCTAGCCTCGGAGCTGAGCGCTGTGGAATGAACCGTTTTTTTCCACCAACTAACTTCCTTTTATGTTTTGAATATTTAATGCGAGCGTATGTTTACCAACCCGCGTCAAACGGTATCTTTAAGAGCTCTCTTTATGTCAAAGCGCACGCAGAGACAGAGAACGAGGGATGGGACGTTTAACATTTCAATTACGACGGAAAACACAAAGTAAACACGCGATAGTTTCCTGTGTCCAGAACGCAGCTCTCCAAACTCTTCCATTATACATAAAGCGTATACACACTCTGTGGATTATTCATGGGGCGTGTCAGCTGTAATCCTCCTCACACTCTTTGCTCCCGTTGAATCATGGGAGGCGAGCCCTTTCTTTCGCTCCAGGTCCTTCACTTATCGCAGGAGGATTTTGGGTCTCTACTTACTCCAAGCACAGATTAGCATGTGTTTTACAGCTCAGTGCTAGCGAAGAGGAGAATGACTAACGCCGCTCGAGCTAGCAAGGCCCAGATGAAAGAACGAGCTCGATGTAAGGCAGAGTGAGCTGGTCTGACAAAGTTTTTAAGTCAAAAGTGACATATTAAACGATTCTCTGATCTGTGTCTTTATGGTTCTCATCTCTGTGGATCGTTCTGTGTTATAATTTACACGTTTTAAATCATAATATTCCGCTAAAACCACTTTCAGAAAATAAACACTTCAAGTTAGAAAACTGCAGTGTCCAGTGGAGCTGACGTCGCCGTAAACGTCATGATAATAAAGAGCAGTGTAGCTGTAGCGCCCCCTATGGACAGAGCACATCACACTAGAGCAGCACATTTTTTTGGACCAAAATGACGACGCGGCGCTGCAGAATCCTACGAGTATCAACGATTAAGAAAATAAAACTGGAGAAGGAAGTGCGGACGTCACAGTGGGTGTGTCACAGTGGAGGTGAAAACGGATTTATCAACAAAATGGTGTCTTGAAAATAGTGGATTAAAGATTAAACTCAAATATGAATCACTCCAAATACAACTTCAGAGGCTCAACGAGAAGAAACGAGGAGAACCTGGAGAAACATCTGAACAGAACAAGTCTGACTTTAAAAAATCCCTTATAATCGTTGACATGTGTTATAGTTTTACATGAAATACTCAGGAAATATAGATGTCTTGTTTATCTTGGAAGAACCTAAGGATTAAACTCAAAATAACAATCATGCACTTTACACCTGCAGACTTCTTAGAAAACAAGAGAACCGACTCAGGGAGGGCATCCAGCTTAATCCAAATCGGTCAGAATAAATGCATTTTTAAAAATCTGCTCTGAACCTCGACTCAAAAAGTGCAACGCCAAGTCTAAGAGAACTGAAACAGGACTAAACCAAGACTAAAACCAGAACTAAAACCAGGACTAAAACAGGACTAAACACGGTCTAAACCGGGACTAAACAAGGACTGAAATGGGACTAAAACCAGGACTGACATGGGACTAAAACCAGGACTAAACAAGGACTGAAACAGAACCAAACCAGGACTAAAACCAGAAATGAACCAGGACTGAATCAGGACTAAACCAGGTCTAAACCAGGACCGAACGAGCACTGACCAGGACTAAACAAGGACTGAAACAGGTCTAAACCAGGACTCAACCAGGACTCAACCAGGACTTAACACGAGCTGTTAAACTGTTTCGACACAATGACATAATTACATCTAAATAACAGTATCTATTAAAATCTACAATATCTGACATTTAGTTCGAGTCTGGGGCTAAACCCGAGCGCCGCGCGGACAAGCTAATTATCCAGGCGAAATGTCACCATACATTATGCATGTGCGCGTTAGCCGAGCATGAGTAACTACTGTGTTAGCGGGTTAGCACGTGCGTCAATGCTAATCAATACTTTAGCATGTGTTTATATATTGATAATAATGTGGTTAAGAGAAATAAAGGTTTCTTGTTTTGTGAAATTCCAGATACGAGTCACTGAAAACATCTTTGTGTTTTTGAAGTTTGGTACAATCTGAAATTCATTATTAGCGTTTTAGAAAGAAATAACTTTTTGGGGTTTTTTTTGGCACTGCGTTAATATTTTAAGAAGTTTGTTTTGAGAAATATAAATGATGAATAAATGAGGCTCGTTAAAGGAAAATGTCATGAATCAGGCGATTACGTTAGCTATTAGCAAGTTTTAAATGTCCCTAAGCAAGAGTGACGATGCTAACGGACATTTAAAACTTGCTAACGCACAAAGTAAAGTCTGACAACTCTTTATTCTTTTGTTTTTTTTAGTTTATATTCAACTTTTCAGCCTTGTAAGCTGCTCTAAAGAGAAAAGAAGATGTAAAAATAAAAGTTCACAGGAGCACGTCAAGGATTTTAACAAAAGCCACAGTAATGACGCACGCCAAGCTAACCTCAAACAGACCCCCGCCCACGCTCCACGTCTCACTGAGCACGTGCAGCAACAACCAGAACAAAACAACCAAACCCAGAGCGGAAAAAAGTGAATTAACCGACAAAAGCAAACACAAAAAACACAAAAAACACACTTACATCTGAGAGCCCACATGGTCCTCCAGCACAGAAGAAGAAGAAGAGAAGAAGAAGAGGAGACGCTACGGATCCGGCAGCGGCTAAACAACAGTGAGTAACCTTGAAGAGATAGAAGAGGAAGAGAGAGAGAGAAGAGAGGGGGGAAGGAGGGATGAGAGGAGGTGAACAGGAGGACAACAGGGAGTGATCACAGCATCCACAAGGAAACAACAAATCACAACATTTCTACAGAGCTGAGCCACCCCTCCTCCATCGGGAGCTCCTCTCCCTCCATCCTCACTCCATCTACCCCTCTCCTCCTCCACTCTCTCTCCTCCTCCCTCTCCTCCTCCTCTTCCTCCTCACCTCTCTCCTCCTTCTCCCTCTCTCCTCCCTCCCTCCTCCCTCCCTCCTCTCCCCTCCTCCCTCTCTCTCTCCTACTCCTCCTTCGTCTCTCCCTTTACTCTCTTCCTCCCTCTCTCCTCATCTCTTCCTCCCTCTCTCCTCCTCTATCCCTCCTCCTTCCTCCCTCTATCCCTCCTCCTTCCTCCCTCTATCCTTCCTCCCTCTATCCCTCCTCCCTCCCGCCTCTCTTTCTCTCCTCCTCTTTCTCTCCTCCTCCTCCCTCCTCTCTTCTCTCTCCTCCCTCCTCCTCCCTCTCTCCTCCTCTCTGATGCCGTGTTTTTTTCTCGTGTTTTTGATGAGTCCGGACCACAGGGCGTGTCCATGTCCATGTCCATTATGTTTGACACTGAGCTTTTAATAATGTAAAAATCCACAGTGAGGCTTTAGTCTGGAGTGTGAGGAAGGGCATCTGGTGTAAACACATAAGCTACTTCATCATTTAGAAGCAGATTTTCAAGACTTTCATTTTCCCACAAGTTTAAAGATTGTTTTTATAATTTTAACATCAACCTTGATTTTAGTGAAAGTACTGCTAAGCAACGCTGTCAATCAAACCTGTTGCTAAGGCTAAGACGGAAGAAGGACCTGATGTGTCTGTTTTTAATGTTCATATGTTACAGACACAATAGTGAAATAAAAAACCCCAGGATCATGTAGAGGGTTAATACGAACATTTAAGACAAAAATGACAGAGAGGAGTGTCAGATTTTCAATAGAAAGTGAACTGGAGCCAGAGTCGATGGAGCAGGAAGTGCACCATGGTCACTTCCTGTTTGGATGGCGGCGATGGCTAGCAGGTTAGCTTCGTCCATTTATATAAACAGTCTGTGGTTTAAACAAAGTCTAGTTATAGTTGTCACAGAATTCTTGAAAAATAAACATTAATTCTCAGATTTATGAGTAAATAAATAAATGGATTTATCGCCAACATTTTGAGCATCATTTAGTCAAAATCTTAAAAAAACGCAGTGAGTCTTAATCTCGTCTCCGTGGCTCAGGCAGAAACACGTTTAAAGCCGTTTTAAAGTGGCATTGCTCGGTTTAATCGTGTTTTCTGCGTCATTCTCTGATCGCACAGTGCGTTAAACGACTTTTTGCATTGTTCCCGTCGCCGTGGAAGCGACGCAAACTCCCTCCATATCACAAAGTGTCACATACGGCCGTAACTTAGCAACGCCGGCCCATAATGCAACGGGATTATGTAATGCATTCGATATTTGCAATTTGGTTTAAAACGTAACGATCACAAATGTGTTTTTCTAGTTTCTCTCTCAGTTACTATGGGCTTTAAAGCTGCACGTTTCTGCCACCTGCTTGTTTCCATGGAGACGTTTTTTGCTTTGTTGGAATTGTTCCACAGATTGGCATTAAATGTGCAAGCAAGTAAAGCCACCAGGACAAGTTACAGGTCAGATCTGTGGAGAGGTGAGCCTTTCATAAGAACAATATGGGTTTTTTTTGCAATTTGGGGAAATTCTGGTTATGAAAAGTGACATAGTGCAGCTTTAAGAGGAGGATTCTGATGCATAAAAAATAAAGTGCATTTAAGGCAACGCAAATAATGAGAAGGGAAGGAACGAACGAAGGAAGAGAATAAGGAAGGAAGAGAAGAAGGAAGGAACGAAGGAAGGGAGGGAGAAAGGGAAGGAAGGAAGGAAAATACCATCTAAACCAGCTGAGGGAGGGAGGGAGGTAGGAAGGGAAGAAGGAAGAAAGGGGAGGGAAGTGAAGGGAAGGGGGAGGAAGGAAGGGAGGGAAGATATAAATAAGGAAGGAAGGGAAGAAAGGAAGGGAGGAAGGGAAGAAGGAAGAAAGAAAGGAAGGAAAATCCGTTCTAAAGCAGCTGACCTTGTGTGACCCTGACCTGATACCTGTGAACAGACGAGATGTATCGTCTGAGTCTGAGCTGAGGCCGTAAACTCCAGTTTTATTTATTTATAATTTCACCTCTAAAAAACACAAACTGACGTCATTTTACTTTAAGTTAAAGACACGTCCCTTTGATTGACAGGTGTCTCCATCTATAACCGTCCGATGCTCAGGCCGAGTCCTCGGGCCTGTGGACATCTGGATAATCTGTCCTCAAACAAGAGTCCGCTGGTATGACGAGACGACCCCGAGACGACCCCGAGATCTCAAAACGACTTAAACTCAAACGTCAGAGCCGGAGGAAGGTGGCGCCCTCTCCAGGTCAGGAGGAGGTCAGCTGTGGTGGTGCAGCTTGGTAAGGTTACACTAAAGAACCAAAAGGTTACATCCAGTATCGTTCCAGGACAGAGCACTGAAATCACAGCATTATTTTACTTGTAAGAGCGACGGTGGCTCAGCTGGTAGAGTTTGTCCATTGACCTGAAGGTTGCTGGTTCCAATCTAACTCTTGACATAAAAAAGACTATTATACTATACATTTTTACTATTCCAAACAACAGAAAAGTACCGCTCCTCCAACTTGAAACTTACACCCAGGTGAGCCAACGGGGGGGACAAAGGGTCTGTTGTCCGGGGTCCCAGGGTCTGAGGGGCCCAGAATTGGACCATCTTTCTATTACAGGGAGGCCCATGTGAGGCTTCTTCCCCCGGGCCTCCAAAGTCCTGCCGACGGCCCTGAACACGGCTCTTATACTCCACAAAAAATCTCTTGAGCAAAAACTAAAACTTGACCCTGAGTTTAAGCAAATGAACCAGATGCTTCTTTTTTGAATAAACTTCTTCCCGTCGTTCCCGTTGTCGTTCTTCTCTCTGTTGTTGTATTTAACGTCTAAATCCTGCAGAGCCGATGCTGCAGTGCCCACTCTGACCACAGGGGGAGATAATCTGAGATGTGTGCGGGGATTATCAGACGACACGAGAGAAAGTATTTAGACGAGACAGACGGGAGAAAGTATTTATAGAGTCTTTGATCTGCGGATCTAAAATGAAAGCCTAAAATGTGTACAAGTATTTGTAGTAGTAGTATTTAAGATGTTTGTAGTACGATGGTAACTGATAATAGATTCATATTGGATGTTAGGAGTAGTGGTAGTACTAACAAGTAGTCATAGTAGTGTTATTAGTTGTAGTAGTATTTAAGATTTTTGTAGTACGATGGTAATTCTTAAAGGTCGTTAGGAGTAATGGTAGTAGTAATAGGATAAGTAGCCATAGTAGTCGTATTTGTAGTAGTTGTTGTAGTAATAGTAGTAGTCATAGTAGTACAGAGTGTAGTTCAGTTCATATGTAGCAGCACCAATACAAGGAGGGCAGGTACGAGTGGAAGTATTACATAAATCGTGGTAATAATTACATAAACCATTCTGTGCAGAAAAGTAGAAGTACTACTAGTACTACTACTAGAATAGTGCTAGTAGAAGTAGTAATGCATTGGGGTTACTACTATTAGCTTATTTTAGTAACACTACTTATCCAAGTTTAGGGCTGGCACAAACTGTAGTGGTAGTAGTATTAACAGTAGTAACTGTAGTAGTAGGCTAGCAGTAGTGGTAGTAGAAGTAATAGCAGTAATGGTAGTAGTAGTAGGAGTAATTGGAGGAGAAGTAGTAGTAGCAGTAGTCATAGAAATAGTAGCAGTGGTAGTAGTAGCAGTAGTAGTGGCAAGAGGAGTAGTAGCAGAAGTGGTAGTAGTAATAGGAGTAATGGAAGAAGCAGTAGTATGAACAGTATAATAGTAATAGTACAGCAGTAGTACAGTGTATCTCACAGATGTCTTAATATCTGTATATCTGATCTGATGATTCCGCCTCCTCTTATCACAGCCCCGCCTTTTCCCATAACTGCCCCGCCTCCTCCCATCACTGCCCCGCCTCCTCCCATCACTGCTGTGCCTCCTCCCATCACTGCCCCGCCTCCTCATCACAGCCCCACCCTCCTCATGTCTGTGTTAACCTGAATCACCTTTGTGTTTTTGTGTCTTTTCTGGAGGCGACTGAGGCTTTTTGAGGTTTTTGTTTTGGCTCAGGGTCCAGCTTTGAACAGGAGGTGACGGGGTCGATTACACAACATGTTCTGAGCCGTGAATTCATGAATATCACATGACTCTGACGTGTGGAGCTGACAGACGTCTGTGGGGACAGATTCAGTTTAGTGTCAAAGCATTTTTATCTCCTCTTAGTCGTAGTACTCTGGCTCAGAATATTTACAAATACTTTTTACTGCAGGATTCAGTTTTCTGCAGCTAAATCCCAGGCCCGTCCCAGGCCCATCCCAGGCCCGTCCCAGGCCCGTCCCAGGCCCGTCCCAGGCTCGTCCCAGGCCCGTCCCAGGCCCGTCCCAGCTGTGTCCTGTGAGCCTTTAACGAGGATGAATCAGGTCATCGCTGCTTCCACGGCAACGTCAGCAGTTTCTTTTGGAGGTGGGGTCATTTGTACCTCAGGAGAATCTGACACATGTCCCAGTCTCATGACCCACTTTACCCAGCTGCACGAGGAGGAGAGAGGAGGAGAGACGGGGAGAGAGGAGGAGAGAGCAGGAGAGAGGAGGAGAGAAGAGGAGAGAAGAGGAGAGACGGGGAGAGACGGGGAGAGACGGGGAGAGACGGGGAGAGAGGAGGAGAGAGGAGGAGAGAGGAGGAGAGAGGAGGAGAGAGGAGGAGGAGGAGGAGAGGAGGAGGAGAGAGAGAGAGAAGAGGAGAGAAGAGGAGAGAAGAGGAGAGAAGAGGAGGAGAGACGGGGAGAGAAGAGGAGAGACGGGAGGGGAGACGGGGAGAGACGGGGAGAGACGGGGAGAGACGGGGAGAGACGGGGAGAGAGGAGGAGAGACGGGGAGGAGAGGAGGAGAGAGAGGAGGAGAGACGGGGAGAGAGACGAGGAGGAGGAGAGAGAAGAGAGAAGAGGAGAGAGGAGGAGGAGGAGGAGAGAGGAGAGAGGGGGAGAGAGGAGGAGAGATGAGGAGAGGGGGGAGGAGAGAGGAGGGAGAGGAGGAGAAGAGGAGGAGAGAGGAGGAGAGAGGGAGGAGGAGAGAGGAAGACAGGAGAGAGGAGGAGAGAGGGAAGACAGGAGAGGGGGGGTGGGAGGGAGAAGGGAAGGGAAGGAGGAGAGAGAGAGGAAGGATGAAAGAGGAGAGAAGCGAGGGAGAGAGAGAAGGGATGAAAGGAGAGAAGCGAGGGAGAGAGGAGAAAGAGAAGAGGGGAGGGAGGGAGGAGAAGGGGAGGAAGGAAAGGGGGGAGGAGAGAGGGAGAAGGAAGAAGGAGGAGGGAGGAGGAGAGGAGGGAGGGGAGGAGTGATGGAGAGAGGGAGAAGGAGGGAAGGGGGAGATGGAAAGAAGGAGGAGAGGAGGGAAGAAGGGGGGGTGGGGGAGGAGGGGAGGAGGAAAGAAGAGGAGAGAGGAAGAGAGAGGATGGACACATCTGATGTTTAGATGCTAAGTATAAGTCGATTAGCTGTGTTTAAGTTTGTCCCAGTTCTGAACCTTGTCATTTTGTTTTCACCAGTTTGATGGGAGCTGCAAATTTACCCCTTAAATTAAAATCAAGCTTGAAAATGTTGTTATTTTTTATCTCTGTTTAAAGCTCCTGTATGACACAAAACTGACTGTTGTAGCTTTAATCCATGTTGTAATCCTGTTCCCTCCTCAAAAACAGACCTGGAGTCGTGTTTTGTTTCATTCACATGTTTTGAGTAACACTTATTAGTCTGTCACATCTCCAAACGTCAAAACGCTCCGTTCCACTTGTGATGTCATCAAGTGGTAGTTTTCAAATTAACTTAACCTTTAGTTCAGTAGATTTTAGTTCAATTCCACGAGCTAAAATGATCCATATGACTCTAGAAATGAAGCGAATCGAGTTTAAAAACACAGCGGAGCACTTCCTGTATTACCACATGATGACATCACAAGGTGGAGCGGGGGTGTTTTCCAGCCTATATCTGCAGGGGTTTGTGAGAGTTAAACACGTGAGAATGATCAGAGATAAGAGAAATCATCTGCCTGTGTTTTGCATGACTCTGATGCTCCAGATCAGTCGTAAATGTCTCTTGTGTTTTTCTGTTATGGGAAAAAACAAAGATAAAAAACGTCACATTAAAGACTATTTTCTCCGTATCGTCCTGGTCCGGGGCCACGGAGACGAGACGCAGCGAGGATATGAGTCCAAACGAGAAGAGCAAGAGACGGAGGGTCAGCGATGTGTGTGTGATGCAGAACTTTACAGAGGACACAATATAAACACTGTATATCTGTGTTTGTGCATATGTGAGCGCAGAGCCAGAAGGAGCCACAGGGCCACATTAGTAATCAAGGAACTGGAAATAGTCCCTCGAATCTCAAATAATAAGCTCGTTTATTCACATATGCGGAGCAGTCGTCGTCTGGATGGAGGAACAACGACGATATCAGAGCTTAGTGTCTGTGTAAACCCTCAGTCGTCCAGGTCTGAGACGAAGTTTAAATCTGTAACTGGACAAATCGTTGTAGGAGTGAAGACGTTTCTCTGCTCGTCCAAGTCTCTTCTTCAGTTCTGATCAGATGCTGGTGACCACAGCCTTATATCTGCAGGGAGGGGCTAACTACACTGAAACTGTAAACATCTATGGACTCTAGTTTCAGCTGGAGCTACCCTATTCAGCCCTTAACGACCCTGATATTGTTCTTTGTTCTGGGTCTGAGGATGGAGTTGTAGATGGGGGAGAGATTATGTCTCAGCCCCCTGTTCCTGTTTAAAAGGAAGGATTCTCTTTTCTAACAAAAATAGCTTCTTTAACTCTCCTCTCAAACCATTTCTTTTCTCTGGCTCAGATCTGAACTTCACTATCTTCAGAGGAGGTTAGTGTCTTTGAGATGTCCAACAACGATTCGTCCAGTGACAGATTTTAACTTCGTCTTTTGCTATAGAGTTTACAGTCGACATTTTGGTGTTTTTTAACTTAAATTTCTTAAACTTGTTCAGTTTTATGTGTGATCCAGAAGATAAATAATAGAAACACGTGTTCTGTGTGTGTGGATGTGTCTGAATGTCTCCTCCAGCTCCTCAACCGCTGTTCACTACATAGATCTGCACTCAGGTCATGTGAAGGGAGAAAGAGAGAAACACAAAAAGAGAGAAAGAGAGAAAGAAAGAGACAGACAGAAAAAAAGTCGGGAGTAGCGTCGGGAGTAGCGTCGGGAGTAGCGCCGGGACTAGCGCCGGGACTAGCGCCGGGACTAGCGCCGGGACTAGCGCCGGGACTAGCGCCGGGACTAGCGCCGGGACTAGCGCCAGGACAGCAAATGGAAAAAATATACTCCAGATTATTTTTTGTTTTGTTTTTATTTTTCTTCACATAATTTCAGCCTCTCTCCTTGACGACATTTTTGTGTTACGTTTATGTTTTAGATTTATGTGTGACTGATGTGGTGAAGGACAGAGGCAGAAAACTAGAAAAAAAATGTCTGTTTATAATTTTAATCCCATGTGTTTGTTTTGTTTTTGTTCAAATGGGATTAAAATTGTGGCAGACGCATTTCCTTCAGTCTTCTATCTGATTCCAGCGTCTCTACTTGACCACACGTTTTTTTATATATTTTTCTGACCACACGGCTGTACGAGGAGGTCAAACTGTGTCGTCTCAGCTGATCTGTCCCTTTGCTTCTGTTTTCCTTTGCTCTTGTCGTTTTTTGTCACCGTCGTCTCATTTTCCTCTAAATCCAAACAGACCACACTCTGGAGCGAGCGTTTCTTTGCGGCTAACCGTGCTAGCTCTCGCCTATTCTCCGAGTGGCTGTAAATGTGCTGTACGGACTAACAGTGGGAAGCAGAGGAGCCACATCTGCGTGGGGGCGAGCAGGAGAGGTGACCTGGAAAAAGCCTCATACTCAGCACTGCCTGGAGGGTCTGAGAGCTGCACAGACTGACTCCGCTCAAAGCAACGCACGAGCCAACGCATGAATGCAACCACAATGCATCATGGGACATATTCAGACAACACGGGTTTAAATGAATATGGAGGATGGTGTGTGTCGTGTGTAAAGACAGTTGGATTTTATATGAATCTGTATGTTTTTCTTCAGGCATTTGAGCAAAATGAGTCTTTCCTCAGTGCAGATACTTTGCATAAGTCGCTATGTTTTGTTTACACAGGGGAGTCAACAAGAGGGGGGCAAAGGGGCCCGGTTTAGGGGCCCAGAATTGGACCGTCTTCCTATTTATTTACATTAGAGGGGGCCCATCTGAGACATCTTGCCCCGGGCCCCCATATTAATTTCTGTCTGCGTTTACATCCTACTAGTAAGTGTTTATATTGTCTGATAATCAAGAAGTGCACATTAGCATGCCAATTGTTAGCTTTAGCATGACCGCAAACCTCTGCTCTGGTGTTTGACATGTTTAAAATACAAAACAAAAACAATCAAAAGAAAAAAGTCCATACAAAACATTATGTAACATGTGGGAAAAAAATGACTTTTGGACTTAGAAGATCTGGTTCGTCTCAGAGGAAAGAGACAGCAGCAGCAGGATGTGGTGCCCTTAACCATGTGACAAAAGTGTGAAAAGTATTTACAATATTTACAAAGAGCACTGTACAGTTTCATAATCTTCGCTCAAAACAGTCCAGCTGTAATAATCCACACCACGCTACAGTCCAGTTTAGCGGCAGACGAAATAACAGGTAAAGAGTTTGGGGGTTTGTGTATGTGTCCGGTGTTGGATTAAATGGTGTTGGATGCAGAGTGTCCTACCACATCAGCTGTATCCATCATGTGGGAGCAGAGGCCTGTTGAACATCGGCGGCGCCGTGTCCTGTACGATCCAGGCTGTGTCCTGTACGATCCAGGCAGGTGAACGAAGAGGAAGAAGAAGAGACATGAACCTGGCCTGTGCAAAACATTCAGTCTCATTATTTGGCATTTGAATATTATTGCAATAAATAAATAAATAAATTCCAGATCTAGATGTACATCATCATATAAATTCATTTCAACAGATTGTTAGCTAACATGTAACAGTTAACATTATTGCCCAGCTTCAAGTTAAAATGAAAACACGATACAAAATATAATGCAACATCAGGATCACATTAACTACAGCTAGCTCCGCTTAGCATTAGCCACAGGTAACGCCGTTTAGCATTAGCCACAGGTAGCGCCGCTTAGCATTAGCTACAGCTAGCGCCGCTGAGCATTAGCCACAGGTAACGCCGCTTAGCATCAGCACGGGTTAGCATAATAACGACACTCATCAGTTTCTCTGATTAATAATCCCTCATGTTGCTCACACGATGTCCTCACGCTGGAGGCGTCTGTAAGTGGAGGAGCAAAACTCAGACATGAAGGAAAATGAAACATGAAGTGAAAAGTTTAGAGGTTGTGGTTTTACCTGCTGCGGTTTCCCGCGCTCATCCTCCACCGTCTCACACCGCGCGTCTGTTTATCTCCATCACGCTACTACGAGCTATCGCGAGATTTAGGGGTTGCTATGGTAACGGAGCTACAGGTGGAATGTTATTGCACGGAGAGTATAAAATGCAGATAATTATATTAATACATTTGATTTTAAAGGCTGGGTTACATAACATGAGTTTATATTTACATTTTTACATACATTACATATATTACATACAAACATTTTTCATATGTATTTGAGCAAAATGTGTCTTTCTCCAGAGCAGATATTTGACATAATCAGCTTTTAAAGTCACAGGGGGGACACAAAGGGGTCAGTTGTCCCGGGGCCCAGAGTCTAATTTTGGATGTGCATTCATTTATATTTGAGGGGGCCCATGTCATGTGGCTTAGGCCTCACTCACCTCTGGCTGATTTTGAAAAAGCTAAACATGCTTTTGTCACATCGCGCCTGGATTATTGTAACTCTCTGTATGTAGGTGTGGACCAGGGCTCTATACAGAGAGAATAATTGTACAAAATAAAGCAGCGTATCATCTTTTTAGACAGAAACGAGCTGTAGTTTTGTATCGTGTGGAAATGCTTCTCGACTGAGGCTGGTGTAAAACTCCGTCAGAGTTAAAGTGTCGTGGGGTTAATTAGAGCCTTCGACCCAGCACCATTTAAAATGAGCTCCGCACTTTTTCTCACATATAAATTTAAACTTCACAAGCTGCAGTTTTTCCATTTAGACTCATATTTAACCTCTGGACACTTCTCTTAATGAAGATCCGCTCTCTGGACCCGACGAACAGCTGCTGCGCCCCCTATCCAGGTGTTCACCGGTCTGATCCGCACAAACTCCCTCTGTCCCAGGGCGAGACGCTGGAGTAAAAGCAGCACAGTCCTGTTAGTCTGACATATTTGGCTTGTATTTGTGGAGTCTTGTGGCGTAGAGACTCGTTAGGGCCTCAGTTTGGCGGCTCATCACACTGACATTGTGCCCTTGAGCAAGACCAGATTTATGACTCTTCACTGGTGCCTGAGCCGACGAGAACAACACGACCCTGCCTCCGAGAGAACGAGACGTGGAGAAACAAAATGAGAGATGGGATTTACACTCAGAGCACGAGGTTAGTCCTGGTCTAGACCCGGTTTAGACCCGATTTAGTCCTGGTTTAGACCCGGTTTAGACCCGGTTTAGTCCAGGTTTAGTCCTGGTTTAGTCCCGGTTTAGTCCCGGTTTAGTCCCGGTTTAGACCCGGTTTAGACCCAGTTTAGACCCGGTTTACTCCTGGTTTAGTCCCGGTTTAGTCCCGGTTCAGTCCCGGTTTAGTCCTGGTTTAGTCCCGGTTCAGTCCAGGTTTAGTCCTGGTTTAGTCCTGGTTTAGTCCTGGTTCAGTCCTGGTTTAGTCCTGGTTCAATCCTGGTTTAGTCCCGGTTCAGTCCAGGTTTAGTCCTGGTTTAGTCCTGGTTTAGTTCTGGTTTAGTCCTGGTTTAGTCCTGGTTTAGTCCTGGTTCAGTCCTGGTTTAGTCCCGGTTTTGACGTGTGTTCACGTCTAAACACAGATGTCAGCTTCTACAGTTTCCTTCAGTCACATAATCCTCGATCTGGACTGAACCTGTGATAAAAATCAGTTTTATAAAAGCCCAGACACATTAAAAAAAAAAAAAAAAAAAACTTTTAAAGAGGCAGCAATATGGAAAAATCTACTTTTTGGAGCCTTTTCCCACATTTTATAGCTGTTCCCTCATCAAAATCATGTCTGGAAAGGGTATAAATGTCACCCATGTATGTTTGAGTAATCTAGCGATCTCTCTCTCCCTATTCAAACCCTCCTCACGGATTCTGTACGAGGCTCCGCCCACAAGCCCACATCACTCATACTCACACATAATCCTCCATAAATATTCAAAAACATGATACAAAACTGTAAAACTGTTCACTACAACTTCACAAACCTGACGTGATGCGATGTATGCTCTGAAGGGGGAGTGGCTTAGCGCAGAGAGCAAAAAGAGGGAGGAGTTATCAAATTAAACATTTTCAAAAGAATAAAAAGTACTACAGTGGTGTAAATATGTGTTTTTAAACCTGGACGACGCCGTTTTTCGCTCCAGCCTCGAGGTCACATGATTTTTTCACCAGGAGAAGGTCAGATCCTGTGTCCTGCTCCGGAGGCTCTGAGGAAAGGTCACGACCACAGACTGGAAATAAATGGACAAAACCAACCTGCTCAGCACGACTCTGGCTCCAGTTCACTTTCTACTGAAAAACTGTGTCTCTCTCTGTACCTGCTGCTGTCAGACTCATTTTGGTCTTAAATGTTCAATTAACCCTCTACATGATCCTGGGTTCTTTTATATTGTTGTTGTTGTTTTTGATTTTTTTTTTATTTGTATTTTATTATTTTTTTTTCTTCATTTTTTTTTCTTCATTTTTTGAGTTATTTTGAGTTTTGTTTGTTTTGGGGGTTTTTTTTTTATTTTGAAGTTTGTTTGGGGTTTTTTTGTTTGTTTTTTTGTCAAATTTAGTGTTTTTTTTTGAAAAACTGTGTCCTCTCTCTTGTTATTTTGAGTTTTTTGGGTTGTTTTTTTTTAGATATTTTGAATTATTGTTTTTTGTTTTTTTTTTATTTATTTATTAATTATTTTTATTTTATTTGATTTTAGTTATTTTGAGTTTATTTATTTATTTTTTTATTTTTTTATTTTTTTAGTTATTTTGAGTTTTCGTTGTTTTGTTTTTTTTAAGATATTTTGAGCTGTTAGGTTTTTTTTAATTAATTTATTTTTTAGTTATTTTGAGTTTATTTATTAATTTTTTATTTATTTTTTTTTTGTTATTTTGAGTTTTCATTGTATTTTTATTTTTTTTAATTTTATTTTTTTTTAAGTTATTTTGAACAGGCGTTATAAAAGCAGCAGGACCTGGGATCCACACACACGTCTTTAATTCTTCATAAAGATGTGAGTCTGTCACTGGTGAATCTCCTCGTTTTCAAATGTGTTTGATTGACAGGAAGTGCTCCACTGTGTTTTTAAACTCCACACACCTTCATTTCTTGAATCATTTGGATCATTTCAGTCTCTGGAATTGAACTAAAATCTCGACTGAACTAAAGGTTAAAGGAGCTGTTCACTTGAAAACTACCACTTGATGACATCACAAGGTGGAACAGAGCGTTTTGAGCTTTTTTTACTCATGTGTGAATGAAACAAAACACGACTCCAGGTCTGTGTCTGAGGACTAAATGTGTCAGTGGCGTCTGTACATTTGATATAAAATGGATAAACAGGAGGTGAGGAGGTATTTTTTGGTTTATTTGTGATTCTCCAGTGAAACCTTCAGCTCGTCCGTCACTTTTCTGCACAAAAAACATCAAAAGACTCCAGTTCAGTCGAGTGTCTGTGTAAACTTACTTCTGAAGTAACGTTTATACCTGAAAAACATGTGCTGCAGCAGAGACGAGCGCAGAGAAAACGCTCGGGTTAACTTCAGCATCAAAAGTGTCTGTTTAGCATCTATGACACATGTGACTCTCACGACTGACCGAGCAACGCCACCGAACGGCTGGTTCAGAGGTTCAAGACATGTTCACTGAGAAACGGAAAACGCTTTTACCAATGTAAGATTTAAAATGTCTCTTCAAATTACTGCAGCACACAGCAAGTCGTCCCACAAGATCTAAAATGAGCCAATCAGGAGAGAGGTCGTTCCCTTAGCAACGCTGTCAATCAAACCTGTTGCTAACGCTAACAGGAGCGACGTCGGGGAAAGAAGGACCTGATGTGTCTGTTATTAATGTTCAGATGTTGATTTACAGACACAGACGTGAAATAAAAACCCCAGGATCATGTAGAGGGTTAATACGAACATTTAAGACCAACATGAGTCTGACAGAGAGAGGGGGCGCTGTTTAAAAAAAGACACAAAAAAAAGACACAAAAAAAAAAAAAAAAACAAAAAAAAAAAACAATCTAAATAACTACAACATAAAATAAAATCAATAAAGCAAAAAATAAATTAATCAATTCAAGATAACAAAGAAAAATCAACTCAAAATAACAAACAAAAAACAAACTCTGAATAACTTTAAAAAATGAAGAAAATAAACAACAAAAATAAACAACTCCAAATAACAAAGAAATAAAAAAAAAAATTTTTTCAAAAAAAAAAAACAAAAAAAAAAAAAAAAGGGGGGGACTGTTTTTCAAAAAACAAAAAATATATATAAACAAAACCCCTTCAAAATAACTTTCAAAAAAAAACAAGGACAAAAATCTCAATATAAGAAATAAAATAAATAAACAAAAAAAAAACAACAACAAAAACTCAAAATAAAAAAATAAACCCAAAATAAATGCAAAAAAAAACAAAAAAACCAACACAAAATAACAAAAAAAAAAAAAAGACCCCAGGATGATGTGGAGGGTTAATACAAACATTTCAGACCAGGGATGAGTCTGACAGTCACAGAGTCGATGTCGTTGGAAACTTGTTCGTCCTCACTTCTTCTTCTTCGTAGCGCGGCGGCGGCGGTTAGCAGGTTAGCTCTGTGTTTCTATAAAGAGTCTCTGGTCAAACCCCAGAAGGCGCGTCCTCTTTAATCTTTTTATACTTTCCTTAAAATCTCGTCTCTAAACTCCCCGTTGGGTTTGTGCGGAGAGCTTTTCCATTTGAAACCCCAAACCGCCCGTCCACTCTGCGCCACATACATATTTGATCGTCTCCGATTCGCCGTACTGTATTTCTACATCTGTAACGGCTCTTTCCGGCTCGTCCGCGGCTCGGCCTCGTAGAACAATGGCCTCGGCTCTTAGGAACCATTAGGGCTTTGTCCGAGCGATCGGGGAAAATCTCGGCTCTTAAAAAAGCCGCATGAAATCTTAAAGACGTTTTTCCGAGCCTGGAGTTTCAGTTTGTCGGGAGCAGCCTGGAATTCTGCAGAAGGAGCCGAGTTTTTGTTGGTTTGTGTTTGTTTCTCTGTCGACACGACCCAACATAAACTGGAAAGAAACAAAAAAAACTCCACAAAGTTCAAAAATAAAAGAACAAAAAGAATAAACTCGACTTGAAAACTCAAACAGCAAAAAACTAAACTCAAAATTCGTTCGTTATTAAGAAAACTTGACTCTTCTGAGGTTTAATCCGTGTTTTAAAGATGTTTCCTCCTCAAAAATAGACCTAGAGATGTTTTATTATTAGTCTGTAACATCTCCACAGCTCAACACGCTCTGTTCCACCTGGTGATGTCATCAGGTGGGAGTTTTCGAGTTAAAAGCAGCTCGTTTTACCTTTAGTTCAGTCGAGAGAAGTGGAAACTAGGAGATGAAATGATCAAAATGATTCTAGAAAGAGAGAGAAGAGAGGGAGGAGAAAGAGAGGAGGAGAGATAGGAAAGGGGAGAGAAAGAAGAGACAGAAAAGAGAGCGATAAGAGAGGGAGAGGAGAGAGAGAAAGAGGAGATAAATAAGAAAGGGAGGAGGGGGACAGAGAGAAGAGAGAGAGAGAGGAAGAGGGGGGGAGAGAAGAGAGAAAGAGAGGGGGAGGGGAAGAGAGAGAGGGGAGAGAGAGAAGGGGGAGGAGAAAAACAGACAGGAGAGCGATAAGAAAGAGAGAGAGGAGGTGAGAGAGGGAAAAAGAGGAGATGAATAAGAGAGGGAGGAGAGGAGGGGAAAGAGAAAGAGAGGGGGAGGGAGGAGAGAGGAGAGAGAGGGAGGGAAAGAGAAAGAGAGGGGGTGAGGAAGAGGGAAGAGGGGGGGGAAGTAAGAGAAAGCAGAGAGAGAGAAGAGACAGAAAGGAGAGAGAGAGAGGAGAAAGAGGAGGGGAAAGAGAGAAAGAGGGGAGAGGGAGGAGATAAATAAGAGGGAGGAGGGGGAAAGAAAGAAAGAGAGGAAAGAGAGAGGGAAGAGGGGAAAGAGAGAAGAGACAGAAGAGAGAGAGAGGAGAAAGAGGAGGGGAAAGAGGAGAAAGAGAGGAGGGAGAGAGAGAGAGAGGGCTGAGATGGGGGTGATTCTAGTGAAGGTGGGTGGAGTTTAAAAACACAGTGGAGCACTTCCTGTATCACCACTTGATGACATCATAAGGTGGGACAGAGTGTTTTCAGCCTGAATCTGCAGGTTTGTTTGTTGAACGTGTGAAAATGAAACATTAGGACGGAGATCAGAGAGAAGAGTCGTGTGTTTTTATTGTAATTATAAATAAGCAGCTGACAGGGATGTGGGCGGGGACAGGGGGTGGGTGAAAACCGACTTTTTTGCAGCAGTTTCAAGTTAAAGATCCAAACGCCAAAAAGTAAAGTTGAGCTAAAATTAACACAACACTGACTGGAAATCTCATTAAAGTCGGACTAAACAACTAAACTCCGCCCACAATCAGATTTCATATAGAGGTGGTGAACTGGGCGGGGCCTAGAGGAGGAGGGGCGTGGTCTGCAGGTATAAGGAAGAGTGTGAGAAAAGTGTGACACCTCCCCTTTAACCACATCACCTTTAAGTGAACATAGTGGTTCAAATCCTGAAACGAGTCGTGTTTTTTTTTCTCTTCTTTTCTGGACACTCGTTGTTCTTAAACTCTCTCGTTCTTCTGCTCGTCGAGCCTGTGCTGGACCCGAGTTTGGCCCGGGTCACATTCTTTCAGGGAGGTGTGGCATTTTTGTGCAGCCGCGAAACGAAAACAGAGAATTTAAAGGAACCTCGGCGTTTTTCTGCTGATGTGGCCTCGTCTGGAGAGTTTAACACAAACACGGGACAGAAAAACACGACGGATGCTCCCGAAAGCGACCAAACTCACACCAAAGACTGACACAAAACACACTACAGCCACAAATGTTCCACAGTACGGCATTTAAAGCCGTTACTATGGAGACAAGAAAGGTTTAAAGGTCATATATTGTGCAAAAGTGACTCTTGTGAGCGTCTGAGGAAACATCAGAACAGATCAGAAATAGAGGAATATGGGACATTTCACCAAAAACACACACGTCCATATTAGGAGTTCAGACCTGAGTGTCATAGCAACCAAAGAGCCAATCAGGAGCGAGGATGCTGAAGGTAAGAAAGTCAAACTTGGGGCAAATACAGCATTTTCAAAAAAGGAAACGTGTTGATCTAAATCTGACGTGTTACAGTTTATCCACGAATCCACAAGATCGAGCACGAGATTTAAGAACCGCACGACCACGACATCGAGACGAAAGAGTGAAGATGGAGGGCAGAGAGTTTAGGCTCGAGTTATACTTCAATACAATGATAATACAAATCTCAACAGCAAACAGGAAGTGCTCTATTCTTCACTTCCTGTTTGGACCGTGTTAGCCGTGTGTTAACCGCTTGTTAGCCGCATGTTAGCAAGTGCTGGCAGCGTGTTAGCAGTGTGTTAGCCACATGTTAGCCCTGTGTTAGCCGTGTGTTAGCCACATGTTAGCCGCGTGTTGGCTGTGTGTTAGCCGTGTGTTTAGCCACATGTTAGCGGTGTGTTTAGCCGTGTCCATGTACAAACACGTCTGTAGCTTTAGCTCGGCAGCGTTGAGTCTGTTTGAGCTTCATTTCCCAGAGTTCCCTCTTTTTTCTTTGGAATTCTACAGAAGGAGCCGAGTTTTTGTTGGTTTGTGTTTGTTTCTCTGTCGACACGACCGAACATAAACTGAACAGAGACGATTCTGCAAAGTGGGCGCTTGTTTTCAAATGTGCAAAACAAAGAAACGAGGAGTGAACGAGGCGATGGCGCGAGGAATAAAAACTCCACAAAGTTCAAAAATAAAAGGACAAAAAGAATAAACTCAACTTCAAAACTCAAACAGCATTTTCACATTTCATTCAAAAGTTGTCACGTTATAGTTCCATGGAAACAATAGACAAATAGACAACAATATATGAACAAGTTTAGTTTTTTGGGGTTTTTTTCCAAACGTAACAATCGGCTCCTTCTGTAGAATTACAAAGTGAAAAGAGGGAACTCTGGGAAATGAAGCTCAAACCGACTCAACGCCGCAGAGCTAAAGCTACAGACGGGTTTGTACATGGACACGGCTAACACACGGCTAACACACGGCTAACACACGGCTAACACACGGCTAACACACGGCTAACACACGGCTAACACACGGCTAACACACGGCTAACACACGGCTAACACGGCCCAAACAGGAAATGAACAAGAGAGCACTTCCTGTTTGCTGTCGAGATTAGTGTCACTGCTGCACACACTCAGAAACGCTCACTTCTCTCGACTGAACTAAAGATAAAAGGAGCTGTTTTTAACTTGAAAACTACCACTTGATGACATCACCAGGTGGAACAGAGCGTTTTGAGCTGTGGAGATGTAACAGACTAATAATAAAACAATTCCAGGTCTGTTTTTTAGCCGTGTCTTAGCCATGTCTTAGCCGTGTGTTAGCCGTGTGTTAGCCGCGTGTTAGCCCTGTGTTAGCCCTATGTTAGCCCTGTGTTAGCCCTGTGTTAGCCCTATGTTAGCCGTGTGTCAGCCGCGTGTTAGCCCTGTGTTAGCCACGAGTTAGCCGTGTGTTAGCCCTGTGTTGGCCACATGTTAGCCGTGTGTTAGCCATGTGTTAGCCACGTGTTAGCCCTGTGTTAGCCCTGTGTTAGCCGCGTGTTAGCTCTGTGTTAGCTCTGTGTTAGCCCTGCATTAGCCGTGTCCCTGTACAAACACGTCTGCGGCGTTGAGTCCGTTTGAGTTTCGGTTTTATCTAAACTGTTGGATTTCAGAGTCGTTCATTTCATGCAAATTACTTTTCTGCTGAAGCTTCGTTTTGACTGAATCATAATCGTCTATAATCATCTTTTTGGACTTTGTGGAGGAATAAACGCTGAGACGAGCCGTTTGAGTCTGAGATGATGAAAGTCGTTTTAAAAAGTTGAGGTGTCGATGTAAATTTACATTTTGGTCGATATAAAATGAAATACTCCTGATACGACTCAAGCTGCAAATCCCACAGTGTGGCATTAAATGTTTGTATAATCATGAAAGAAACATGTGACGCTGCTGAGTTATAGGTCAGATCTGTGGAGAGGCGAGCACATGCACAGTAAAGATACGTTTTTTGATCTACACTTTTACTTCAGTACATTTTACAGTGTGTACTTTTTACTATTACTTCACTACATTTGAGAGAAGTACTGTGTTGTACTCATCAGGTTAAAGCCACACTGCGGGAATTCAGAGCTAAGCCACGACATCTCCATGGAGACCAGGACAAAAAGCGTCACTTCTGATGAAACGCTCGGCTGGACAGATGTGGGATCAGAAAATCAATAACGACGCTCGAAAACGCTCGAATTTCGCTCCATCGATACAATTTTTTATCATGAAAAAAAACACAAATGTAAAAACGCAGAAGGATAAAAAGAGGAAAAGTGTTTCTCACTCAACAAAAATGTGAAGAGACAGAAGGAAAATAGAGAGAAAAATGAGAAGACGAGAAGAAGAGAAGACGAGAAGACAAGAAGAGAAGAAGAGGAAGAGAAGACGAGAAGAAGAGAAGACGAGAAGAAGAGAAGACGGGAAGACGAGAAGAAGAGAGGACGGGAAGACGAGAAGAAGAGAGGACGGGAAGACGAGAAGACAAGAAGAGAAGAAGAGGAAGAGAAGACGAGGAAAAGAGAAGATGGGAAGACGAGAAGAGAAGATGAGAAGAAGAGAAGAAGAAAAGATGAGAAGAAGAGAAGACGAGAAGAGAAGACGAGAAGAAGAGAAGACGAAAAGATGAGAAGAGAAGACGAGATGAGAAGAAGAGAAGACGAGAAGAAGAGAGGATGGGAAGACGAGAAGACAAGAAGAGAAGAAGAGGAAGAGAAGACGAGGAGAAGAGAAGACGAGAAGACGAGAAGAGAAGAAGAGAAGACGAGAAGAAGAGAAGACGGGAAGACGACTTCTTCTCGTCTTCTCTTCTTCTCTTCTTCTCGTCTGCTCGTCTTCTCGTCTTCTCTTCTACTCTTTTATGAAAAAAATTGAGCCTCTTCAGCGCCCCCTCAAGGTCAGAGTCAGACTTGGTCGACACTTGGAGCCTCCCTGGTTTAAAAAGTTCTAGCGAGTAACAAAAACAGTCCAAAAACCTGCTGTGGAGCTGTGAAGGTTCAGCGTCTTCGTCCAGGTGAAGATGATCTGCACGAAACAGAAGAGACTGAAAAAAACAGACATTTTCCTGTTTCTGAAGCTGAAACTTTAAACTGAAACTTGCCTTTTGTGAGTTTTGTTTTTGCACAGAAACGAGGTCAGATGTAGATTTTTTCTTAATAACTTTCATATTTTTGGTTTGAAGCGACACAATGAAAAGTCCAAACTCCACATTAACCCAGCGCCACTCGCCCCTGAACGACGAGGTTTTTTTTTATCTGTGGGGCATTTTTGGCAAATCGAGTTTCAGTTTTGGCCACAAACCGAAGCGTCTCGAGCCAAGTCATTAGTGTCTGAAATAAAGCAGCTTTGTTTTGTGTCACGCTCCACGAAGTTTTACTCCAGAGCGAGAACCAGGACGAGGACAGAGCAGCGGCGCCTGAAACACGGAACGCCACAGAAATGTTCCAGGTTAATCACACGAACGAGCAGATCTGAAACATCTGAAACATCTGAAACATCTGAATCATCTGAAAATCTGAAACATCTGAAACATCTGAATCATCTAAAACATCTGAAACATCTGAAACATCTGAAACATCTGAAACATCTGAAACATCTGAAACATCTGAAACATCTGAAACATCTGAAACATCTGACACATCTGAAACATCTGAAACATCTGAAACATCTGAAACATCTGAAACATCTGAAACATCTGAAACATCTGAAACATCTGAAACATCTGAAACATCTGACACATCTGAAACATCTGAACATCTGAAACATCTGAAACATCTGAAACATCTGAAACATCTGAAACATCTGAAACATCTGACACATCTGAAACATCTGAAACATCTCTGAAACATCTGAAACACATCTGAAACATCTGAAACATCTGAAACATCTGAAACATCTGAAACATCTGAAACATCTGAAACATCTAAAACATCTAAAAATCTGAAACATCTGAAACATCTGAAACATCTAAACATCTGAAACATCTGAAACATCTAAAAACATCTGAAAACATCTAAAACATCTAAACATCTGAAACACTCTGAAACATCTGAAACATCTGAAACATCTGAAACATTTAACATCTGAAACATTTAACATCTGAAACATCTGAAACATTTAACATCTGAAACATCTGAAACATCTAACATCTGAAACATTTAACATCTGAAACATCTGAAACATTTAACATCTGAAACATCTGAAACATTTAACATCTGAAACATCTGAAACATCTGAAACATCTAAAACATCTAAAACATCTGAAACATCTGAAACATCTAAAACATCTGAAACATCTGAAACATCTGAAACATCTGACACATCTGAAACATCTAAAACATCTGAAACATCTGAAACATCTGAAACATCTGAAACATCTGAAACATCTGAACATCTGAAACATCTGAAACATCTGATCTGACACATCTGAACATCTGACACATCTGAAACATCTGAAACATCTGAAACATCTGACACATCTGACACATCTGAAACATCTGAAACATCTGAAACATCTAAAACATCTGACACATCTGAAACATCTGAAACATCTGACACATCTGAAACATCTGAAACATCTGACACATCTGAAACATCTGAAACATCTGAAAATCTGAAACTCTGACACATCTGAACACATCTGAAACATCTGAACTCTGAAACATCTGAAACATCTGACACATCTGAAACATCTGAAACATCTGAAACATCTGACACATCTGACACATCTGACACATCTGACACATCTGACACATCTGAAACATCTGAAACATCTGAAACATCTGACACATCTGAAACATCTGAAACATCTGACACATCTGACACATCTGAAACATCTAAAACATCTGACACATCTGAAACACGGAACGCCACAGAAATGTTACAGGTTAATCACACGAACGAGCAGATCTGAAACATGTGAAACATCTGAAACATCTGACACATCTGACACATCTGAAACATCTAAAACATCTAAAACATCTAAAACATCTAAAACATCTGAAACATCTAAACATCTAAAACATCTGAAACATCTGACACATCTGACACATCTGACACATCTGAAACATCTGAAACATCTGAAACATCTGACACATCTGAAACATCTGAAACATCTGAAACATCTGAAACATCTAAAACATCTGACACATCTGAAACATCTGACACATCTGACACATCTGACACATCTGAAACATCTGAAACATCTGAAACATGCCCCTGAGTTTTGATACATGTGCTATAAATAAATAAATAAATGTAATACTTAAAAATAAATAAATTAATAAATACATAAAAATAATTACAATTGATTTACTTTTTTCTTTATAATAAATAAATACATAAATAAACTGAAGTGAAATGAAATGAGATTGAAAATTCCAGAAGCTGAAATGATCCAAATGATTCTAGAAATGAAGGTGTGTGGAGTTTAAAAACACAGTGGAGCACTTCCTGTATCACCACACGATGACATCACGAGGTGGAACAGAGCGTTTTCAGCTTAAATCTGCAGGTTTGTGTTAAAGAGAATGACACAAAACACAGCTCCAGGTCTGTGACGAGGAGCAGATCAGAAAACAGCGACACATCGGCCCTTTAAACTTCTCCGTCTCCATGGAGACCGGTGACGTCTCCAGGTTTGGTCAGATCTGCGGAGAGGCGACGCTGCTCATGAAATAAAAACACCTGCGACGGATTAAACGCGAGATGCAAAAAAGTCCAGACAAAGCAAAAAAAGTTACAAATTTTAATTTGAAAATTGTGATTTTGCTCAGACTGAAGTGATTTTATTCACGTTTTTTGTTCGCGTTTGAGCCGAGAGCCGAGCCGGGTTTGGAATGTTTTGAATTGAAAATCTCGAGCGTGACCTCACGTCGCCGTCGGCTTCACCGCCAAATTCTTCCCAGATTAAATTTGTCTGGGTTTCATTTTCTCCTCCTGTATCTCACAAAACCAACTCAAACTCTGCCCTGTGAAAACACGACGTCCTCTGCAGCCGCTCGGGTCAAAACTGAAACAAAGTGTGATTCTTCTTCTTCTAAATGAAAAAGTGGAGAGTCTCAGTTTGACGTCAGGTAAAAAAAAAACCTCGAGGTCAAAAAAAGTCATCTACAAATTATAATTTCACCTCATTAATGTTTTATCTTTGTTTAAACTTTGTGTAAAACTGTTTTAATTTGACCTTCTTCACTTATGAGGCTGCAGCTGTTTGAAGCATGGAGAGTCTGCCCCCTGGAGGCCGGAGTCGTGCATTACACAAAAAGAACAGCCTGGTTCTGAAGTGAAGTTTGTATCATCAGGAGTCGGATTAAAAAGGACAAATGTTCAACAGTTTGATTTGAATTTATGTTTAACACCTGTAGTTGGTTCCTCCCTCCACTAGGGGCCGACATAACGTGATGGTTCCTGAGGGTTTTCTGTGTTTGTTCAGAAGAAGATGATGTTTTTAAATGTTCCTTATGTGTATTTTATTTAAATCTGTTATACTGACAGTGTCGGGAGGTAACTGAACACTAATTTTGAGCAAAAGTATTCAGAGTACAGTCCAAAATGGCGGCTCAGACAGCACAGAATCAGTGAGAAACATTAAATTTAGCTCTGGTGATGAGGCTGTGGTGAGTTTAAATAAAGTTTAACTCAAGTTTTACTCAAGTTTAACTAAAGTTTTACTAAAGTAGTGACGTAAAAACAGAACAAACCGTGAAATGGACATAACTTCTGCAGTTTTGAGTTTATTTTGCAGAACTTCAGGGTCATGTGACGTGTCTCTGAGTCTGAAAAGTACTTTACAAAACTCGTCCAGGTCTGATCCAGAGCGAAAAAGACGAAGTTTAAACCTGTCAACTGGACGAGTCGTTGTAGGAGTAGTGGTTGGCGCCCCCTTCAGACAGATATAAGGCAGTGTCCAGCAGGAATTTGACCAGAACTGAAGAAGAAGCTTGTAGGAGTGAAGACGTTTGGCTGCTCGTCCAAGCCGCGGCTTGGACGAGCAGCCAAACGTCTTCACTCCTACAAGCTTCTTCTCAGCCGCGGCTTGGACGAGCAGCCAAACGTCTTCACTCCTACAACGACGACGCAGTACTCTGATTGGCCCATGTACCAGAATACTTCACAAAGTACATTTTAAACATGAAGTTTCTCAGTTTTCTGTGAGTAAACACATTTTACACGGTGTTTCGAGTTGTGTGTCGCTCTTACCTCCGGTGGGACGTGTCTGTGGTCTCTCCAGTACGAGCCGTGTCCGTTTGTGCTCACGAGTCTTAATTAAGTAACGACTTTCACCTGATTCCTGCAGAAACGGCTCCACCCGTTTCAAATCCTCGTTTAAACCATCTGCACATTTCTACACGGCCAGGAAAAGTTTGGACACGTCTTATTCAGTGTTTTTGTTCTATATTTTTACTACTTTTTATACAAATATGTGGATTTATGTCAAACCCTTTTTCACCGAGGGCCACATCAGCAAAAAAAAAAAAAAAAAATTAACTATTTTATTTAACTTGTGCATAAACTGTTTCCGTTTATTACTTGTTCATGTTACAAATATTGCAGATACATGTCCATAAATGTAAAAATATGACAGTATAACTGCGCATCTCTGATAAACTACGATAAACTGACATTTTAAGGCAGTCACACCTTTTAAACTACCTTGTCATGGGCCACATAAAACGACATGGTGGGCCACATTTGGCCCGTGGGCCTTGAGTTTGACACATGAATCATGTTCTTAAAAAAAACTCTACTAAATATTTTTCGACAAACCAAACAGCGGCTGCTTTAAAGTTTCATCCATGTTGTTCCTCTTACTCTGCAGTCTGAGCAGCGACTCCCAGACTTCCCTCACCCCAGACGCCTCCTCCAGCACCTCCAGTGGGACCAGACCAGACGAGCGACACACTTTAAGGATTTGAATATAAAATCTACACAAATGACACAGTTACAGTTAGTTTTGAGTGTTTATACAAAGCCCAGAGACGGTTTAAGTTGCTCATGTTTTATTCCATCATTTCGGGATATTGAGGAGAACACAGAACAAAAGCAACACCAGACCAGAAATATCACGACTCGGAGCCTTTCGAACAAACAGAGGAGTGATAATACGAGGAGCACGATCACGACGGAGCCGCTCTATGGCACAGTCTGTTTTTCACACAGGTTTGACACTTTTACAAAAGGTGCTTATATCCACGAAGCTTACAAGTTTACAAGGTACAAAAAGTAGGAATTGCAATACACAAATTGAACAGCACGTGGCGCCGCGGGGTTTGCATCGACTCCAGACGTGACGATATTTACACGACGTTTCCAGAAAAGAACCAAAATGAGCCAGGATTTCATTATGTGTGAACTATTCGCCAGCAAATACCCACAAAATGTAGAAAACTGTTCAAATCCTGCATCTGGAGGTAAAAGAACAAGTGCAGAGTGAGATTTTAGATTTGTTAGTGATGGAGGAGCAGTTATGAGCTGGTGGAACAGTGACAAAAAGGACACAGAGAATCTTAAAACATGATCAGTCAGGAGGATTTGAGGATTGAACCTGCAACCTTCTCACTCAGAGGCAAGCAGGTAAACCACTCTGCCACCAGTCAGCTCTGTTCTTGCTCCTCTGTTGGTAAATATCGATACTTTTGTACAAAATAGTGGTTTAAGCTTAAAGTTCATTTGTGTTGTTACGATAAACTACCAGCAGATGGAGCCAAACACCCACGTTTCAGCTCAGTCTGATTCTGATTCTCACACATTTAAAATGTTCACTTTTACAAATGAACTTAATCCTGACTATTATTCCAATATGATTATGACACAGTGAAATGTGACGAGCTTAAAGCGACGTTAAAACGATAAATATTCTACAAATACAAGGAGGTTTTGGCACAGCTTTGGCAGAGGCGGGAGCGAAGCGAAGGCCCAGAGCTCCGGTTCTCAACCTCAGGGTCACGACATGAACGTGGAGATTTTTGGGGGGGTCACGTGAAGATACAAGATTCTACTGAAGGAGAAACGAGTTTAATGAGGAAATGAGTTTGGACGTGTTTAAACGTAAAGATAAAAACGAGGAGACAAACTCCGACCCAGGACCCGCGGGGTTAAACCACAGACTGTACGAAGGACAGAGGGGGTGTGACGTCACGCTCCGCTTAGCAACGCTGTCAATCAAACCTGCTGCTAACGCTAGCGCAGACATGCCCAAACTGTGGCCCGGGGGCCAAAAGCGGCCCTCAGACCAATTTTTCTTGGCCCTCAAACTTCCAGGTGAATCAGCCATATTACTTTAAACTGCACTTTTTACTGTGTATTTCAGAAAATCTACTTTAACAAGATGTGTCCCACTGAGGATGTAGCATGAAGGTCGAGTGGTTTGGTCTAACTTGAACTAAACTCACAGATTTGAAGTGTTCACTGTTTTAGCGACGAGTCTGTGGCCCTCAGTCGACCTTTGTCTGTGTTTTTATACGTGGCCCCTAATGACAAAAGTTTGGACACCCCTGAGCCAGCAGTTACAGAGAGAGGGGACATGTTTTTTCAAAAAGCAAAAAATAAATTTAAAATAGCAAAAAAAAAATAAATAAAAAACAAAAAAAAATAATAAAAAATAACAATAATAATAAAATAAATAAATAAATTCAAATAAAAAATAAAATAAAATAATCTCAAAATAACTAAAAAAAACAACTCAAAATAACTAAAACAATAAATTCAAAATGACAAAATACATAAAAATAAAATAAAAATGAACTAAAAACAGCAACAACAAAAAAACTAAATAACTAAAAAAAAAAAAAAAAAAAGAAAAATGAACCCCAGGATCATGTAGAGAATACGACATTTAAGACCAAAATGAGTCTGACAGCAGCAGTTTTTCAATAGGAAGTGAACTGGAGCCAGAGTCGATGGAGCAGGAGGTGTGCCTATGATCACTTCCTGTTTGGAACACGGCGGCTAGCATGTTAGCTACGTCCATTTATATAAACAGTCTGTGGTTTAAACTCACCCACGATGGAGAAGTCGGCACGAGAGCGACTTAAATGTGCAAAAAAATAAAATAAAATCTTAATATTGGATTATTTATACAAGCCCGTATCTTGTTTTTAAGAGCGTTGCGTTGGGTCAGAGAGGTGACCAGAGGTGGCCCATTAGGTAAAGTGGGCCAGAGCAGTTTGAGAACCATGGCCCAAGTGCATTAGAGTGGAGCAGTTTGTGGTTTTACATTCATCTCACAGACACATCGTAAAGGGCTCGTGTTCAGGCAAAACGGAGACTTGTATTTACTATTTACACATATATACTGTTCATATAAGTCTCAAAAGTCAGTATTTGGACATTACTGAATACAAGCGTACACTGTACAGTTAGCAGCAAACACTATTGTCCATATCCACATCAGCCACAACATTATGACCACTCACACTCAGAGGAAACAGACACATTTTAAAGAAGAACGATGGTGAAATGTGACTTAGAGCATCTCCAGGTAACTTTTCTGGTGGTGTCTCCATGGAGATGTTTCCGTTAATGTTCCATAGTATGGCATTACTCATAAAAACACCTCAATTCTGTAAATACTGTGGAACATTACAAAGAAAAAACAACATATTAATGGAGATAAACACCAGAAAAGTGACGTAATGTGTCTTTAAATCTTCCCAGGCGGTGTAAAAATGGTCATGATGTTGTTTGATTGTTGTGTTGTTTCAAAAAGGTGAAGAGCGATCACGTTTTTGTCGACTGGTGGCGTTAACGCGGCAGAGAGAGCTTCGAGTGTTTGTGAGGTATTTGAGGCGGGCGTTCGCTCGAAGCTCTCGTCTCCCGAACACGATCGGAACAAAACGTTTTCACATCGTTTTGTTCGTGGACGTGGAGCGGCTCTCGTGATGTCGGAGTTCGTCAAGGCAGCAGCTGCACGAGTAAACAACAAACATGGCACCGAAAACGAACGTGGCACCGACGACAAACAAACACGGCGCCATGAGAAGCGACGGCGAGTCCGAACTGTGACGCTCCATCGGAATGTTCCGGATCTCACACTAACGTCTCGGGGAGTGTGTCTGCGTTCTCTGAGGATAAAAGTTGCCAGATTTGCCACCGGTCCCTCTGCCAGTCCTGCCACTCGGGGCTTTGCGGCGCCAGTTGGCCGTCCGTGCTCGAGTTATTCTGCAGAGGAGACGGGGGCGGTCTCGGGGGCGTGGCTATCTGCGGCGAGCTCACAGAACTAGCCAATCGGTGATGAGCGTTGTAGGGCGGGGGCGATTCGCCGTCGCTCACGTGCACGCCTCTTTGCAGTCTGGAGGCGGGGTTCGTGCCCGGGTGTCCGCCGGCCGGTTGCGGACTCGTCGGGCCGCGTCCGGATTGGCTGTTGGTGTTGATGGACAGGCGCGGTCGGCCCGCTCCTCCTCCGCACACTCTGGACACGGGCAGGTGGGGTCTGGGGGAGGTTGCGGGGGCGGTTGTGGGAGCGGGCGGGTGATGTCTGCTGTCGCCGTGGAGCCCGTCGAGTCCCTCCTGCGAGCTGCGGGAGCTGCCCTCGGACACGTTGCCATGGGAACCTACAACACACAACGTCAGGAATCAGCAGGAGAGCGACGCTAGCAGGTGTTAGCATTCACTCAGCGACATTCACACAGTTTAAAATATGAAACTTAAAGGGCCCATATTCCTCTAGTCTCTGATCTGTTCTAATGTTGTTTCTTGTTTAACACACAAAAAAACTGCATATTTAGACTGAGTTCTTCTCTCAAACTGAAAACACTCTATTCCACCTTGTGATGTCATCATGTGGTGACACAGGAAGTGCTCCACTGTGTTTTTAAACTCCACACACCTTCACTAGAATCATTTCAGCTCCTGGAAGAGCCACGTATCTCGACTGAACTAAACGTAAAAGGAGCTGTTAACTTTAAAACTACCACTTGATGACATCACAAGGTGGAACAGAGCGTTTTCAGCTTTGGAGATGTTACAGACTAATAATAAAGTAAAAATAAAACAGTTGACAGATTTGAACTTCATCTTGGATGGATCAGACCTGGACGACTGAGGGTTTGACACAGATAATAATAAAATGTTACTCAAACGTGTGAATGAAACAAAACACAACTAAAAGTCTGAAAACATCAGAGGAACTTAGCAGGTCTTATGTAAAAGTGATGTAACTGTCGACCATGTAACTGTCGACCATTTCAGGAGACAAGTAGGTGACAAATCCCCGTTTAGAAAAGTTGCATAATGCTGTTTTAATTACTTCAGTTGGCCAATGAGGGCGGGGCTTCTGAAACTGTTTTGTGCTTTCACTTTTAATTAATGTAATATTTCTGACCTTTATCTTTCCCTGTGTAAAAAATAACTGTTTGAATTAAAATTATGTGAACTACTGTATATTACCTGTGTATTACCTGTGTATTTACCTGTGTATTACCTGTGTATTACCTGTGTATTACCTGTGTATTACCTGTGTATTACCTGTGTATTTACCTGTGTATTACCTGTGTATTATCTGTGTATTACCTGTGTATTACCGTGTATTACCTGTGTATTACCTGTGTATTACCTGTGTATTACCTGTGTATTTACTGTGTATTACCTGTGTATTACCTGTGTATTACCTGTGTGTGTATTACCTGTGTATTACCTGTGTATTACCTGTGTATTACCTGTGTATTTACCTGTGTATTACCTGTGTATTATCTGTGTATTACCTGTGTATTACCTGTGTATTACCTGTGTATTACCTGTGTATTACCTGTGTATTACCTGTGTATTTACCTGTGTATTACCTGTGTATTATCTGTGTATTACCTGTGTATTACCTGTGTATTATCTGTGTATTACCTGTGTATTACCTGTGTATTACCTGTGTATTATTTGTGTATTTACCTGTGTATTACCTGTGTATTACCTGTGTATTACCTGTGTATTTGTGTATTTACCTGTGTACGTCTGCTCCTTTAGCGCTGGCTTCAGTGTCGAGTGCCACGTGCCCCAGATGTTCGCGTGCTCCTCCGATATCGTCTCTGAAAAATATAATCCAAATCCAAACATTTACCATTTTAATATTATTCAAAAAAAAAAAAAAATGAATAAAACAAAAGGACAGGACCAGATTTTATGCCACAAAGTCGAAACATCTCAGTTCCATCTGGGTTTAGAACAACGACGACATCCACCATTTTAAATTCTGTCCAGATCCGTAGTTTTGGACCCATTTTGCATTTTCTTGACTCGTTCATTGGTCGCGTGTTAGCATTAGCCTTAGCCTTAGCATTAGCATTAGCATTAGCATTAGCCTTAGCCTTAGCATTAGCATTAGCGTACCTGTCTCCCTGTTCCAGTTGTGTCCTTGTCCCGACAGCTGCTCTGGGATCCTGAACAGGGCCTCGTTCCCGGGGCTGCCTCCCTCCCGGCGCTCGCTCAGGACGGGGGAGTTGTTGTCGTACGGAGACACCTCGCCGCTCGACGCTTTGTTGGAGTCGCTGGACGATCGGCGCTCGCTCAGGGTGAACGGTTCTTCTGGCTGGTGTAAGTCTGAACTTCTAGGAAAGTGGAGAACGTTTCGGAGTTATAACGGACCGGAGAGTGTTTGGGTGAAGGTAAAGCACCGGTTACTCACTGTGACGCTTTCCTCCGCAGAAGATAGTCCACCACGTCTGGATCCGTCTCCAGTAAACTCATCAACACTTCATTCTGCAGATCAGGAGGGACCTACACAAACACATTTCAAATATTTCAAATCAAGTCACTGGAATTTAACTTTGTCCAAATGAACGTTCAGACTTCTTCTCAAAAAGTTTAGAGTTTCAACCTTTGTCTGTAAAAAGTAGTGACTAAGTGAGTGTGACGTCACCACAGCGTTCAGCTCCAAATGAAGCTAATCAAGGCTAGCAGTTATAGCGGCTAATTCTGGATCCGCATTTTCATATTTGGAATCCAACCGTGAGTATCAGAGCAACCAAAGAGCCAATCCACAGCGAGGATGTTGAAGGTAACGCCTCTTCCCGCCCACACCGCTGGTTTAGCAGGGATCGGGTGCTTAGCAACGCTGTCAATCAAACCTGTCACTAACGCTAGCAGGAGCGACGTCGGGGAAATAAGGCGCCTGATGTGTCTGTTATTAATGTTCAGATGTTGATTTACAGACACAGACGTGAAATAAAAACCTCAGGATCATGTCGAGGGTTAATACGAACATTTAAGACAAAATGATGAGTCGGAGTCACGCCCATGATCACTTCCTGTTTGGAACGCGGCGGCTAGCGGGTTAGCACGTCCCTTTACATAATCAGTCCATGGTTTCACCCAGCTGTGTTCTTGATGTTGGTATAAGATTATGTAATGCTGGATAGTCACAGAGATCAGTGTAATGGGATTTGGAGACAGGTTTTGAGAGTTTTTTGAACGTTTAAAAACATTTAACACTTTACGCTTCATAAAACACATAACTGACTCGGCCCCTCTCACTGTTCTCGTACATAATAGCTAAACTAAACCATCTAAATCTTGTTTTTTTTAACTAAGCCAACCCCATGGTCCTCCAGAGCCCTGTTCATCCCTGACTATTATTGCATATGAGTGGTGCAGTGTGCATGAGCAGCTGCGGGGGGCGCTGTGGAGTCAAGTAGTGGACTCACCATGAAGAGTCTTTTATTGTTATGGCCATAGTCACATTTTTATAGAGTTTTTCCACCTTCAAGGCTCAAAGCTGAACTGTTCACACTCACATTCACACAGACACGAGGACGAGGGGGTTAAGTGCGTTGCCCAAGGACACAACAACAGTATTAATCTCTGGGAGCGGGATTCAAACCGACAACCCTCAGATTACAGGATAAACACTCTCATTTCCTGAACATAAACTTATAATTATTCCTATTTAATACAAAAATTAGCTTTTTTTTCTTCCAAAGTCTGAACCATAGATGTTTATATAAATAGCCGTAGCTAACCTGCCGCCGCCGCCGTGTTCTTCGTGTTCGGATTAACCCTCTACATGATCCTGGGATTTTTGTTTTTTTATTTTATTTTGAAGGGTTTTTTTGTTTGGGTTTTTTTTTTTTTTTTTTTTTTTTACTTTTTTTTTTTTTTGTGTTATTTTGAGTCGTTTTTTTTTTTTTTTTTTTTTTTTATTTTTTTTTTTTTTTTTTTTTTTTGTTTTTTTTTTTTTTTTATTTATTTATTTAGTTATGTTTTTGAGTTTGTTTTTTTTTTTTTTTTTTGAGATGGTTATTTTGAGATTTTTTACTTTTTGTTTTTTTTTACTTTTTTGTCATTTTTTTGGTTTTTTTTTGTTATTTTGAGACTTTTTTGTTATTTTGAGTTGGGTTTTTTATTTTGAGTGGGGGTTTTTTTTGTTGTTTTTTTTTTTTTTTTTTTTTTTTTTATTTTGAGGGTTTTTTTTTTTTGTTTTTTTTGTTATTTTGAGGGTTTTTTGTTAGTTTGTTTTCTAATTATTCTGAGTTGTTGTTTTTCTCTCCCTCTACATGATCCTGGGGTTTTTATTTCACGTCTGTGTCTGTAAATCAACATATGAACATTAATAACAGACACATCAGGTCCTTCTTTCCCCGACGTCGCTCCTGCTAGCGTTAGCAACAGGTTTGATTGACAGCGTTGCTAAGCGCTCGCTCCCTGCTAAACCAGCGGTGCCAGCGGACAGGAAGGGGCGTTACCATCAACATCCTCGCTCTGGATTGGCTCTTTGGTTGCTAGGATACTCACGATCAGAATTCAAATTATGTAACTCGGCTCCAGATTAGCCGCTATAACTGTTAGCCTCGATTAGCTTCATTTGACGTCACGCTCACTTAGTCCAGAGCAGTTAGAAATAGTCAAATATTTGATTAAAACTCGTTTGGTTTCACAGCCCGACTCTCGATGTCGTTCTTCTGCGTGATCTCGTCTCAGATCAGACCTGACCTCCTCATGAGCCGTAACGTCACGCCGCTGTTCTGCTCTGCTAACTCCACTTTAACGCCGCGGTTTTGATCTCGCTAATGGCCCCTTTGTTCGCTTCAATCAGTTTGGATGAAAAAGACGTTTCTACAAATCCAAAGTTCAACATATTATGAAACTCCCTTATCCCTGTCAGACGCAGAACCTGATCCGACCCGAGGACCATCTCTCACTCAACGAGCCGCTGCAAAATCACATTAAAACCAAACAAAGCCGCTCCATTGGCTCACGGCAAGAATGTGAGCGGCGGAGCGCAGGGACGCGAGCGAAACACACAGGTTTAAGGTTTCGGACCTCAGATGAACCTCGGCCTGTCTCAACCGCTCAGGAGTCAGAGGTAATCCACACACACATCCACATGTCTATACACACATCTATACACACATATCCACATATCCACACATCTATACACACATCTATACACACGTCTATACACACACATCTATACACATATCTATACACACGTCTATACACACACATCTATACACATATCTATACACACATCTATACACACATCTATACACATCCACACATCTATACACACACATCCACACACACATCCACACACATCTATACACACACATCTATACACACATCCACACACATCTATACACACATCTATACACATATCTATACACACATATCCACACACACATCCACACATCTATACAAACATATCTATACACGTCCACACACATCCACACATATCTATACACGTATCCAAAAACATCCACACACACATCCACACATCTATACACATGTCTATACACACACCACACACACATCTACACATATCCAAAAACATATACACACACATCCACACACACACGTCCACACACCACACACATCTACACACATCCACACACACATTTATACACCCATCTATACACACATCCTAAAACATACACATCCATACACACACACACACACACACATCTATACACATCTATACACACATCCAAACACACACACACATCCACGCACACATCTACACATATCTATACACATCCACACATATCCACACAAACATCTATACACATACATCTACACATATCTATACACATATCCACACACACATCTATACACATCCACACACACACACACAGACACACACACACAGACACACACACAGACACAGACACACACACACACACACACACACAGACACACTCACACACACACACACACACATCCACAGACACACACACACACCACACACACACACCACACACACACACACACACACACACAGACACACACACACACACACACACACACACACACACACACACACACACACACAGACACACACACACACACACACACACACACACACACACACACACACACACACACACAACACACACACACACACACACACACACACACACACACACACACACACACACAGACACACACACACACACACACACACACACACACCTTCATGCTTCATTTGTCTGATTTGAAGATTCAGACGTGAATGTCTCTGGTACAAATGAGATTATAATATTTAAAGTTGATAAAAACACATTTATTGGGGTTTTTTTGCCTTTGTGTTACTTTGTGTTACTTTGTGTTACTACAGAGGAGTAGTTTTGTATATCTGTTTTTTGTGAACTTTTGTACAAGCATTTTGGGCAGTTTAAGATGTATTTTAAATGAAATAAAACTGAAGTGAACTTTACCAAAGTACAGATCTATATATTTTAAAATAACAACAACAGAAGTAGTAGTAGTAGTAGTAGTAGTAGTAGTAGTAGTAGTAGTGAAAAGCAAGTATGAGTAATTCCAGTGGTTATAGCAGAATCACTATAACTAGTAGTAAAAGTACTGGTATTAGCAAGAAATAATAGTACACATAAAGGTAGTACTTTGTTTTGGCAGTGAGAAAAGGTAGTATTATGCTCAGACTTCATGGTAGTACTTTTATAGAGAGATACAAACAAGAGTAATTCCAGTATTTATGAGAGAATTTGAAATACTAGTAGTAAAAGTACTAGTATTAATGAGAAGTAGAAGTAGCAGTTTTCCTTTTTGGAGACCCTCTTCATCTCTGACCTTTGACCTCTAACATTTTGAAATAACTTTATAAAACACAGAGTGACTCCGCCCTCCCCGTCTCGGCCTGTGAGCGGTGCAGTGTGCCTGAGCAGCCACGGGGGGCGCTGTGGAGTGACTCACCATGAACAGGCTCTGGTAGCTGGCGATCATCTTCTCCAAAACGGCGATGACGGCAGCGCTCTCCTCGGCGCGGGCGGAGCTCTGCACGCTGAACTCTTTGTCGGAGTTTTTCAGTTTGTGCAGGAGGTTGGGACCAAAGATGGTGGCCAGGTTCAGGGACGTCATCTTGTTTCCTGTGATCTGGAGATGGAGCGAAAGAACACGGAGTTAGCATCTACAGAGAGAGGTACATGGAGTTAGCATCTACAGGGAGAGGTACACGGAGTTAGCATCTACAGCGAGAGGTACATGGAGTTAGCATCTACGGTGAGAGGTACACGGAGTTAGCATCTACAAAGAGAGGTACACGGAGTTAGCATCTACAGGGAGAGATACACGGAGTTAGCATCTACAGAGAAAGGTACATGGAGTTAGCATCTACAGGGAGAGGTACACGGAGTTAGCATCTACAGGGAGAGGTACATGGAGTTAGCATCTACAGGGAGAGGTACATGGAGTTAGCATCTACAGGGAGAGAACATGGAGTACACGGAGTTAGCATCTCTACAGGGAGAGGTACATGGAGTTAGCATCTACAGCGAGAGGTACACGGAGTTAGCATCTACAGGGAGAGGTACACGGAGTTAGCATCTACAGGAGAGAGGTACATGGAGTTAGCATCTACAGGGAGAGGTACATGGAGTTAGCATCTACAGGGAGAGGTACATGGAGACAGGTACATGGAGTTAGCATCTACAGCGAGAGCATCTACAGGGAGAGGTACATGGAGTTAGCATATAGGGAGAGGTACATGGAGTTAGCATCTACAGGGAGAGGTACATGGAGTTAGCATCTACAGAGAGAGGTACATGGAGTTAGCATCTACAGCGAGAGGTACATGGAGTTAGCATCTACAGGGAGAGGTACATGGAGTTAGCATCTACAGGGAGAGGTACACGGAGTTAGCATCTACAGGGAGAGGTACATGGAGTTAGCATCTACAGGGAGAGGTACATGGAGTTAGCATCTACAGGGAGAGGTACATGGAGTTAGCATCTACAGGGAGAGGTACATGGAGTTAGCATCTACAAGGAGAGGAATATGGAGTTAGCATCTACAGGGAGAGGTACATGGAGTTAGCATCTACAAGGAGAGGAATATGGAGTTAGCATCTACAGGGAGAGGTACATGGAGTTAGCATCTACAGGGATCTCTCTAACCAATCAGAGCTTGAGCTTAGCCAGAGCGGACATAGAGCGAACCATTAAAAAGAGTTTTTTTTTTAAAACAACTGACTGGTTTAGAGCTGAGGAAAAGTTTACGATCTGAAAATAGGTAAAAATCACCACAAAGTTCGACCTTCGTGAAACCTGCAGCTGCCCTGTCAGCCGAACACGAGCAGTTTGTGATTACACTGCGCTCGATGAGAAAAATCCTTTCCGGGCAGGAGGGATTTTTTCGCCGAAGTAGCAATGAGTGTCCACTAAGCCAACTCGAGACGGCTATAAGCTAGCAATACCCATCCAGTTATTTTAATAGATCCATGAGGGAGAGGTACACGGAGTTAGCGCCTACAGGTCGGGGAGATGCCGTTATCTTCTGCAATCTGATGAGATTTAAAGCACCATTTTGTTGTGGGATAAACAAGAGCTGTTGAAATAGTGTTGGACTAAAACGAGTCCGGGCCATAAACAGAAGAGCTGCACGGCTTGTTTGCAAAGATAAACACGAGTCAGTTCCCAGAAATCCTCCTCATGCAACAAAGTGAGCGTGAAAACCTTTGGGTCCAACTGTGGTTTTTGTCTGGATGGAAAAACACTGATATTCACAGTAAGTCAATAAGAAGTCAGTTTTCTTTAAAGCTCTTTTATGTAACTTTTCTGGTGGATCTGGTGTGTCTGACGGTGGTGCTGCTTTGCTCAAAAATACCTTGAAAAACATGCTTTTTTTAAGGGGTTTTCCAATTCAAGGCTCAAGGCGCTTTGCATGAAGGAACCACTCACACACAGAGGTGGGTGAAGTGTTTTGCACAAAGACACAACAACAGTGTTCATCTGTGGGAGCCGGAATCGCACCGGCAACCTGTGGGTCAGTGGATCTGCCCGCTCAACCAAAGATGTTTACATCAAGAGCGGGATTTGAACCTCTAACCTTCAGATCAGTGGGCAAACGCTCTACAAACTAAGCTACTGTTGCCTTTAAAGTGAGGGGTCGCCTCTCCGCAGATCTGACCAGTAACTTGTCTCAACTTTAAAGGTTAATAATGACTCCTGTGAGGTTTAATCCATGTTCTAACGCTGTTTCCTCCTCAAAAACACACCCGGAGCTGTGTTTTGTGGTAGTTTTCAAGTTCGTTTTGCCTTTGGTTCAGTAGAAATGGGCAATTCCAGGGCGGAAACACAGCGGAGCACTTCCTGTATTACCACTTGATGACATCACAAAGTGGAACGGAGTGTTTTCCAGCCTAAATCTGCAGCGTTTGTGTGTTAAACATGTGAGAATCTGTTTGTGATGAGGAAACATGAGGACACAGAACAGAACATAGCGTAGTACGGTGAGGGGTCGCCTCTCCATAGATCTGACCCGTCTCCACGGCGATAGTAATGCTGCAAACCGCTCACATCTCCATGGAGACGAGGAGCTGGCGGCGACGTCACAAACTGCACTTTAAATGTAAAATCTGTCCCACTGTGTCCAACTGTCACTCCTCGTTTTATGTGTTTTTTTGTTTTTCTTAAATAAATACTTGAAATATTTCTCACACGCAGTACTCCCGCAGCTCGCTGAAGGTACTGCGGCTGGTATGCGGCGAGGCTGACGTCATGACGTGGTGCAGCTGGCGTGTCGGGCTCGGCGCTCACACACACACGGCTCATTCCTCCACACTCCCAGGTCCCTCCCGGCCGCTCCCAGTCCCACGGGAGTCATCGGAATGAGACGCCAAAACAGACTCCAGCCCCGTCCTCGTGGGCTCAGACACGCTACACGCTACACGCTACATGCTACACGCTACACGCTACACGCTACACGAGGTCAGTCTGCGCAGAGCTCCACATGTACGACCCAAACTGGACACGAACGTGGACGCAGATATGACGAGATTGTCCAAATGTAAAGCTCCTATATCACACAAAACTGACTCTTGTAGCTTTAATCCAGAGCTTCAAACAGCTGGAGTCGTGTTTGTTTCATTCACAAACGTCAGACTAAATCAGGACTAAACTCGGACTTAAACCGGGCCAAAAAAAGTCTAAACTGGGCTAAAACCAGAACCAAACCAGGAACTAAACCAGAACAAGTGTGAACGCAGAATTAATATAAGATGGATTCACGTTTTACAAATGTTAGAGGTCAAGAGTTTAATATAATAAAATAAAATAAATAAATAAATAACAAAAACTACTAGTACTACTGCTACTACTAGTAATAATAGTAATAATAGTAATAAATAAAAAAATAAAATAATAATAATAATAATTTTACAAAAAAAAATAATTAAATAATAAAAAATAAATAAATACTTCAAGAGAAACTAAACACTAAATCAGCTTTAATATTAGAGCTTTCACACTCTCCAAATGGTTTCAAATCTAAAATTCAATGATTTTCAGCTCGTAAAACAATGAACCAAACACAGGATAAAAGGTTTGATCTGGCAAACATTTGGTTTTAGGGGCAAATGTGTTTAACAAGTCAGATTTAAAGGTCGTATGTTACGCAAAATGGAGGTTTAAGTCATGTTCTGACGCTGTTTCCTCCTCAAAAACAGACCTGGAGTTGTGTTTTTGTTTCCTTTATTATTAGTCTGTCACATCTCCAAAGCTCAAAACACTCCGTTCCACCCTGTGATGTCATCAAGTGGTAGTTTTCAAGTTAACTCCTCCTCCTTTTACCTTTAGTTCAGTCGAGATAAGTGGCAGCTCCAGGATTCCTGAAGTTATTATCCAAATGATTCTAGAAGTGAAAGTGTGTGGAGTTTAAAAACACACTTCCTGTTTTACCACTTGATGACATCACAAGGTGGAACAGAGTGTTTTCCAGGCTAAATCTGCAGGTTTGTTTGTTAAACATGTGAGAATGAAACAAAAAAAAACACAACTCCAGGTCTGTTTCTGATCAGAACAGAGAACATCAGGAAACAGCGTCATACGTCCCCTTTAAAACACTTGAGTTATGTAACTGTAATAATTTATATTGAGGTAACACTTTTACATAACTTCATGTTTTTTATGTAAGATCAACAGTTACAGAGCGGCTAAGGACACAGACAGAGGTGATATGAGTCCATACTGCAGCAGAGGGAGGTGTCAGCGATCACACGAGGACGAGCGAGGACGAGGAGCGAGGAGCGAGGGAGCGAGGAGCGAGGACGAGGAGCGAGACGAGGAGGAGGAGCGAGGACGAGGAGCGAGGACGAGGAGCGAGACGAGGAGCGAAGACGAGGAGCGAGGAGGAGGAGAGGACGAGGAGAGAGGAGCGAGGAGGAGCGAGGACGAGAGCGAGGACGAGGAGCGAGGACGAGGAGCGAGGAGAGGAGCGAGGAGCGAAGACGAGGAGCGAGGAGCGAGGAGCGAGGACGAGGAGCGAGCGAGGACGAGGAGCGAGGAGAGAAGCGAAGAGAGCGAGAGGAGGAGGAGCGAGGACGAGGAGCGAGGACAGGAGCGAAGAAGAGGAGCGAGGACGAGGAGCGAGGACGAGGAGCGAGGACGAGGAGCGAGGACGAGGAGCGAGGACGAGGAGAGGAGCGAGGAGGACGAGGAGGAGCGAGGAGCGAGGAGGACGAGAGGAGCGAGGACGAGGAGAGCGAGGACGAGGAGCGAGGACGAGGAGCGAGGAGCGAGGACGAGGAGCGAGGACGAGGAGCGAGGACGAGGAGCGAGGACGAGGAGCGAGGACGAGGAGCGAGGACGAGGAGCGAGGACGAGGAGCGAGGACGAGGAGCGAGACGAGGACGAGAGGACGAGGAGCGAGGAGCGAGGAGCGAGGAGCGAGGACGAGGAGCGAGGACGAGGAGCGAAGATGAGGAGCGAGGACGAGGAGCGAGGATCGAGGATGAGGAGCGAGGACGAGGAGCGAGGACGAGGAGCGAGGACGAGGAGCGAGGACGAGCAGTGAGGACAGACGAGACGGAGGAACACTCAAGGATTCACACACATCACGAGTCAGGAAGCCACAGCCTCTGCCCTGGTCCTCAGCGCTGTTATGTCACAGGACTCCGCGGCCCACGGCGGCTCACAGGACTCCGCGGCCCACGGCGGCTCACAGGACTCCGCGGCCCACGGTGGCTCACAGGACTCCGCGGCCCACGGCGGCTCGCTCTTCCTCTGCTCGACTCCACCATCGATTTTACACAAACGCAGCGATGATGTAACATAAAGAGCGACGTTAAAGGTCCCGTGTTACGCTAAAATGACTCCCGTGAGGTTTGATCCATGTCCTAACGCTGTTTCCTCCTCAAAAACACACCCAGGGTTAAGTTTTGTGGTACTTTTCAAGTTCGTTTTGCCTTGAGTTCAGTAGAAAGTTGGCAATTCCAGAGCAGAAACACAGCACTTGATGACATCACAAGGTGGAACAGAGTGTTTTCCAGCCTAAATCTGCAGCGTTTGTGTGTTAAACATGTGTGAATCTGTGATGAGGAAACATGAGGACACAGAACAGAACATAGTGTAGTATGGGCCCTTTACGCTAACGTCAATGCTAACTGTTACGCTGACGCTATCCCTTTAATTGCTCGCCAAATATTTGCGCTGGATCTGGTTAGCGCAGATATGTTTTTAATTATAAGGTCAGTAACACATTCTGCAGAACATAAAGCGTCGGGAGTTTTTCAGTTGGATGCCACAGCGGTGCCAACAAAAACAAACTGGCAAAGCGTTTCATAACAGGGAAAGTGTTTAATACGGTTCAGATCATGTTCAAAACTCAGAGGTGGACGAGTCAGAGCCGAGGTTTAGTTTGAGACGCTGCTGCAGAGCGACTCTTCAGGGTTTTCACTTTGGTTTTACACTGGTGAATGGTACAAAAGTTATCTGTATAAATCTGTCTCCGAAATGTATTTAGAGGACAGTGTCATGGAGTTTAATATAATAAAAAATAAATAATAAAATAAATAAAAAATACTACTACTACTACAAATAAATATTTAAAAAAATATGTAATAATAAAAATAAAAAAAATAAATAATACAAAAAATATATATACTACTACTACTACTAATGATACTAATAAAAATAAAATAATACAAAAATGTACTACTACTACTACTACTACTACTACTAATAATAATAATGATAATAATAATAATAATAATAATTTTACTAAAAAGTTTAAAAAATTTTAATAAAAAAATAAAATGGAACATTAAACTAAATCAACTTTTTTCACTATTATCTACTATTATTTATCTACTGTTCTTAGTCATTTTTAACAGCTTCAGTACAAACTAGATAAATTTGCAGCTTTCTGGTAAAAAAAAGAAAAGAAAAAAAGCCTAAGTTTGTGCAGACTGCGGCGCCTATTGCGATTTCAAGTAGTTGGTGACATCACGTATGACTGCCCTGATTACAGCCTGATGCTTCTGATACAAACACCTGGCTAAGGGGCGGAGTTTGAAGTGTGGATCCCTGTTAGACCAATCACACTGTTCCTTTGTCCTCCAGACTCCGCCCCTCCTCCTTTTCCTCCCTCCTTCTCCTCCTTTAATCCTCCAGACAGTAGCTTTGGCCCTATCTCGCAATCCTAAAACCCCCAGAACAGAAGATACTTTCAAGTTATTGTGAACTTCATCCAACTGCGGCTTATCTCCAGGTGAAGCCATAACTTTCCACGGCGTGTACCTCAGTCGCCCTCACCTCCTGTCCGTCTTTGCCCTGCTGGCCGTGGGCGTGGTCAGCCACCGTGAACAGAAACTCCAGCAGACGGTGCAGCGTGTCACTGTTGCATGCTGGGAGAAGGTAGATCAGGAGCTGGGTCACGTTCTGCTGCTCATCTGGCTCCAATACTGCAACAAAAATGTCCAAAACAAAACAGTTACTCAATCTTGTGATATAACTAATACCAGGAAGCAGCTCTGAATGTCAAAAGGACGCACATGTGGTGTTAATAAACGCCGTGTAAAGTTCCTTTGTCAGTAACGGATCAGGCAAGTCCCTCAAAAACTCCTTGAGAAGAGCCGCGACGTCGTGGACACTGTGGTCTTCATCGAGCTGCACGTCGACGCCGCGATCGAACTCCTCGCGTAGCTGGAAAAGACAGATAGCATTAGCATTTAGCAAACATGATTTGACTTTATAGACAGAGCACGCACACACCCACAATGCATTTCACTTCCTGCTCGTGGTCGGAAACAGTGATCAAACCAGTTGGACCGGACGCTCTCTGCACATCTGACCCTCGGCGTCGGCACATGTCACGGGCGATTGTTCGTCAGCCGCACTTCACTTTGACGCTAATGCTAACACTAATGCTAATGCTAATCAAAATGTCTTGTGATGTAGCGATCGTGGTTTAGCTACATGTGACTAAAGCCTTTTCATCGATAACTCACACGGGCCAAGTTCAAGGTCCATTTCACGTTTATTTATCTGTTTAAAGATGATGTTTCTAAAGCTGCTTATGTAAAACACGTCGAAACTGGGATTAAGCTAAACCCCGAACAAAACTTGGACTAAATCAGGACTAAACTCGGACTTGAACTGGACCAAAACAAGTCTGAACTGGGCAAAAACCGGAACCAAACCAGAACCAAACCAGAGCGAGTGAGAACGCAGAATGAATGTTAGATGGATTCACGTTTTCCAAATGATAGAGGTCAGCGTCATAGAGTTTAATATAATAAAAAAAAAAAAAATAAATACTAATAAATAAATAACTAATAATAATTATCATAAAAAAAATAATAATAATTTTACAAAAAAAAAAAAAAAAATCAATAAAATAAAATAAAAATACTTCAAGTGAAACTAAACACTAAATCAGCTTTGATATTAGAGCTTTCACACTTTCCAAATAGTTTCAAATCTAAAATTCAATGATTTTCAGCTCGTAAAACAATGAACCAAACACAAGATAAAAGGTTTGATCTGGCAACCATTTGGTTTTGGGGCAAATGTGTTTAACAACTCAGATATAAAGGTCGTGTGTTACGCACAATGGACTTTTGTGAGAGTTAATCCATGCTCTAACGCTGTTTCCTCCTCAAAAACAGACCTGTTTTGTTTCCTTTATTATTAGTCTGTAACATCTCCAGAGCTCAAAATGCCACGTTCTACCTTGTGATGTCATCAAGTGGTAGTTTTCAAAGTTAACAGCTCCTTTTACCTTTAGTTCAGTGGAGATAATTGGCTACTCCAGAGTTTAAATGATCCAAATGATTCTTGTGTGGAGTTTAAAATGACTGTGGAGCACTTCCTGTATTACCACATGATGACATCACAAGGTGAAACAGAGCGTTTCCAGCCTGAATCTGCAGGTTTGTGTGTATTAAACATGTGAGAATGAAACAAAAAAACACACCTCCAGGTCTGTTTGTGACGAGGAAACGACATTAGAACAGAGATCAGAGAATAGAGCCTTTAAAAGAAATGATTTTATGTCGAGGGATCTTTTCGAACATCTGACGGCAGAGACGTGTGACATTTCCTCAGACTCTTACCTGCCGTACTCTTTTCTTGGAGCTGCCCACCCTGAAGATCCCGACGGTCTGCAGCCCTGCGTGGGCACAACACATCACACATTCACTGTCGTCACACTCAAAGAGCAGCGGGCGCCTCCAGCACCTGTTGCCGTAGTAACAAAGGCTTATGCAGATCGCCCCGTTGCCGCCGCAGATTCTTACCATATTTCTCTAAGTGCTGGCAGCAGCTGTCCACCACCCGCGGCACCTGTCTGTAGATGGGGTTCAGACTCAGCCTTTTGTCTCGCTGTTTCTCCTTCTTGTTCTGCGTTTCGGCGGGAAGCGACAGTTGCAGGGCCTCCAAAAGTCGGGATTGGTTGTCGTCCAAGTCGGTGATGGAGTCGACAGACATGCCGCCCTGCAGGAGGGAATGAAACGCCGTTATTGGGGGTGAGGGTGATGTCAGAGGGAGTGTGTTTCTGGGGGAGGCGGTACCCTTCGGCGAGCTTTCGGGGCGGCCTCCGGAGTGTTGGGCGACGTGGACTCGTTGGCCGTTTCCGACGTGGAGCTCAGGGAGGAGTTGCTGGACGATAGCTCCTTGTTCGATGGACGTTTAGTGGCAAACTGCAAAAAAATAAGTAATAAGTAACGTCAATGTGAAAAGTTCTGACACTCGTGGATCATTCTGTTATAATTTACACATTTTAATCACAATATTCATCTAAAACGACTAAATAAAAGAAACGTTTCAAGTTAGAAAACTGCGGTGTCCAATGTAGCTGTAGCGCCCCCTATGGACAGAGCATATCACACTACAGCAGCACATTTTTAAACATTTGGACCAAAATGACGACGCGACGCTGCAGAATCGAAGAGTATCAACGATTAAGAAAATAAAACTGGAGAAGAGACGAGAGAAAAGAGAGAAGACGAGAGAGGAGACAAGAGAGGAGAGAGGAGACGAGAGAGGAGACGAAAGAGAGGAGACGAGAGAGGAGAGGGAAGAGGAGAAGAGAGAGGAGACGGGAGAAGAGACGGGAGAGGAGAGGGGAGAGGAGACAAGAGAGGAGACGAGAGAGGAGAAGAGAGAGGAGACAAGAGAGGAGACGAAAGAGAGGAGACGAGAGAGGAGACGAGAGAGGAGACGAGAGAGAGAGACGAGAGAGGAGACGAGAGAGGGAGACGAGAGAGGAGAGAGAGAGACGAGAGAGAGAGAGAGAGACCGAAGAGAGGAGAGAAGAGAGGAGACGAGAGAGGAGAGAGAGAGGAGACGAGACAGGAGACGAGAGAGGAGAGAGAGAGAGAGTTACGAGAGGAGGAGACAGAGAGAGGAGACGAGAGAGGAGAGACGAGAGAGGAGACGAGAGAGGGAGGAGTTACCTGTATGATGGAGGACACGAGGTCGGAGGAGTCCTTGTGGTCCTCTCGGGGGGACGGGTTGGACCGTGACCCGTCCTGTCTCTGTCTGTGAGTTCGGTCGTTGGCAATGACCTGGGACAGCGGGATACTGAACGCCTGAGGATTACACTCTACGAGACAGAGAGACAAAGAGACAGAGAGAGAGACAGAGAGACAGAGAGAAAGAGAGACAGAGAGACAAAGAGACAGAGAGACAGAGAGACAGAGAGACAAAGAGACAGAGACAGACAGAGAGACAGAGAGAGAGACAGAGACAGAGAGACAAAGAGACAGAGAGACAGAGAGACAGAGACAAAGAGACAGAGAGACAAAGAGACAGAGAGACAGAGAGATAAAGAGACAAAGAGACAGAGAGACAGAGAGACAGAGACAAAGAGACAGAGAGACAGAGACAAAGAGACAGAGAGACAAAGAGACAGAGAGACAGAGAGACAAAGAGACAAAGAGACAGAGAGACAGAGAGACAAAGAGACAGAGAGACAGAGAGACAGAGAGACAGAGAGACAAAGAGACAGAGAGACAAAGAGAAAGAGAGACAGAGAGACAGAGAGACAGAGACAGAGAGACAGAGAGACAGAGAGACAGAGAGACAGAGACAGAGAGACAGAGACAGAGAGACAGAGACAGAGAGACAGAGAGACAAAGAGACAGAGAGACAAAGAGACAGAGAGACAGAGAGACAGAGACACAGTTCAGCATTAAACACGTCAAATCATGTTCGATAAAAACACATGAGGCAGATTTTATGAAACAGGTTAAATCTCTGACAGCGACAGGTTTTTATGTTTTTAGATGATCCACTTTTTCTTTTCTTTTTTTCTTTTCTTTTTTAATTATTTATTTGCGTTTGTTCCAGGACAATACTCGAGTACATCTGACCCTTACATCACACATTCAATATGACATTATTCCAGGAGTGAACAACAGATTTACAGTTGTATCATTATTGTGTTATAGAAATAATGGAATTACAAAAAAAAAAAAAAAAAAAAAAAAATCAAGGGTGAAATATACAGAACTAAAAATAAATGCATAAATAAATTAAATAACAGCACTGAGCTCCACTATTTCTCATCTAATGTAAAGTTTGTGAGTTTTTTTTTCAGAGTAGAACTAAAATGAGTAAATCGTGTCAGATCAGGCAGCGGACGGGAGCCGTGGGTGAGTCAGAGGTTTGGGGTCAGAGGTCACGGGGTCAGAGGTCGAGAGGATGTCACTGACGACATAATAAGGGTTTTGCGTTTTGATCTTACAGATGTTACAGACTCATAATAAATGAAACAAACACAGCTCCAGAGTCACTTTAGTTAAACTTTCACAGATAAAGACGTTTCATTTGTTCTCAGCCTGGTTCTTGTGGAATCACCTCGACAGAAACTAAAATCAAACTCAGATAATGATTCTGTCTCAGTGAAATGAGTCTAACCCTCGTGCTCTCCTTCCGCCGCCGACCCCAGCGCCGCCGCAGACCCCAGCGCCGCCGCAGACCCCAGCGCCGCCGCAGACCCCAGCGCCGCCGCAGACCCCAGCGCCGCCGCCGCTCGTGGACGTGGTCAAACAGGTGTTAGCACTTTACAAACTCTGCGTCTAATGGAAGCATCTGTTTTCCAAAATAAGACGTCAGAAGATCCAGAGGAGCCGGGAAACCGCAAACAGCAGAGAAACGGCTCCAGACCACATCTAACGCCTCGCTGCGGGACATTTAACGCCACACGGAGTCTCTGCTCAGCGCTAACACGCCACACGGGACAAATTAGCATGCTTCGAATATGGTTTCTACGACGGCGGGACACGGGCGACCACAAATTAGTTTAAACACCACAAACTGTGCGACGTCGACCGCAGCGTTTAGCTAAAATGAAGCTCAGCGACGCTAACAGTTATAGCGGCTAATCTGGAGCTAAACCTGACCACGAGTATCATAGCAACCAAAGAGCCAATCAGGAGCGAGGCTGTTGAAGGTCACGCCCCTTTCCACTCGCATCACTGGTTTAACAGGGAGCAGGCGCTAAGCAATGAAAGCAAGACAAGAGGAGGAGACAAGAGGAGGAGAGGAGGACACAAGAGGAGGAGAGGAGAGGAGGAGACAAGAGGAGGAGACAAGAGGAGGAGAGGAGGAGACAAGAGGAGGACACAAGAGGAGGAGACAAGAGGAGGACACAAGAGGAGGAGACAAGTGTAGGAGAGGAGGAGACAAGAGGAGGACACAAGAGGAGGACACAAGAGGAGGAGAGGAGGAGACAAGAGGAGGACACAAGAGGAGGACACAAGAGGAGGACACAAGAGGAGGGACACAAGAGGAGGAGACAAGAGGAGGAGAGGAGGAGGACAAGAGGAGGAGGACAAGAGGAGGAGGAGGAGAAAGAGAGGACACAAGAGGAGGAGACAAGTGTAGGAGAGAGGAGGAGACAAGAGGAGAGGAGACACAAGAGGAGACACAAGAGGAGGAGACAAGAGGAGGAGACAAGAGGAGGACACACAAGAGGAGGAGACAAGAGGAGGACACAAGAGGAGGACACAAGAGGAGGAGACAAGAGGAGGACACAAGAGGAGGAGACACAGGAGGACACAAGAGGAGGACACAAGAGGAGGAGACAAGAGGAGGACACAAGAGGAGGAGACAAGAAGAGGAGACAAGAGGAGGACACAAGAGGAGGAGAGGAGGAGACAAGAGGAGGAGACAAGAGGAAGAGACAAGAGGAGGAGACAAGAGGAGGAGAGGAGGAGACAAGAGGAGGAGACAAGAGGAGGAGAGGAGGAGACAAGAGGAGGAGGCAAGAGGAGGAGAGGAGGAGACAAGAGGAGAAGGCAAGAGGAGGAGAGGAGTTTTCAAGTGAACACCTCCTTTTACTTTTAGTTCAGTGGAGTTTGGGAATCTGCACTTCCTGTTTTACCACATGATGACATCACAAGGTGGAGTGGAGTGTTTTTGTTCAGTTTGAGAGAAGAGCTCAGCCTAAATCTGCAGGTTTGTGTTAAACATGTGAGAAAGAGACAAAAAAACACAGCTCCAGGTTTGAGACGAGGAAACATCAGAACAGACAGAGTCATACGTCCCCTTTAATGTAAATGTTACTTTAATTTATTTAAACTTTTGTTCTGCTCCAAACTGCACAGATCAGACTCGAGTCGTGTTCGAGTTCATCCACAGACGATATTTTATTTATTTAACGTGCGGATCTCGAGCAGCTGTTCTTCCTCCAGGAGCAGAGTCAGAGGAGCAGAGTCAGAGGAGCAGAGTCAGAGGAGCAGAGTCAGAGGAGCAGAGTCAGAGGAGCAGAGTCAGAGGAGCAGAGTCAGAGGAGCAGAGTCAGAGGAGCAGAGTCAGAGGAGCAGAGTCAGAGGAGCAGAGTCAGAGGAGCAGAGTCAGAGGAGCAGAGACAGAGGAGCAGAGTCAGAGGAGCAGAGTCAGAGGAGGAGACTCAGAGGAGCAGAGTCAGAGGAGCAGAGTCAGAGGAGCAGAGTCAGAGGAGCAGAGAGTCAGAGGAGACAGAGGACAGAGGAGCAGAGTCAGAGGAGCAGAGTCAGAGGAGCAGAGTCAGAGGAGCAGAGTCAGAGGAGCAGAGTCAGAGGAGCAGAGTCAGAGGAGCAGAGTCAGAGGAGCAGAGTCCAGGACGAGGGATTTTCTGCCTCTTATGTAACGACTTCCACCGTCGAGAAAGTTTGTGTCGAAAGAATCTACGAAAACACGACTCAGGCATCAACAGAAATCCAACGACTCCCCCGACACGGCCTCACCTCTGCCCCACTTCAGAGGAGGAGGAACAAGAGGAGGAGGAGGAGAGACAAGAGCAGGAGGAGGAGACACGAGAGGAGGAGGAGAGACAAGAGCAGGAGGAGGAGAGACAAGAGCAGGAGGAGGAGAGACAAGAGCAGGAGGAGGAGACACGAGAGGAGGAGGAGACACGAGAGGAGGAGGAGAAACAAGAGGAGGAGGAGACACCAGCGGAGGAGGAGACACGAGAGGAGGAGGAGACACGAGAGGAGGAGAAACGAGAGGAGGAGACACCAGCGGAGGAGGAGGAGAAACCAGAAGGAGGAGGAGAAAACGAGAGGAGGAGGAGGAGACACGAGAGGAGGAGGAGACACGAGAGGAGGAGGAGAAACGAGAGGAGGAGGAGACACCAGCGGAGGAGAAACGAGAGGAGGAGGAGACACGAGAGGAGGAGACACAAGAGGAGGAGGAGGAACGAGAGGAGGAGGAGAAACGAGAGGAGGAGAAATGAGAGGAGGAGAGGAGAGAAACGAGAGGAGGAGGAGACACACCAGAGGAGGAGGAGACACCAGCGGAGGAGGAGAAACCAGCGGAGGAGGAGGAGAAACGAAACGAGAGGAGGAGGAGAAACGAGAGGAGGAGGAGACACGAGAGGAGGAGGAGGAGACACGAGAGGAGGAGGAGAGAGAAACGAGAGGAGGAGGAGAGAAACGAGGAGGAGGAGGAGACACCAGCGGAGGAGAAACGAGAGGAGGAGGAGGAGACACGAGAGGAGGAGAGACACAAGAGGGAGGAGGAGGAGGAACGAGAGGAGGAGGAGAAACGAGAGGAGGAGAAACGAGAGGAGGAGACACCAGCGGAGGAGGAGAAACGAGAGGAGGAGGAGACACCAGCGGAGGAGGAGAAACGAGAGGAGGAGAAACCAGCGGAGGAGGAGAAACGAGAGGAGGAGAAACCAGCGGAGGAGGAGAAACGAGAGGAGGAGGAGAAACCAGGAGGAGTTTCACTGTTGGTCGTCTCTCCGTTTAAAGCAGGATTACGGAGCTTTTCTGGCTGAACGTCTCCTGCTCGTCTCCTTTGTCATTGACTTTCTTGTAAAAAGACAAGTATTCACATGTTTAACATGCAAACCCTGCAGATTAAGACAGGAAAACACTCTGTTCCACCTTGTGATGTCATCGTGTAATACAGGAAGTGCTCCACTGTGTTTTTAAACTCCACACCTTCATTTATAGAAACATCTGGATAATTTTAGGCCTGAAAAAAATTGCCTCTACAACTGAACTAAAGGTAAAAGGAGGAGTTCACTTGAAAACTCCTCTCCTCCTCTTCTCCTCCTCTCTTTTCCTCCTCTCCTCTTCTCCTCCTCTTGTCTCCTCCTTCTCTCGTCTCTTTCTTTTGTTTTTTTCATATTTTTATTATTAATATATGTGTGATGTATTTTTTTCTTTTCCTTTTTCTCTTTTCTTTGCTTTTTCATATATTTGTATTAATATTAATAAATGTAAATATATATGTATTTTTTCTGTTCTTTTTTTCTCCTTTCTTTTACATTTTTTTTTTTTTTAATATTTGAATTATTATAAATCTGTGTGCGGGTTTGTTCCATCTTTATTTGTTTGTTCCATCTTTTTTGTGTAACTATGAGAATAAACAGTAAAAAGTTATTGTTTCTCGCAGCTTTAATCTCAACAAAATTAAACTTAAATTCTGAGAAAGATCAACTGGAAAACCCCGACTTTTCCTCGTCTTTCAGATCTGAAAGACACTGACCCCAGTTCTGGACACAAAATTAAAGTTCGACTGTATTTGTCCGAGTTTGACGGACCCCGACGCCGCAGGGGCCCGACGCCGCAGGGGCCCGACGCCGCAGGGGGGGCCCGACGCCGCAGGGGCCCGACGCCGCGGGGGGCGTAGGGGCCGAGTCGTTCAGGATCCTTCAGTAAAACGCCGCCGCTGCGTTTATCGGCCGCACGAGGAAACTGCACAAATCTGTTTATATCGGCGTCTCTGCTGTTTGGGCCAAATCGAGTCGAGCGGCGAGAAGCGGCTCCCGTAGAAGGACTCGTCTAAATATAACGTCTTCAGGTCGTGTAAACACTGGATGTTGTCTTAGCCTCCACCTGCTCCGAGAACCGAGACTCCAGCGATACGACGAGGAGGAAACGAGGGAGAAACGAGGGAGAAACGAGGGAGAAACGAGGGAGAAACGAGGGAGAAAAACGAGGGAGAAACGAGGGGAGAAACGAGGGAGAAACGAGGGAGAAACGAGGGAGAAACGAGGGAGAAACGAGGGAGAAACGAGGGAGAAACGAGGGACCTTTACCTTTATCTCGGCTCTTTTCTTTGGCCAGTGAGTCCAGTTTCCTCCTCAGAGACTTTTTCCTCTTCTGCCCATCTGCAAAAAGAAAGAAACAGTTTTTAGATTTTATTTAGCAGGAAAAACATTTCAGAAACATGGATGTTCTCGTGGAACTCGTGGTGTACCTGGGGGAACTGGGAACATACTAAAAATAAAACACTAAATAAAACATGAACACAGACATCGCTAACCCGCTAACACGCTAACACGCTAACACGCTAACCCGCTAACCGGTGCGTTACAAGCAGGAAGTGATCACAGGGGGCGCACTTCTGCACTTCTGACTTCATCGACTCGTCATTTTGGTTTTAAATGTTCATCCGCTCGACATGATCCTAGGTTTATTTATTTAATTATTTTGAGTTTGTTTGTTTTTAGTTATTTTGAGGGGTTTTTTTTGTTTGTTTGTTTTATTTTGAGTTTATTTATTAATTTTTTAAGTTTCTTTTCTTTTTTTTAAAGTTATTTTCAGTTTTTATTATTGTTTTTTTTTTTATTTATTTATTTGAGTTGATTTTGTTTTGTTATCTTGAGTTTATTTATTTATTTTTTGTTATATTATGTTTATTTTACTTTAAGTTATTTTGGTTCATTTATTCATTTTTTTAAGTTTATTTTCTTAATTTTTTTTTTAGGTATTTTGAGTTTTTTTGTTTGTTTTTTTTTAAGTTATTTTTAGTTGATTTTTTTTATTATCTTGAGTTTATTTTTGTATTTTGTGTTGTTTTTTGTTGTTTCTTTTTTAAGTTTGAGTTTTTTTTCAGTTGTTTTCTGTTATAATATGAGTTTTTTTAAGGACATATTTTGATTTGATTCAGTGTTTCGCAGTGGGGCTTTATCCGTCTCCCTGGAAACGACACGAGGCCAGTTTTAAATGTTTTACAGAATAAAAAAGACGATAAAATCACAACAAATCAATAAATAATCGTGGTAAAATGAACATTAAAGGAGAAAAGTGCAGGATAAAACCCTCTGAGTCGTGTGGGAGTCGGGTTTGTGGAGCGGCGACTCAGAGTAACACGTCGTTTTTGTGCTTGAACAGAGGCAGATGTATCGTTTAATGCCACAATGCGGAACATTATGTAAAAATTCACTTCCTGTTGCATCATTTCATCATCGTTCCTTCCTCAGACTCGCTCCCACCTCCTCGTCCAGATTCACATTTCACGTTTTTTCACTTCCAGATGTTTTTTCCAGCTGCTTCAGTCACTGAGGCTTTTGGAAACTCGACCCCGACGTCGGGTTGTGGGTTCAACTCCTCAGATTCACCGAGAAGTTCACAACGAGCCAGAGACGGAGGGAAGAGAGAGAAGAAGTGTGGAGTCTGTGAGGAGAGAGAGAAAAGATGTGGAGATGGAGGGATCAGGGAGAGAAAGAGAGGAGGGAGAGGAGGGAGAAGAGAGAGAGAAGGGAGAGGAGGGAGAGGAGAAGAGAGAAAGAGGAGAGAGAGGAAGAGAGGAGGGAGAGAGAGAGAGGAGGGAGAGGGGAGAGAGAGAGGAGGGAGAGGAGAGGAGAGGAAAGAGGAAAGAGAGAGGAGAGGAGAGGAGAGAGAGAGAGGAGAGAGAGGAGAGAGGAGAGGAGAGAGAGAGAGAAGGAGAGGAGGGAGAGGAGAGGAGAGGAGAGAGGAGAGAGGGAGAGGAGAGAGGAGAGAGAGAGAGAGAGGAGAGGAGAGAGAGGAGAGGAGAGAGAGAGGGAGAGGAGGAGGGAGAGAGGAGGAGAGAGGAGAGAGGAGGAGAGAGAGGAGGGAGGGAGAGGAGGAGGAGAGGAGGGAGAAGAGAGAGAGAGAAAGAGGAGAGGAGAGAGAGAGAGAGGGAGAGGAGGGAGAAGGAGAGAGGAGAGGGAGAGAGGAGAGAGAGAGGGAGAGGAGGGAGAGAGGAGAGAGGAGAGGAGAGGAGAGAGGAGGAGGAAGGGGAGGGAGGGAGGAGAGGAGAGAGAGAGAGAGAGAGGAGAAGAGGAGGGAGAAAGGAGGAGGAGAGAGGAGAGAGAGGAGGGAGAGAGAGGGAGAGGAGAGAGGAGAGAAAGAGGAGAGAGAGGAGAGAGAGAAGGGAGAGGAGAGGAGAGAAAGAGGAGAGAGAGGAAGAAGAGGAGGGAGAAAGGAGGGAGGAGAGAGAGGAGAGAGAGGAGAGAGAGGAGGGAGAGGAGAGGAGAGAGAGATGAACAAGAGGAGGGAGAGGAGAGAGGAGAGAAAGAGGAGAGAGAGGAGAGAGAGAAGGGAGAGGAGAGGAGAGAAAGAGGAGAGAGAGGAACAAGAGGAGGGAGGAGGGAGAAAGGAGAGAGCGATAGAGGAGAGAGAGGAGGAGGAGGAGGAGGAAGAGGAGGGGGGGGGAGGGGGAGGGGAGCAGCAGTAGGAAATGGTTTGGATTTTTGACAGACGGATCCAAAAGCCGAGCGGAAATCCCCGAGAACCTGCAGGTCAACTGTCGCCTCAAGAACCAGAAGAACATTAAAAACACAAAGAACAAGAAGAACATTAAAAACACAGAACCAGAAGAACATTAAAAACACAGAACCAGAAGAACATTAAAAACACAACAGACCCAGAAAGAACATTTAAAAACACAAAGAACCAGAAGAACATTAAAAACACACAGAACTAGAAGAACATTATAAACACACAGAACCAGAAGAACATTAAAAACACAGAACCAGAAGAACATTAAAAACACACAGAACCAGAAGAACATTAAAACACAGAACCAGAAGAACATTAAAAACACAGAAGAACAGAAGAACATTAAAAACACACAGAACCAGAAGAACATTATAAAAACACAGAACTAGAAGAAGAACATTAAAACACACAGAACCAGAAGAACATTAAAACACAGAACCAGAAGAACATTAAAAACACAGAACCAGAAGAACATTAAAAACACATAGAACCAGAAGAAACATTAAAAAACACAGAACCAGAAGAACATTAAAAACAAAGAACCAGAAGAACATTAAAAACACAGAAACAGAAGAACATTAAAAACACAGAACCAGAAGAACATTAAAAACACAGAACCAGAAGAAGAACATTAAAAACACAGAACCAGAAGAACATTAAAAACACAGAACCAGAAGAACATTATAAAACACAGAACCAGAAGAACATTAAAAACACAGAACAGAAGAACAGAAAAAACATTAAAAAGAACATTAAAAACACAGAACCAGAAGAACATTATAAACACAGAACCAGAAGAACATTAAAAACACAGAACCAGAAGAACATTAAAAACACACAGAACCAGAAGAACATTAAAAACACAGAACCAGAAGAACATTAAAAACACAGAACCAGAAGAACATTAAAAACACACAGAACCAGAAGAACATTAAAAACACAGAACCAGAAGAACATTAAAAAACACAGACCAGAAAGAACATTTAAAAACACAAAGAACCAGAAGAACATTAAAAACACAGAACCAGAAGAACATTAAAAACACAGAGAACCAGAAGAACATTAAAAAACACAAAGAACAGAAGAACATTAAAAACACAAGAACCAGAAGAACATTAAAAACACAGAACCAGAAGAACATTAAAAACACAGAACCAGAAGAAACATTAAAACACACAGAAACAGAAGAACAGAAGAACAAAAACACACAGAACCAGAAGAACATTAAAAACACACAGAACCAGAAGAACATTAAAAACACACAGAACCAGAAGAACATTAAAAACACAGAACCAGAAGAACATTAAAAACACAGAACCAGAAGAACATTAAAAACACAGAACCAGAAGAACATTAAAAACACAGAACCAGAATAACATTAAAAACACAGAACCAGAAGAACATTATAAACACACAGAACCAGAAGAACATTAAAAACACAGAACCAGAAGAACATTATAAACACACAGAACCAGAAGAACATTAAAAACACAAAGAACCAGAAGAAAATTAAAAACACAGAACCAGAAGAACATTAAAAACACAAAGAACCAGAAGAAAATTAAAAACACAGAACCAGAAGAACATTAAAAACACAAAGAACCAGAAGAACATTAAAAACACAGAACCAGAAGAACATTAAAAACACAAAGAACCAGAAGAACATTAAAAACACAGAACCAGAAGAACATTAAAAAACACAGAACCAGAAGAACATTAAAAACACCAGAAGAACATTAAACACACAGAACCAGAAGAAACATTAAAACACAGAACCAGAAGAACACATATAACACACAGAACCAGAAGAACATTAAAACACACAGAACCAGAAGAACATTAAAAAACACAGAACCAGAAGAACATTAAAACACACAGAACAGAAGAACAACATTAAAAACAGAACCAGAAGAACATTAAAAACACAGAACCAGAAGAACATTAAAAACACACAGAACCAGAAGAACATTAAAAACACAGAACCAGAAGAACATTAAAAACACAGAACCAGCAGAACATTAAAAACACAGAACCAGAAGAACATTAAAAACACAGAACCAGAAGAACATTAAAAACACAGAACCAGAAGAACATTATAAACACACAACCAGAAGAACATTAAAAACACACAGAACCAGAAGAACATTAAAAACACAGAACCAGAAGAACATTATAAACACACAGAACCAGAAGAACATTAAAAACACAGAACCAGAAGAACATTAAAAACACACAGAACCAGAAGAACATTAAAAACACACAACCCAGAACATTAAAAACACAGAACCAGAAGAACATTAAAAACACAGAACAAGAAGAACATTATAAACACACAGAACCAGAAGAACATTAAAAACACAGAACCAGAAGAACATTATAAACACACAACCAGAAGAACATTATAAACACACAACCAGAAGAACATTAAAAACACAGAACCAGAAGAACATTAAAACACAACCAGAAGAACATTAAAAACACAGAACCAACACAGAACCAGAAGAACATTAAAAAACACAACCAGAAGAACATTAAAAACACAGAACCAAAAGAACATTATAAACACAGAACAGAAGAACATTAAAAACACAGAACCAGAAGAACATTAAAAACACAGAACCAGAAGAACATTAAAACACACCAGAACCATTAAAACACAGAACCAGAAGAACATTAAAACACAGAACCAGAAGAACATTAAACCACAGAACCAGAAGAACATTAAAAACACAGAACCAGAAGAACATTAAAACACACAGAACCAGAAGAACATTAAAAACACACAGAACCAGAAGAACACATTAAAACACACACAGAACCAGAAGAACATTAAAAACACAGAACCAGAAGAACATTATAAACACAGAACCAGAAGAACATTAAAAACACAGAACCAGAAGAACATTATAAACACAGAACCAGAAGAACATTAAAAACACAGAACCAGAAGAACATTAAAAACACACAGAACCAGAAGAACATTAAAAACACAGAGCCAGAAGAACATTATAAACACAGAACCAGAACCAGAACCACCACTACTATGAACACAACGACCACTGGCGCCCCGTGTGGCACCTGGTGTAAAATACAACTGTACAAGAGCCTGTCCATGAGACTCTTGTGAACAGAGCTAAAACTTGAACTACAGGGTCAAAAACATCTCCAGAACCATAAGAGGTAACAGAACATGTATTTTTACTATGATGGGGAAATTCCAATGTTGCAATTTAAAGTTTAAGAGCAGCAGGAGAGTATAAATATGCAAAAGATAAATAAGATGGGATTGGACAGGACAGGACAGGATTTAAGGAAGAAAGAACGTGAGATCTGCAGGAAACTGGAACGACTGCAGTACTGGACCAAACTGAGGCGTTTAACCAGAGACTGTTTATATAAATGAACATACTGTAGCTAACATGCTAGTTGAAGCACTTCCAGCTCCATCGACTCTGCACCTGCTGCTGTCAGACTCGTTTTGGTCTGAAATGTTCGTATTAACCCTCTACATGATCCTGGGTTAATTTTGACTTTTTAACTTATTTTGAGTTGTTTTTTCTTGTTTTTTGTTTTGTTTTTTTTTGTTTTTTTTTGTTTTGTTTATTTAGGTATTTTGAGTTTATGATTTTTTTGTTTTTGTTTATTTTCTTAATTTCTTTTTAGTTATTTTGAGGTTTTGTTTTGGGTTTTTTTGTTGTTGTTTTTTTTTGTTATTTGTTGTTGTTGTTTTTTAGTTATTTTGAGTTTACTTTTTTTTTTTTTAAAATTATATTTATTTTATTTTTCATTTTTTTTTTTTTTTTTTTTTTCTTAGTTTATTTTTGAGTTTTTGTTGTTAGGTTTTTTTTAGTTATTTTGAGTAGATTTTTTTTGTTATCTTGAGTTTATTTATTTTTTGTGATATTGCGTTTATTTTTTATTATTTTATTGATTTATTGTTATTTTGAGGTTTTGGGGGATTTTTTTGTCTATTTTCTTGTTGTTTTTTTTTAAACTGTCCCTCTCTCTGTTCCTGCTGCTGTCAGACTCATTTTGGTCTTAAATGTTTGTATTAACCCTCTACATGATCCTGGGGTTTTTATTTCACGTCTGTGTCTGTAAATCAACATATGAACATTAATAACAGACACATCAGGTCCTTCTTTCCCTAAAGTCACTCTTGTCAGCGTTAGCAACAGGTTTGATTGACAGCGTTGCTAAGGGGCGTTACCGTTAACAGCCTGGCTCCTGATTGGCTGTTCGTTGCTATGATCCCCGTTCTGACCTGTATGAGACACGTTTGGGGCTGAAGCTGTGGTGACGTCGCTCGGTCACGTCTTTACCGTCTGTGGTCGACCCAAACGCCGCGGGGCCCGTCACGTTCAATACTTCACTTTAAGTCGCTGCCGTTTGAACTGTGACTTTCCCCATGAGCTCATTCCGCCGGAGCCGCTTTATTCTCCAAACCCAAATATTGGATTATTGTGGCGAGCGGCTGAGCGTTTTTACAGAGACGAGAAAAGTCTGAGATAAAACGTTTAACGGCTGTAACGTTTCATTTACCGTGAATAAGTTAAATATTGTGAAATTATCTTATTTTCACCTTCATAAAACCAACGAAAACAGAAGAAATCCATCTTTTTGGAGTCTGCCACCTGCTGGTTGCCGTGGAGATGCTATTGCTTTGTGTGAAATGTTCCACAGTGGTGCATTAAGCTGTATCTATATCTCCTAACACCAACTTACAGGTCAGATCTGTGGAAAAGCTAACAGTACAGTAAGAACGCATGTTTTTACTGCAACATAAGCACGATTAAAGCCAAACTGTGGAATATTTCAGGTAAAGCAGTGACATAGTGCAGCTTTTACGCCATTTTTTTGTGTTTTGTTTTTGGTTTTTTGAGTTTTTGTTGTTAGTTGTTAGGCTGAGTTCTTCTGTCAGACTGAAAACACTCTGTTCCACCTCGTGATGTCATCATGTGGTGATACAGGAAGTGCTCCACTGTGTTTTTAAACTCCACACACCTTCATTTCTAACATAATTTTGATCATTTCAGCGCTGGAATTGCTAATCTTCTACTGAACTGAAGGTAAAACTTAGATGTTAACTTGAAAACTGCCACTTCATGACATCACAAGGTGGAACAGAGCGTTTTGAGGTTTGGAGAGGAAACCAAACACATCTCCAGGTCGGTTTTTGAGGACGTCGACCTGACTAAACCCTCACACGACTCCATTTTGTGTGATATAGGACCTTTAAAAAGTCCCTCACGTTTTTATTGTCCTTGGATTCGACTCTTTTGTACATTTCCATCTGTGATATATATTTGTGACATCTCTGTACAGTTCTCTTTAGTCCTTAAACATTTCATCACCGCTCCATAAAAAGTACATTTCCATCCTCCATTATCTCATCCTCTGTCAGACTGGGCTCAGCTCCAGACTCAGTGAAAAGAGCCACATTTAAACCCTCTGCTCCTCGACGTCAGGAAGCTCCTCCAGGAGGCTCCTCCAGGAGGCTCCTCCAGGAAGCTCCTCGTGTCACTGAGACGGGCGGTTTACATCCACCGTGTGAGGAGACGAGCGAGGAGAGGAGAGAGGAGACGAGAGAGGAGACGAGAGAGGAGACGAGAGAGGAGACAGGAGAGGAGAGAGGAGAAAGGAGACGAGAGAGGAGACGAGAGAGGAGAGGGGAGAGGAGAGAGGAGACGAGAGAGGAGGCGAGAGAGGAGACAGGAGAGGAGACGCGAGAGGAGACGAGAGAGGAGACGAGAGAGGAGACGAGAGAGGAGACGAGAGAGGAGACGAGAGAGGAGACGAGAGAGGAGACGAGCGAGGAGACGAGCGAGGAGACGAGCGAGGACGACGAGAGAGAGACGAGAGAGGAGAGAGACGAGAGGAGGCGAGAGAGGAGACGAGAGAGGAGACGAGAGAGGAGAGAGAGAGGCGAGAGAGGAGACGAGAGGAGAGAGAGAGGAGACGAGAGAGGAGACGAGAGAGAGACGAGAGAGAGGAGACGAGAGAGGAGACGAGAGAGAGACGAGAGGAGGCGAGAGAGGAGACGAGAGAGGAGACGAGAGAGGAGAAGAGAGAGGCGAGAGAGAGACGAGAGGAGGAGGCGAGAGAGGCGAGAGAGGAGACGAGAGGAGGCGAGAGAGGAGGACGAAAGAGGAGAGGAGACGAGAGAGGAGACGAGAGAGGAGAGAGGAGACGAGAACAGGGAGATGAGAGTGGGCGTGTCTCAGTGGGCGTGTCTCAGTGGAGGTAAAAAACAGATTTATCGACAAAATGTCGTCTCAAACTTAAACATGAATCTCTCCAAATAAAACTTCAGAGGAAAACGAGAAGAAACGACGAGAAACATCTGAACAGAGCTGAGTTCATGTCGTTAAACTTATATAATCTGTGAAGTGTGAGCGAGTCGAACCTTTCGGCATCGTGATCTGACAGCCCAGGTCGTAGTCTTGGTGCAGACGCGTAAACGCCACTTCCTGGAGTCGGGCTCGTTCCAGCTCGGAGAGGCTCTGGATGCAGACGGGCGCCAGGCGAACGCTCCGGCCCGACAGGCTGCTCCACGTGAAGTCGCCCTGGAAACAACACACGGACGTTAGCTTCTGAGTTAGCAACGTAGCAATCAAGCTAACAAGCTAACAGAATCAAAGTGAGTAAGATTAAACGATCATGTTTTTCAGAAAAGCTTTAGAAACACTGCAGTCAGGGCCGGCTCCAGCCTTTAGGGGCCCTGGGCAGAATTTGCCGTTGGGGCCCTCGCCGTGTTCAGATTTCACAAAATAAAGACATAATTTCAACCAGTTGTAAAAAGACTGAAAAAAAAAATCCAAAAGTATAAAAACATGTGGAGGGGGGTCTGGGGGCCCTCCACCAGAGAAATGTTTAAATTCTGGACATTTTTAATTTTATTTCTGGTTTATTTGAATGTGTTCCCATTCGACTGAAGTGCGCTGACATTTTTAAATGTAAGGCCCGAGGGAGGGTCCTTCACACCTGTAAACTCGGAGCTGTCCCTCCTCTGCCCGACTCAAAAACTAATGTCGGCAGAACAAAATTAGCTACTGGAAATAAAACACATCTCCTCGTTTTAGAGCAATATTTAGACTAGGACGAACAACCCAGCTGCGTTTAGTTTAAAAAAAAAAAAAAGTTCCAATTATTATCCTCAATATAAATGTTTGGGCTCTTGGGGGCCCTCTGGTGGCCTCGGGGCCCCCAGCAGCTGCTTAGTCAGCCTCTAGGCTGAACCGGCCCTGGAAGAAGTTTGTCACGTTTCTGCTTGTTTCCATGGAGATTATAATTATTATTATTGCCTTGTTTAATGTTCCGTATGGCATTAAACTCGTCTATCTCCATGGAGACGAGCAGCCGACACCAACAGGTCAAGTTGTCGGTCAGATCTGCGGAGAGTCGCCCCCAGATCACATAACGACACACGAAAGAACACATTTTTGTCAAAGGTTTTTGAACTTGAATAAGATTTTTAATGCCACACGGTGGAACATTCCAGAAACGTTATGTGGTGGTGCAGCTTTAATCACACTCGTGCAGTAGGGGGCGCTGTCAGCGGCTGGTTGCTCCTCACATAAACACTCACTGTTGGTAAAACAGAGAAACAGACAGAAGGTCACGAGACACTTCTGTTTATGTTCTTCAACAGTTTAGGGGAGGGCATCTGGTTTAAAATCACCAAGAAATTTGTAAAACATCAAACGCATCATCTCCTGAAAAACTTCCTCATATTACACAGTTTAAAGGCCCAGATTAAGAATAAGAATAAGTCTTTATTGTCATTGTAACATCCACATGTACAACAAAATTTACACGAAAATTACAGTTTAAACGGCCTATATTACTCTGTTTAAATGGCCCATATTACACTGTTTAAAGGCCCATATTACACTGTTTAAAGGGCCCAAATTACACTGTTTAAATGGCCCATATTACACTGTTTAAACGGCCCAAATTACACTGTTTAAATGGCCCATATTACACTGTTTAAACGGCCCAAATTACACTGTTTAAATGGCCCATATTACACTGTTTAAAGGCCCAGATTACACAGTTTAAACGGCCCATATTACTCTATTCTCTGATCTGCTTTAATGTTGTTTCCTCGTCATCACACACAGACCTGGAGCTGTATTTTTTGTGTTTCATTCTCACATGTTTAACACACAAACCTGCAGATTTAGGCTGGAAAACTCTCTGTTCCACCTTGTGATGTCATCATGTGGTAACAGGAAGTGCTCCACTGTGTTTTTAATCTCCACACACCTTCATTTGTAGAATCGTTTGGATCATTTCAGCGCCTGAAATTGCCATTTATCTCGACTGGACTAAAGGTAAAAGGAGCTGTTAAAACGGTGAAAACTACCACTTGATGACATCACAAGGTGGAACAGAGCGTTTTGAGCTTTGGAGATGTAACAGACTAATAATAAAGTGTGACTCAAACATGTTTTTCAGGATTAGAACATGGATTAAACTTCACAGGAGTCAGTTCTGTGTCATATAACGAGACTGGACACTGAAGTGCTGTGATTACATATAGACTTTCCCATAATGCACTGCTCTCGTACTTTAGCTCCACAAATACAGACGGTGCTATTGAGGGCGAATTACATCAGAATGAAAAAACAGATCTTGTCATGCATTCCTGGGTGTCTACGGCAAGCTGGAGGGGTCATGAGGAGGGAGAGGTCAGGGAAAAGACAAGACGCAGACAAAAAACGGAGACGGATTTTCAATTTGCGTAATGCCTCATCCAGACAGAGGCTTACGCTCGACTCCCGAGAGTTTACGGCGCGGGGAAAGTCGCAGGAAAACTGGGTCGTAAATCTACAACAAAACATAGCAACATGGAAGGAAAATCCAACGAACAGGCGAGGATTAGAAAATAACATAAATAACACTTTTACAGGAGAAATGTTAAGCTACGACACAATACCGCTGCCCCCTAGTGGTTGGAGGGCGTATTACATTATATTTTGTTCACTAAAAACGAGTGGCGTCTTCCTGTTTTTTATCAGCACATTCACTCAACACCAAAAACAACAGAAAACGTCCCGTTGGTTCGTTATTTCTGCTTTGGAGACATGGTGTTTTGATTCGTTGCCATGACGATGACTCCATATTTTCCTCTGGAACATGTCGACAGCGTTGATACTAAATGTGTCGTGAAAATATGAAATATGCAAATGAACAAGACTCTTCCAGTTCAGATTTATAGATTGTTGTGAAATTCAAATCAACAAAAAATTAAATTGACTTTTCAAGATGGTGCCGATGTTGTTCGATGTTGATGTTGACCTTGTTTGGACCTGGTTTGGACCTTGTTTGGACTTGATTTAGACCTAGTTTGGACCCTGTTTAGACCTTGTTTGGACCTTGTTTAGACCTAGTTTAGACCTTGTTTAGACCTTGTTTGGACCTTGTTTGGACCTTGTTTAGACCTTGTTTGGACCTTGTTTAGACCTTGTTTAGACCTTGTTTGGACCTTGTTTAGACCTAGTTTAGACCTTGTTTAGACATTGTTTGGACCTTGTTTAGACCTTGTTTAGACCTTGTTTGGACCTTGTTTAGACCTAGTTTAGACCTTGTTTAGACATTGTTTGGACCTTGTTTAGACCTTGTTTAGACCTAGTTTAGACCTTGTTTAGACCTTGTTTGGACCTAGTTTAGACCTGGTTTAGACCTTGTTTAGACCTTGTTTGGACCTGGTTTGGACCTTGTTTTAGACCTTGTTTAGACCTTGTTTGGACCTGGTTTAGACCTTGATTTAGACCTTGTTTGGACCTTGTTTGGACCTGGTTTGGACCTTGTTTGGACCTTGTTTAGACCTTGTTTAGACCTAGTTTAGACCTTGTTTAGACCTTGTTTGGACCTAGTTAAGACCTGGTTTAGACCTTGTTTAGACGTAGTTTTAGACCTTGTTTAGACCTTGTTTTTTAGCCTTGTTTGGACCTGTTGTTTAGACCTGATTTAGACCTTGTTTGGACCTTGTTTGGACCTGGTTTGGACCTTGTTTGGACCTTGTTTGGACCTTGCTTAGACCTGATTCAAACCTTGTTTGGACCTGATTTAGACCTTGTTTGGACCTGGTTTAGACCTTGTTTGGACCTTGTTTGGACCTGGTTTAGACCTGGTTTAGACCTTGTTTAGACCTTGTTTAGACCTGATTTAGACCTTGTTTAGATCTTGTTTAGACCTGGTTTAGACCTGTTATAGACCTGATCTGGTGGTCTTCAAAAGCTTTTTCCTTAGGTGTGAAATGTTTGAGAATCAGAGACACTACATTACGATTAACTCCAAATATCTGCAGTTTTATTTGTCCAAACAGGTCAGCTGACTCTAGAGTCCAGTGTGATTGGTCCAACAGGAGGTCAGCTGACTAATGAAAAATTTGATGGATCAGATATCGGCTTTGAAATCGGTTCAGTCGATCGTGGTTGGAGATTAAATGATGTAATGAGGCTGTTACTGGTCATAATTTGTCCAGAAAGTCTCATAAAGTTTGAATCTGACTGTGGTCACTTCAGATGCAGTTACATAAAACACGTGGATCAGTTTTGTTTTATTTCATTTTTGTTTAAATGAAATAAATACTGTTCGGTTCGGTTGACATCGAGTATCGTCTTGAATCGTTCAGAACAGAAAAAGCTGGATCATGACTTTTTGAACATTTTACAGCTGTTTCTTCTCTTTCACAACATCTCGTTACTCATTTATTTATCGGCTCATTTCACAACGTCCAGAGGAGACGGGGGAGGGGCTCAGGAGGATTCAACTCGATTTGTCTGAGGAACAAAACGTTTTTTTACATCCAAAAAAACAAGAGAAGAGAGAAGAGTCTCCAGAGAACGACAGGGGACTGCATGAACTACTACTACTACTACTACTACTACTACTACTACTACTACTACTACTACTACTACTACTACTGCTGATACAGGGCGGCCCAAAAGTCACTGACACTTTTAAATCTTCAGTTGCTCCTTTAATTCTTAAGTTTTACTCACCAAATTTTAGCAGGAGATAAACTGAATAATAAAAATAATAAACTCAAAATAAAAACAACAACTCAAAATAACAAATAAATAAATAAATAATATAATAAATGAATAAAAATAAAAATAAAAATAAATAATGAACCTAGGATCATGTAAAGGGTTAATATAAATATTTAAATATTTAAAGACGAGTCTTACGAGTGAATTGGAGTCGATGGAGCAGGAAGTGCGCCGTGGTCACTTCCTGTTTGTAACACGGCGCTAGCAGGTTAGCTCCGTTCATATAAACCGTCTGTGCGTCCCACGTGACACCTTCATGTCCACGTCCGCTCGTATCGCCCCGGACGCTCGGGGACAGAGACGGCGGCGTGGGACGTTTACTCCAGCGGGACGTTATTGTGACAGGCTGGAGTGAGACGTAGGGCTGTTTGGAGCCGGGAGGAGCCATGTTTGTCTCCAAAATAAGCCGTTGCTAAGTCTCTGTCCGGCTCCTGCCATTAGTAAAAGTGAAAAGTGCGAGAGACGGGAGTTTGAACGAGTGTGACGACGCTGGAGAAACACTTTTATCATCGTGAAAGTTTGAAACATACGAGGTTTTTACGAGCTACAAATGTGTCAACACGAGGTTAGAAAGTCGCACGTGTAAATATCTTCGGTTTTGGCTTTGACGGAAACTTTAAAAACATCTTGGGATTATGAAACAGCCCCACAGAGTCATTCAAAGTGTTTTTCAGGAAAAGAAACACTTAAAATGACAAAACAACAAGTCAAACACAAAGAATCATCATAAAAGTCACATTTAAACTGTTTCACTCGTCGTTTTGGACTTTAAACTCACGTCTGTGTAAATGTGTCTAAAGAGACGACGTCAAACTCCCAGAATCCCTCACACCTGCCTGTCAATCACCCGATGAACACCAGGTCACATGACTGTAGAAGGTTAAAGACGAGACCAGAACGAGACGGAAAAAAGAAAAAAAAGAACAAACTCAAAGAAAAAACAAAACTGGAGATGTTAAAGACACGATCGAAATGTAATAATCTGAAAACTTTTATACCAAAACCTGCTCCTGTTTTTCAATGTTTTATGTGGATTTATGTTTTTAGTTTGTTTTTCTCTTTGTGTTTTATTTTAAACTAAACAGAGAAACAAACAGAGATAAAGAAAAACAGTTTTTTTAAAGAACTGGTCCAATGATCTGTGTTTACTTCAGCTCTGATCCGATTCTGGTATCAGGTATCGGCTCCTGGATCGGCTCCTGGATCGGCTCCCGGATCGGCTCCCGGATCGGCTCCTGGATCGGCTCCTGGATCGGCTCCTGGATCGGCTCCTGGTTCTGTTTCGTGTCATAAACTGATGTAACGAGTCTGTTTTTAATCTGACGTTTGCAGCTCGTGTTTGAATGTTTCTTGTTCTTTTTTGTGGCACAGATTCAACTTTTGGATCCGTCGAGTTTTGTTTTTGGTTTAATGAAACAAATAAAAAAAAAAAAAAGTTTTCAGTCTCAGAATCGGCACAAACTTAAAAGACTCAGAAGAATCAGAATCGGTATCAGAGCTGAAAAAGATCAGTGAAAAGGATAATACTACTACTACTACTACTACTACTACTACTACTACTACTACTACTACTGTTCCTGCTGCTATTACTACACCAGATCAGTTTGTACTGCTTGTACTTCTACTGTCAGTCCTACTTTAAGTACTACTTCATCCTGCGCTCGTTGAGTTACTCCGTTGTGACAGTACTTCACGCTCACTTCTCTCCGAGCGAGTCTGTATCTGACTCCGCCCCCTGTCCTCTGTCCTCTGCTCTGATTGGCCGCTCTGTCTGTCAGTCAGGTCGTTCTCTTCTCTGATTGGCTCCAAAGTCCCCGAGTGACCCAGAATCAAGTCACAGTCGGACGGTTGTTTATGAATCCTGTTCAGACGTGACGTAAGATCGATTAAAGTCGCTCGTTTGATCAAAGGCGACGGCGGAACATCAGAACATCAGAACACGAGAACAGACGCCGCTTTTAGGACGCTCAGAGACGCCTCACGCTGCATTTATGACCTCCACAACACCCACCCACACCCGCGCTTCAACCAGACGCAAACGAATCAGATTACACCGTCCCTTTAACTGTGTAAACTCCTCCAGACCACAGTGCACCGTCCCTTTAACTGTGTCTACACCTCCAGACCATAGTGCACCGTCCCTTTAACTGTGTAAACTCCTCCAGACCATAGAGCACCGTCCCTTTAACTGTGTAAACTCCTCCAGACCATAGAGCACCGTCCCTTTAACTGTGTAAACTCCTCCAGACCATAGAGCACCGTCCCTTTAACTGTGTAAACTCCATCAGACCATAGAGCACCGTCCCTTTAACTGTGTAAACTCCTCCAGACCATAGTGCACCGTCCCTTTAACTGTGTAAACTCCTCCAGACCATAGTGCACCGTCCCTTTAACTGTGTAAACTCCTCCAGACCATAGTGCACCGTCCCTTTAACTGTGTCTACACCTCCAGACCATAGAGCACCGTCCCTTTAACTGTGTCTACACCTCCAGACCATAGTGCACCGTCCCTTTAACTGTGTAAACTCCTCCAGACCATAGTGCACCGTCCCTTTAACTGTGTAAACTCCTCAGACCATAGTGCACCGTCCCTTTAACTGTGTAAACTCCTCCAGACCATAGTGCACCGTCCCTTTAACTGTGCCTAAACTCCTCCAGACCATAGAGCACCGTCCCTTTAAGTGTATGTTTTTACTGTATATTTTTAATATTTTGAGTTTGTTTATTGTTGTACTTTGACCTTACGTGTCCGGACAGGCGCCTCATAAATAAAATTATTATTAAAATCACACATTTTCTGTTTTAGAACCGAGCTCCATTTCTAATCAGTGTTTTAATCTCATCTTGAAAAAACTTGGCATTTTTAACTTTTTCTGCCTCCAAAACATTTTTTAACAATGGACTCGCAAAAGGTCATCAGCACGTCAGCTAAATGTGACAGGCGGAGAGAGGAGGAGAGAGGAGGAGAGAGGAGCAGAGAGGAGCAGAGAGGAGCAGAGAGGAGGAGACAGGAGGAGAGAGGAGCAGACAGGAGCAGAGAGGAGCAGACAGGAGCAGAGAGGAGGAGAGATGAGCAGACAGGAGCAGACAGGAGCAGACAGGAGCAGACAGGAGCAGACAGGAGCAGACAGGAGCAGAGAGGAGCAGAGAGGAGGAGAGAGGAGGAGACAGGAGGAGACAGGAGCAGACAGGAGCAGACAGGAGGAGACAGGAGCAGACAGGAGCAGACAGGAGGAGACAGGAGCAGAGAGGAGCAGACAGGAGGAGACAGGAGCAGAGAGGAGCAGACAGGAGCAGAGAGGAGCAGACAGGAGGAGACAGGAGCAGACAGGAGCAGACAGGAGCAGACAGGAGCAGACAGGAGCAGAGAGGAGCAGACAGGAGCAGAGAGGAGCAGACAGGAGCAGACAGGAGCAGACAGGAGCAGACAGGAGCAGAGAGGAGCAGACAGGAGCAGAGAGGAGGAGACAGGAGCAGACAGGAGGAGACAGGAGGAGACAGGAGCAGAGAGGAGGAGAGAGGAGCAGACAGGAGCAGGAGCAGACAGCAGAGAGGAGCAGACAGGAGGAGAGAGGAGCAGACAGGAGCAGACAGGAGCAGAGAGGAGCGACAGGAGCAGACAGGAGCAGACAGGAGCAGAGAGGAGCAGAGAGGAGGAGAGAGGAGGAGCAGACAGGAGCAGACAGGAGCAGACAGGAGCAGACAGGAGGAGACAGGAGCAGACAGGAGCAGACAGGAGCAGAGAGGAGCAGACAGGAGCAGACAGGAGCAGAGAGGAGCAGACAGGAGCAGACAGGAGGAGACAGGAGGAGGAGCAGACAGGAGCAGACAGGAGCAGGGAGGAGCGACAGGAGCCTCCTCTGAGCGGTCACACTCTGCTCTTACATGACTCATGGCAGCGTGTGGTTCCTGTTCTCAAAACGCTGCAAAAGCCAGAGGAAAAAAGCTTGTTGCCGTGGAGACGCATACACAGACAATGGAAGGAGGAAGTGAGAGACGTCGCCATGGTGACGGCCGGAGGACTCGTGGCTCTGAAGTCACTTAAATCAAGAATTAGACGTGTTTTGGGTTGTACACGAGCTGGAACGACAGATTCACGAGTCTCTGGAAAATCTGATATTAATCGATGCTAAAACTGAAACTAGATCCTCGTTTATCACAAGAATCGATACTGAAAAAGTCAAAAACAGACACATCAGACGTAAAGACACAAGTTGATTTTTTAAGGAGGTGAACTTCTTGTTTGGTGAACGGCGCCATTTTGAAATCGACTCGTGTCATAAAACAAACTCAATACTGACCCGCCCTGGACCGACCCGCCCCGCCCTGCCCGACCCGGCTGCTGTCCCCCCCCGGCCCGCCGCCCCCCCGGCCCGATCGATACCACAGTGACCTGGATACTACACAACGATGTATTTATGAGGGTCACCTGTGAAGAGGAGGAAGTAACGAAGTACAAGGAGTAAAGTACTGTACTAAAGTAGAATATGTATCTGTGCTTGACTTAAGTACATTTACAGTGTGTACTTTTTACTTAAGTACTTTTGAGAGCAGTATCTGTACTTTCTACTTTACCATTTCATTGAACCATCCTTATTTTTACCAGTTTCATGTCAACTGTGAAAAAACACCAATAAATACACAAAAATAAATAAAACAAAGAAAAATAAATACATAAAAATAAAGGAAAAAATACAGAATAATAAACAAAACAAACAAAGAAATAAAATAAATAAAAATAGAAAAATAAACAAAACAAACTAAAATAAAAACACAAAAAAAAGAAAAATGAAATAAACAAATGAATACAGAAAAATAAACAAAAACACAAAAAAAAAATAAAGAAAGAAAAATAAAGGAAAAAAATACAGAAAAATAAACAAAACAAAGAAATACATAAAATAAATAAAAACAGGAAAAAAAATAAAAACAGAAAAATAAACAAAGAGTAAATAAAGTAAATATATAAAAAATAAACAAAAAAAACAGAAATAAAAACACAATTCAGAAGAAAAAATAAGAAACTGATTTGTATTGTCACAAATGAACAACACTTGAGTGAAATACTTTGACTTTTTACTCTTAAAGTACATGTTTAAACAGATACTTTAATATTTTTCATGTGATACTTTTACTCGAGTAACTGTGCCTCTGTATCTGTACTTTTTCTCTCTCGCTGCGAACGCTCAAATCCCTCATTTTACCTCGACCTCAGACTTTTTTATTCCCGTCGCCTTTTAAACGTTTAAATCCTCGGTGATGAGGTCAGATTTAATCCATCGTGACGCGGTGGGGGCGGGGCCTCTGTGACCTCACCGGGATGAGGGCGGAGCCTGTGGAGGGCGCGCTTGTGTCGGGCTGCGGGGCGTCGTCAGACACAGTTACACCAGAGAGTTATACGGAAGAGTAATGTGGGCCGCCAATGTGGGCCGCCAGTGTGGGCCGGCCCAAACACAGACATACAACAAATGATCATAGAAGCTTTTTTTTGTAGTTTTTTTTTGCAAGACGAGTGTGAAAAGTACTTTGGTTTCAGCTTGAGACATTTAACGCACAAAAAAAAACATAAAAAAAAAAAAAAAAACTCAAACTAGAATACATAAATGCAATATAACAAAAAATAAATAAATAAATATCAACTCAAGATAACAAAAAAATCAACTCAAAATAACTAAAAAAAAAACCCAACAACAAAAAACTCAAAATAGCTAAAAAAAAAAAAAAAAAAAAAAAGAAGAAAATAAGCACAAAAAAAAAAAAATCAACTCAAAATAACTAACAGAAAAATAAATAATAAACGTAATATAACAAAAAATAAATAAATAAACTCAAGATAATCTACTCAAAATAAAAACAAAAACTCAAAATAGCTATAAAAAAAACGAAAAAACAAAACAAAAAACTAAACAAACTGAAAAGAAAAATAAAAAATGAACCTTTACTCATGTAGAGCGGATTAATACGAACATTTATGACCAAAATGACGAGTCAGTGAAGTCAGAAGTGCGCCCCCTGTGATCAACATTCCCTGACAGTGAGATGCTAACTGTGGGCACTGCTCTGTCTGTGATTTTGTGAGACTTTAATCTGAGCTTTGTTTTAACACAGTTTGACCAGAAAGAAGTGACTTATAGGAACTACAACAGCTGATTTGTGCTGTTAAACAAGTCCCTCTCAAATAACATTACAGTCACGAGCTAGCATTGGCATTAGCATTAGCATTAGCATTAACCGACAGTTTTTCAGTGAGTCACTTTCACCGTTTTTTGTTAACAGGACCACGGACACTCGGACTGATCACAGGCTTCTCTTTAAATAACTTTTGTGCTTTTCTTGACTTTTCAGACGATGCTAAAACTTGTGCATCGTGTCACCATGGTAACTGCTGAATATTCCTCCATGCACATACATTCAGAACACCCCCAGACGTCACTGCAGAGGACGAACAGCAGAAAAGTTGCAGATCGAGACCGAATTTCAAAGTTGTCACTGAAACACTGAACAGACTCTGAGCACAGCGGCGCTCGCTAACTCACTGTGCGCCAAAGCTTATGCTAACGTTTATTAAAAACGTAAAATATAAAATAAACAACCAATTGCAATTCAAATTAATTAAAATAAAGACTGTTTTTTTATTTTATACGTAGAACACTTCAGTTTGTGTTGTTTTAATATTTATTATGCCACAAAGTTAGCATTAGCATTAGCATTGAGACACAAACATGTCTCTTGCGTCTCCGGTGAAGTATTTATTTTATTTGTGTCGTGTTTAACATGTTGTCAGTGACGTCCACCAGCAGCTCCCTGTCCTGTCTGACCCTGACCCCTTGACCTTTGACCTCTGACCCCTGACCCACCTGTCCACTGTCTGATCTTTACATATTTATTCATTTTAACGAGACAAAAACCTCACACGGATCAAACTGCACATCACAATCAGCACAAGTTACATTATTGTAAAGACGTTTTCTGCATTTACCAAAATAAACGACTAAAACTCAGAGCAGCATTCCTCGGATCCTTGTGACTTGAAGTGTCCTTAACGAGGTTTCGATTCCTCCAGAGCAGAACCACGACATTACACAACGATTCTTTTTAAAGCTCCTGTGCAGTACTTTTAAAACACTTCTGTGCATCTTGTCTTTGCTCGTTCAGGTAATAACGTGGGATTGTGTTCGGAGAAAACGTCAAATCTGCTCCGAACCAACAGAGGGCGCAGTGTACTGAGGAGTGAAGTCATCAGAAGCGAGCGAAAAACAACAGCATGGGCTAAAGTTGATTATGTTGCAGAAAGACGACGTTTTGAGCAGAGAAATGATTAAAAATTGGTCTGTTGAAGGTTTGTGCGCTTTAAAAACACGGAGGAGCATCATGGACTGACATAACGTAAAGTAAACCAAAGGAAACAAGAGAAACGGGAGCGTGATCGGGGCGAGTTACAGGTCAGATCTGCAAAGAGGCGACTCCGGCGACAGTAAAAACACCAGATTCACTAAGCAATTGCTGCGTTTAATGCCGTAACGTGGATCTTTTCAGCAAAGCCATGACGTTTCCATGGAGACAAGCAGGTGGAAGACCCTCCGAGATGAAAACTCCATGACACAGAGCTGCTTGAAAGTCTGAAAAGTGATAAGAAACACGTTCGGGTCGCTCGTTCTTCCAGCTCCTGTTATAAAAGTCTGTCTGACCCGGAGCCTCCCTCAGGACGACATGTGTTTGTAATTAGCGACGTCTTAACTCTCCCTCCGAGTCCTCCTCCCGTCCTCCTCCCGTCCTCCTCCCGTCCTCCTCCCGTCCTCCCGTCCTCCCACACGCCCCACCTGTGCTGATCCCAAAGGCCTACGGCTAAAATAACTCACAAATTATGGACATTTGTTATGGAGGGCGTTACGTAACTTGGCGTTTTCAGCCCGAGCTCGCAGTAAAAACACGGTGCAGCTGTAAAGTTGAAGGTTTCGATAAAAGGCGGCGGTGGGTCCGACTGGGAATAAGACGAGTGTAATGTACATACCACACATACCCAAGACACAGCGGAGCCCCCAGTTAGACATTAACTGACGTAAAGGCGACGAATCGGAGCTTTTAATGTTATTCTGAGTAAAACAAGTGAGTGAACGACTTTTGAGTCGTTTTCCTCTGAAGTTTTATTTGGAGAGATTCATGTTTGACTTTAATCTTTAATCCACTATTTTCAAGACGCCATTTTGTTTTCACCTCCACTGTGACACGCCCACTAAGACACGCCCACTGTGACACGCCCACTCTCGTCTCCTCTCCTCTCTCGTCTCCTCTCTCTCGTCTCCTCTCTCGTCTCCTCTCTCGTCTCCTCTCTCCTCTCCTCTCTCGTCTCCTCTCTCCTCTCCTCTCTCGTCTCCTCTCTCATCTCCTCTCTCGTCTCCTCTCTCGTCTCCTCTCTCTCGTCTCCTCTCTCGTCTCCTCTCTCCTCTCTCTCCTCTCTCTCTCTCGTCTCTCTCTCTCGTCTCCTCTCGTCTACTCTCTCGCCTCCTCTCTCGTCTCCTCTCTCGTCTCCTCTCTCTCTCCTCTCTCTCTCTCGTCTCCTCTCTCCTCTCTCTCTCCTCTCTCCTCTCCTCGTCTCCTCTCTCGTCTCCTCTCTCGTCTCCTCTCTCGTCTCTCTCTCCTCTCTCTCTCTCTCGTCTCTCTCTCCTCTCTCTCTCTCTCTCTCCTCTCTCTCTCTCTCTCGTCTCCTCTCTCGTCTCTCTCTCTCTCTGTGTCTCGTAATCCACAGAGATGAGAACTCTCTCCACAATGCTCTCCTCTCTTCTCTCTGCTCGTCTCCTCTCTCTCGTCTCCTCTCTCTCAAAGACTCTCTCGTCTCCTCTCTCTCCTCTCTCGTCTCCTCTCTCTTGTCTCCTCTCTCCGTCGTCTCCTCTCTCTCATCACTGTGTTCTCTCTCGTCTCCTCTCTCATCTCCTGCAGTATTTGTCTCATCTCCTCTCCCACCTCTCTCCTCTCTCTCATCTCTCTCTCAAGGGCATGTCTCCTCTCTCCTCTCTCCTCTCCTCTCTCGTCTCCTCTCTCGTCTCCTCTCTCGTCTCCTCTCTCGTCTCCTCTCTCTCATCATCTCCTCTCTCTCTCCTCTCTCGTCTCCTCTGTCGTCTCCTCTCTCTTTAAAATGTGTTAATAATCCACAGAGATGAGAACTATAAAGACACAATGCTATGCTAAAGGTTTCTGTGCTAAAGTGTTTGGCGATTACGTTTTGAACAGGTTTAAAGACACGACTGATTATTTTTAAGTCAAATTTATTCTGTTTTTATATTTCAAACTTTGTCCGTCGTCAAATTAAAGTCAAACCAAGACGACACTGTTAGTAAAAGCAGTAGTAGTAGTAGTACAAACTGTCATAACTGTAGTATTTGTGTACTTGTATAGACAAACGTACTAAAGCTGCCCACCAGAAAAGGTAAGCTGGGGTTCAGTGTCTTGCTCAAGGGCACTGTGAACAGGATGAGGAGGATCAAACCAGCATTCCTCCGACTCCAAACCGCCTGGATCAGACTTCACGGTTCACAATCACGTTCTCGTTAAACGCCGTAGAAAACGCAACGAAAAGGGAACATCACCGTCAGATTAAAACTCGACATCCTCCACGATAATTCAGACCAAAACTGTTCGAACGAGGATTTTTAACGATACGTCTTAAGTCTTCGATGATAAAAAACGGTTTCCAACATTTTAGTCCAATTTTACATCATAACATCGCTTGTAATCGTCTCCTCTCTCCTCTCTCGTCTCCTCTCTCGTCTCCTCTCTCATCTCCTCTCTCTCTCCTCTCTCTCTCCTCTCTCTCTCTCTCTCGTCTCCTCTCCTCTCTCTCTCCTCTCTCGTCTCCTCTCTCGTCTCCTCTCTCGTCTCTCCTCTCCTCTCTCATCTCCTCTCTCCTCTCTCGTCTCTCGTCTCTCCTCTCTCGTCTCCTCTCTCCTCTCTCTCTCGTCTCTCTCTCGTCTCCTCTCTCTCTCGTCTCTCCTCTCTCCTCTCTCATCTCCTCTCTGTTCTCTCGTCTCCTCTCTCTCTCCTCTCTCCTCTCTCTCTCCTCTCTCATCTCTCGTCTCCTCTCTCTCTCCTCTCTCCTCTCTCTCTCTCTCTCGTCTCCTCTCTCTCTCTCTCTCCTCTCCTCGTCTCCTCTCTCGCTCTCCTCTCTCGTCTCCTCTCGTCTCCTCTCTTAACATTTTAGTCCAGTTTTACATCATAACATCGCTTGTAAATTATCGTTTTTACTACAGTTTTTGAACGCCGCTGCCTCCTCTGCCACATGTTTTGATACGCGCCTCGCTAGCTTGTTTGAAAGACCGAGCAAAAACTAGCAACCCGCCGGCGTCGTTGGCGAGCTCCTCTCGGGTCCTACACTCAAACGCAGATGATTATAACAGGAATATCACGGCTCTGACCTCCGGACGTTAGCGGCTGCGTTGTGTAATCGTTACATAACCACGAAACGCAACGAAAACCGGGATCTGTGTCGACATTAGCGTTAGCAGTGCGAGCGTAGCAGGGCAAAAGCGTCAGCCAGAAACCTGCCACGTCAAACTTCTGCAGCTGTCACACTCGCACAAATATATTCACTGTTTTGTCTCTAAAATAAATGTAATATTTCCAAATGTTTTCCCTGGCAGCAAACGCTCGGGTTTCGGATTTGAATCTGATTCTTGGATAAGTGTCACTAATGGGCTCAGATCATTCTCGTCTCGGCGGGATGACGCACGCCGTGTGGGAGGTGGAACTGCAGGGAGAAAGTGAACTCAACTTATGTCTCTCCTCAGCACAACTCCGAGGAAAAAGACGAGGGTTTTGTAACAGTTCAGAGCAAAGACGAGGATGAAGACGAGGATGAAGACGAGGATGAAGACGAGGATGAAGACGAGGATGAAGACGAGGACGGAGAGAGCGTGACACTGAAGCGATAAACGAAGCTCATCGAGGCTCGAGCAGGTGCAGCAGCTAAAGTGGAGCAGAGTTTCATATGTGTAATTTTGAGCATGAGTATCATAGCAACCAAAGAGCCAATCAGGAGCCAGGATGTTGCAGGTAACGCCCCTTCTGCCCACACCACTGATTTTAACGCTAAGAAAAACTGAAATGATCCAAATGATTCTACAGGGCCCAAAAGTCACTGACAGTTGAAGGACTAAACCAGGACTAAACCAGGACTAAACCAGGTCTACTAAACCAGGACTAAACCAGGACTAAACCAGGACTAAAACAGGACTAAACCAGGTCTAAACCAGACTAAAACACTAAACCAGGTAAACTAAACCCAGGACTAAACCAGGACTAAACCAGGACTAAACCAGGACTAAACCAGGTCTAAACCTAAACCAGGACTAAACCAGGTCTAAACCAGGTCTAAACCAGGATTAAAACAGGACTAAACCAGGTCTAAGCCAGGTCTAAACCAGGATTAAAACTAAACCAGGTCTAAACCAGGTCTAAAACAGGACTAAACCAGGGCTAAACCAGGACTAAAACCTAAACCAGGGCTAAACTAGGACCAGGACTAAACCTAAACCAAGGACTAAAACCAGGGTCTAAACCAGGTCTAAACCAGGACTAAACCAGGTCTAAACCAGGTCTAAACCAGGTCTAAACCAGGTCTAAACCAGGTCTAAACCAGGACCTGGAACAAAGTGACTCGTGTGAAGATCTGCAGACAGGAGCAGACATGTGGCTATACAAATAAAAAAGTTTTAAATAAAAAAAATATTCTGAACATTCTAAATTCTTAAAAATATTCCAAACTGAATTCTCTGCTGTTCTTCTTCTCCTAAAAATGTGCATCGTGACCGAGACAAACCAAAATGCAACTCGCCTCTCCTCCTGGTATTTAACACTAGCCCCGCCTCTTCTCCTGGTATTTAACACTAGCCCCGCCTCTTCTTCCCTGGTATTTAACACTAGCCCCGCCTCTTCTCCCTGGTATTTAACACTAGCCCCGCCTCTCTTCTCCCTGGTGTTTAACACTAGCCCCGCCTCTTCTTCTCCCTGGTATTTAACACTAGCCCCGCCTCTTCTCCTGGTATTTAACACTAGCCCCGCCTCTTCTCCTGGTATTTAACACTAGCCCCGCCTCTTCTCCCTGGTGTTTAACACTAGCCCCGCCTCTTCTCCCTGGTGTTTAACACTAGCCCCGCCTCTTCTCCTGGTATTTAAACACTAGCCCCGCCTCTTCTCCTGGTATTTAACACTGCCCCGCCTCTCTCCCTGTTTTAACACTAGCCCCGCCTCTTCTCCCTGGTATTTAACACTAGCCCCGCCTCTTCTCCCTGGTATTTAACACTAGCCCCGCCTCTTCTCCTGGTATTTAACACTAGCCCCGCCTCTTCTCCTGGTATTTAACACTAGCCCCGCCTCTTCTCCTGGTATTTAACAGGATGTACACTTTTGTTGTTTTAAATTAGCTGTAGAAATAAACTTGAGTTTGATGAAATACTTTGACGTGTTCGGTTCATAATTATCGTGTTGTTTCTTCTGCTCACGCCGTTTTCTGGCGGCTCGTCCTGGATTTGACTTGCAAACTAGTGATTTGCATTTGGAACCGAGAAGCTCCCAGCACTAGAAAAATCAAAGCATCATTTTGTTTTTCTGATTTAATTTAGGCCAATTATTGAGGAGGACGAGGGACTAAGAGACTGAACGAGGACTAGAAGACTAAACCAGAGATCCTCCAGAACTAAACCAGAACTAAACCAGGACTAAACCAGGACTGAACCAGGACTAAAACAAGACTGAACCGGGACTAAACCGGGACTAAACCGGGACTAAACCGGGACTAAACAGGGACTAAACGAGGACTAAACAGGGACTGAACCAGGACCATGGTCCGCTCTAAACACATATTTCACATATGACACTAAGTACCAACATTTAACCTGGAAAATCACATTGTCAAAAGAAAAATAGATTTTATCTTCGTGGTATCGAGTCTTTTCTTTTGTATCGACATGATGCAGCGTGAAGCTCCCCTGAGTGAGTGAAACCCACTAAAAACATCAAATGCATCTTATTCGTTTTATTTTTCCTGATATGATCATTTCCCGCTCCCTGTCCTGTCTCAGGCCGTGGTCGTGTCCCGGGCCCGCGGTCGTGTCCCGGGCCCGTGGTCGTGTCCCGTAGTCGTGTCCCGGCCTGTGGTCGTGTCCCGTGGTCGTGTCGTGTCCCGGGTGTCGTGGCCGTGTCCCGGGCCCGTACTTGTGTCCCTGGCCCGTGGTCGTGTCCCGGGCCCGTGGTCGTGTCCCGGGCCCGTGGTCGTGTCCCGGGCCGTAGTCCGTGTCCCCCCGGGTCGTGGTCGTGTCGCCCGGGCCCGTACTCGTGTCCCGGGCCTGTCTAAACGCTGGTCCCTGCTCTTTTATTCCTGCCCCAGCTGTGTTTGTGGGTTGTTTTGGTCTGGCCCTCGCTGGACTCCTTCTTCTGTCTGATTGGTCGAAACGTTTGGCAGCGGCTCAGAGCAAAACTCAAGCACGAAGGTTTTCTGGACTTTTCTTATCGCTCCAGATGTCCAGTACTTCAAACCCGGTCCTTTGTCCTCAGTAAATGTACACAACCTAAAGGAATGCGTACTAAATTTCACTTGTAAAAAGCTCTGAGTTAATCATTACAAGTCCCTATTGTAAGAGTGGAAAAAGACAAGAGCCCGGGATCGCAGTACAAGCAGCATGTGTGTGTACTTTGGTGTACTTTGGTGTACTTTTACTTTGACGTGAGACGTGTTCAGAGACATTTGAAACTGCGTCCAGCGGTGCACTCCACGCTGCCAACGAGAACAGAACAGAAAACAACTGCAGGAGGTTCAAACATGAGTGAAATTACAGACCCGGCTGTAGGAGCCACAGGGAAAGACACACTACGGAACTTTTCTAGAGCTGAGGACGGTTCAGATGTTTATCCATGTTCTACCCGACTGTTTTCAAGACGCCATTTTGTCGATCTGCCCCCGTTTAACCTCCACCGGGACACACCCACTGAGACACACCCACTGAGACACGCCCACTCTCGTCTCCTGTCTCCATCTCACCCACCGGGACTCCTCTCCTCTCTCTCCTCCCTCGTCTCCTCTCTCCTATCCTCTCCTCTCCTCGCTTGTCTCCTCTCTCCTATCCTCTCTCGTCTCCTCTCTCCTCTCCTCTCTCTCCTCCCTCGTCTCCTCTCTCCTATCCTCTCTCCTCTCCTCGCTTGTCTCCTCTCTCCTCTCCTCTCTCGTCTCCTCTCTCCTCTCCTCTCTCGTCTCCTCTCTCTTCCCATAATTCCCATAATTCCATTTGATAAACAGAACATAAAGCCTCCGAGCTACAAGTGTTTGGAAATACTTCTTAGAAGTTCACCAAAGTGACCCTGGTCCTGCACCTCCAGGGGGAGCGTCCTGACTCTGTGCCCAGGGGGAGTGAGCCTTTCCTGGGTAAGACCTGCTGGTTCTCCACCTCCAGAATGAACCATTTATATAATATATTATACATATAAAATCAGTTTGAACTCTTCTGTACAGCCCCAGTGTTGAACAGCTTAACCTACAACATCACTTTGTGCGTTATCTCGATTAAAAACCTGTGTATCTCAAATCAAAAGTCAACATTAGTCCCGAGTGTTTGTTCGTGTTCAGACTTATCTTCTATCGTCCGTGTGGTTGTGTAAGTCGACCCTGGAGTCTGGACT